>JAQJVK010000003.1:49126935-49726935 GCA_035578135.1 Flexamia atlantica
AATCTGTCCAGTGATCCTAGTGTGGTTGAGAAACTACCACTGGTTCGAACCTCAAGGGTTCATTTTCAAGATTAAAAAAAACACAAGCTAAAGCTTCAGGTTACACATTGAAGAGTCGTCATAGTCTTCAAAAACACGTCAACATTTAACATTTTAATAAAAAATACAAAAACTGGCCAGTACAATAACCGCACGCATATTTTGCCGGCGGAACGAGAACCATGACTCACACAAACTAATCGATGAATGTTTTAACTGTCGTTTCTTTTTAGTTTTAAAAGCCTACATCCTAGTGCATAGTTTATCCTTATATCTTGGCTTTTACTTTTTTCGACAGGATTAGTAGTCAATTTTCTGTAAAACAATCTACTAAAACTATAAAAAAACTTACAACAAAAATAAATATATATTTTTATGGTGTATACATTCATGTTGAAATTAAAAAATACTCAAACATTTTTATGTGAAATAGAGGTATTACGAAGCAGAGGCGGAAGCTATTCCTTTTTCGTTGGCAATTCTGTTTAAGCAACCACCCGTTACCTGATGTATTCTGGGATACTGCAAATAAAACTGTTTGATTTGGATTTAAATTGGAAAGGTTTACTCTTAGTGGGCGACCTAATTCAATTTGGGATGTAACTGCAAACCTTTGTTGCCATCATGTGTTGCTTACACTTCAGATAGAGTATGCGGTGTTTCATTTTGAGGAAGTAAATACACATTACATGATTGATTGACATTAATTTTATTTGGCTGTGGAGTGAAAACTTCATTACAAAAAAAAACATTTTTAAAGCAGGGGGTTTAGACCTGAGAAATATAGCATGAATTAATCAATAGATTCCATGTTTTATAATACAAAATTTATTGATGGGAAAACATTCATTCTGCTTCTCCGAAATGATCACAGAACAGCAAGAAAGCGAACTTAAAGAAAACTTATTTGACAGTTTGAAAAGTAACTGTTCTATTCAATTGGTTTGAACGTGCATTGATGTTAAATGAGTTCTATCAACTTATCTTTTAAACATAAAATAAGATGTGTTTCTTGTTTGTACGTTCGTAAGTATCTCTATGTCCACTATTGGGTAATTACAAAAACTACTGATTAACTTGCTCAATGAAATTATTTTATTGAAATTTTACATAAATTTAGATTATGAATCCTTCCAAGTCATAGGCCTGTTCACGGTCTTAAACTTCCCTAGAACACTGAATTGTAAATAGCTGTTGATAACATTACAGTTAACGAGCGGAAAAAGAACAGCTATGCAAACTCAACTGACCTTATAGCCCATGCACAAGATCAAGTACAACTGACCTTCTAGCCCGTGCACAAGATCAGGTACAACTGACCTTCTAGCCCGTGCACAAGATCAGGTATAACTGACCTTCTAGCCCGTACAGAAGATCAGGTACAACGACCATTTGGCAGGTAGTTATGAGTTTTCGTCATACTGCGACAAGAAAAATGTTTTTTGACCAACGCACTGAGAAGCAAATGTTATTCTCTATTAAAACTTTTATCGCACGTTTTAAAGACCAATGACAAATGTTAGATTGTGCTGACTTAAGGTTTAAAATATTGAAGGATTTTACCGCTTAGCGTTGTTTTTACGATTTGTCGTCTCGCTCATGTAATATACGGCAAAGCAATCAACTGAACCTTACGAAACTGATTAAATAATGTACGATACACTGTTATTTGGTCATTAATTAACTATTTATTCATTATTTTAAATCTTTTTTTTAATAGAAAGAGGTAGTATTTATTAAAAAAAAAATGTTTTCTGATGTTCACAATATTCCACTATATCAAATATTACTTTTTAAAGTAATAAATTTAGGTTTTATCTCATTAACCTAGTTTTAATAGAGTACCTAGTTACAAGCCGCAGTTGTAAAGAGAGTTGCAAAAAATGTGTTACCATACTGAAAAATCAGAATGCGTTAACGGAATAATTAAGTCACGAGTAACGAGAAGTTACTTATCCAGGGAGCGTGAATTCGTTCCACTAACGACTCAAATTTTTGCGAAAACAATACTTTTTCCATAAAAAGTAAAAATACTCAACTCTTGTAAGGTAAGGTTAGTTAGGGTGTTATGAATAGACAACCTAAACATTGAGTATCATGAATAACAAGCTTTAAATTATTGCTTTTATTTAAAAAAAATACCAACCTTTTTAGTTTTGATTATAAGAAAGTGTTTAATTTACATATATAGTTATTTCCGATTTACATGTAGATTTATATAAATGAGAGAATTGATTTTAGAGATGTGAACTTGCAAACAGTATCTGAAGCAGTTCTTAAAAGCTGGAGTTTCTGGCGCTTAAAAGTTTAGCCGTGGCGTGCTGATCTTGACAAAGCTACCAACTTGGCAAGATATATTTGGTGAGACCGAGTATTTATCTCTTTATCTGTGTATTTCACACCTAAGGCATATGGTTTATAACAAAAATAACTAATTTAAACAATAGATTGTAACCTATAAATTTCCAAATTTAGAGATTCATCCAAGGATAAGATGTCGAAGTCTTAAGTCAAATGAGCAAAGAACAAACTGATAAGGTCTCTTATAGGAGTTACAGGCGTACAACGTAGCTATTCAGGAGTTAGTAGAGTAACAATATGTCACCTAAACCAACTCTAGCTCTGATTGTAAGAAATTTAATTTTCCTCCTCCGCCAGCTCCATATAGTTGCTTTTAGTTAAGGTCAGCTCTGCCCAGTGCTTGCAAACAAAAAAAAATCTTATTCAGCTCTGATCAGACAGGTATACACGAAAGTCACCAAAGGTTTCCACATTATTAATCTTCGTGTAGAGCAAAAACTCAGTATAAGGCACTTAGCGCACCAGGATTATATTTCTCTGCAAGTTATTTTTAAAACATGAAGTTTATACTTTTTATTTATATTCTTTTACATTTTACCAGATGTTTATTATTTTTGTGTAAATAGCTTCAATTAAGTTGTCTTCAATGTGAAAATTATGTGAAAAAATCAGTTACCTGTTTTATTAGTTATAACAGTTAACAGTAATAAATGTATTTAAATACAACAAAGAAGACGTGCACAAACCTTTCTTCGAGTGTCTTGGCTTTCATGTGTAACGGACTGCCCCCGCGGTCTCAATAGGCGCCGACCCCGGACAACGTCGTGATGGGGAAGATGCTGGAGGTGACAGCTGGAACGCTGACTTCGTTCTGTCTGAGCTGGGCTCGAAGAGGAGAGTCGGGTGTCTGGAGCGACCCCTTCATCTAAAGACAGCAAGAATGCCGGTTGATCGTCAATTGAGGAATCCCGAAACGGGCAGAGGCCCCGCGTTGCGACGTCACGATTAGCAAATACTCGGGTCGATCGCAATAACTTTGGTGAGTGACAGCGCTGTTTTTGCAGGTATATTCAGGGAAGACCTGTCTCCCCATCGTCACAGACGACTAGACGAGGGCTTCGACATCACTCAGAGCTGTTGGATGTTATGAAGCTGGAGACCTAACGTGAAATAAAACAAAAAATAAATTGTTGTTAATTGGTAATAATCTATTTAAAGCAAACGGGGGTTTAATGCCTTGTAAAAAGTAATGTTTGTTAAAAATACTAGAATTTATGTTATCGAATTAAGTGCTACAAAATATTAGGCTTTCATTGTCTCTATTCGCAATCAAGCACCATAAATATGTAAATTTGTTGGCAAACACATCAACAATGCGCTGTTGTTGTATTTCAAAACACTATTCTTCATTCATATTCCTGTCAAAATACGCAACCAGTACTGCATTCCGGTCTTAAACCAGGTATTGTGAAGGTATTAAAATACCACGCAGAGTACTTCATTAGCAAATACACTATCATTAATTCTTACAAAATTACTTATTCAAGGAAATAATTTTATGATGAATTAATAATCTAATAAAATACCCCTGAATTGTGTGGTACATATATGTTTCGTTCATTTAGAACATCACGAGGTTAAAGTATGTGTCAACATCAATGTTTTAAAAGCTCTTTGGTTTATATCAATAGGTTCACAAGAAACTTATCAAATACACAATATTAAAAAATATTCTTGATGATTAAGTAGCCTACTATAAAATTTTTTAAATTAAAACGTTTACTGGCCAGTATCTATCCACTAATCAGTTACTATTACAGAGTAGATAAGAATAACTGTCAAGTGTTAGAAAAAAGGTACAAAAACCTAGGATTTTTGAAAGCCCTCAAAAAAGAAATAAAATCCTCTTTTGTCATACTATTATATTTTTATCACCAATCACTAAGTTCCTTCAAGCAAATTAGTATTATGAGATTATGTAATGAACTTACCTTACCTTAATATTTTCTCCTTTACTCGTCTAAAACTTAGAAATTTTTTTTGAAAGGTATAATTGACTACGGTCCTGAACAACATGGCATCTTGAAATGAGTTATTTTTATATTCATTTACCTTCTTTAGTGGCACTAAACAAGAAAATATTGATCTCATTACAAAGTCAAACTCAAAGTAAAATTCTTTATTGTCATGAGACTATAACTATAGCATTGACAATGTATCATAATAATTGCAAGAGACAGCAATATCAAACTACATAAAATAAAAACATTTAAAAAACGAACAAAATAAAAACTGTGGAGAAGATATGTCATTATAATAGTATTGGACGCTATAATATCCATTTTTTAACAAGAGCAGTCTCAACTTATCTTAGAGTGTCGTATTGTAATGTGGGATGGAAAGATAAGTTTGTTTGCGGAGATTATAATGACGATTATTTTGAAAGCCATGAAGTTGTCTGTTTTTCATCAAGGTCAAACATTCTAAGATACATAAACAGGGGAAAATCAAGAGGTTGTTGGAAGAAAATATTCCCCTGCATGAATCAAGCTTTTTTATCCCGCAGATTACTCTCAAGGCCTTCTTCTGCCAACGGAATCCCTGCTCATGATTTTCTGTTTCAGAAACCCAAATTGCCAATCCGTATGTAGCATGTAAAAGAAAACATCCATAGAACACCGCAATTAAAATTTCCTTATTTGCAAAAAAGATGACGACGAAGAAGAAACACGCAGCTACTTATTACAAACCTTTTTAATGTGTGACGAATAAGTTAATCTAGAATCAATGACAAGTCCTAAGAAATTAGTCTGCTGGCCAGATTCTATTAAACAATCCCTGATCATAAAATTTGACTCTAAAAATGAATTATTGGGGGTTTCATCCTTAAATCAACAAACTGTGTCTTCTTCTTGTTGACAAGAAGATTATTTTCACTGAATAACTCAGAGAGCGGACTAGTTTTGATAAAAGAGTCGATTTCGAGAGACTCTAAATTTGTTAGAAACACTCAGGGACGTGACATCTGCAAATAAACAAAGGTCAACTCCAAGGACACTGCTAGCAATGTCATTGTTAAACAAAAAGAAAAGAATCGGTCCGAGGACCGATCTTGAGTACCTCGAGGATACCTAGAGTACCCCCCCAGAACAAACAATGATTTCCTTAGACTTATAATTCGAAAGACATCCACCCACATCAACCTGAGCACATATCCCTCATATTACATTGGTTCTCATCTTAAAATCTTCTTGAGATTTTATATCATTTCAGTTAATTTTCCCAAATTAAACTTACAGTATGATTTGCTAACTGCTAAGTTAACTACGTCCTTACTTTTAATCATTTTGTATTTTTTCTTGGGCACAGAAGCTTTGTGAAATTTGACATTTCAAAAACGAACTATCCAAACTTTGTTTCTTCCAAAGTTTTCACTTCTTGTGTACTATCAGTTTCTGTAAAGTAATAGTGTATTTGTCTCATTTGTTCATCTGAGTAAACAAGAAACAAATTTAAATACAAAGAGAGCGTGCCATAAAATAAGCGTGGTCTAATTAGTTTCCACGTTATTTGCCATTGTTTGTTAGCTCGTCAATCAGAGTAGGCGGTCACTTTCAATAACTTAATGTTATTGAAGCTAATGGAGGAGAAGACTCGGTTAGTGACGGGCCAATAATTCAGTTTTGGAGAGTGGTTTCGGTTAATATCAACCTGATGGGAAACGACAGTCCGAGATGGAAAGTTTGAAAACAATCATAACTGATTTGGGAAGTAAAAGGTTTGAAACTAGTTGCGTGTTTTAAATAAAAAATATAGTATTTTTATTTATACAAAAAATATAGAAAGAAATGTGTTTTGTATCATATGTTTGTTAAAATTTACTTCTTTACAGAATTTATTGTTATTTTTTAATCATTAGATTTCTTTATTATATTGTTTAGTTTAAAATGAACTAACAACTCTTTAGAGGTGATAGCAATATTAACATTCCAATTCTTAATTTCTAAAGCTTACTTTTTTGCAGTGATCCTGAACTGATTTAACAAAATAAAACTATAAACAATTTTATTGTATTTTGTATCCCGTACTATATAGTCATGTATGTATAAAAGAAGAAAAATAATTATATTTAAAAAATGAGAAAATAATATTATTAACAAATTGCTTTCCACATGAAATAGTGAAATTAACAAATAGTACAAAAATACACGCAACATTACAAAATATCAAAACACCAAACATTTATATAATTTATTTACTTAAATACGCTTCTGAGTTATTAAAAAACTGACATATTATAAAAAAAGACTTAATTGTTTAAATAGTAGATAGGCAACTAATTAATCTTCTGAACAATTTGATCAAAACTATATTTAGCTGTTCCCGTGCTTGACGTATTGTATCCTGCATATTTGTAAACGATAGTTTTTTTTATATTTTTACTTAGTTCATCTGAGAAAGTGTAATTGGTAAAAAAATATATATAATTGGACATTATGGGTCACAAACCCATTTCCTGTTGAAATAACAATTTGCATTCCATATGGCAGATTTTAATATGGCGGCCGACAATTAATACCGAATGGAAATAAAGTGCTTGCCCATGGCCATCTATGGCTTGCCACCCGAATACCTACAGACCAGAACACGTTGTCCAGATGTGTTAATTTTTAGATTGAGGAAAAATAAGTTCATTAGGCGATAACAACTTACTTTAAGTGACAAACATATATGGTTCTGTTGATTTTGTGTTAAATACTGTAGTGAGAAAATCAAAAGCGCAACAAAATAATCCCAATAACAAAACAATTTTTTCAATTATGTTTATCTGTTACACACAAGCTTCAAAAACATATATCTTGATGAAATATGAAAAACAATACAGTAGATTACATCTTTTGTAAAGTAAAAAAAACTGTGGTTGAAAAACGTCATTGACTACAAAAAAACTTGATTGAAATACCAGAACATAAGTAATTTCCAGCACAAGACTTGATTTACTCGAATGGAACATGAACATTTGCATTAATATCTGCTAGGGAACGTATACATCAATAAACAGTGATTACATGTCTTCCACAGCCTTCAGCGTTGAGGGGAGAACATTACATATTCGGCCGCTCGTTATTATACGTTCCAGGTTATGTGAATTCTATTTACAACTGTCTATTTTTAATGTTTATTTAATCATAAATACTTAAATGAAATGTAAACCTAGCTTAAATTAACTGGGTAAATTGAAATGTCATTAATTAGTGCTTATGCATTACACTAAAAGCACTTCTAACCTGAACACCTTACCAGCAAATTGCCATAGAATTCTATGGTTTCATGAATTATCATGAAGGGAAGTGTTATTGATTCATAAGTCAACATTAATATACTTTGTGGGTAGTGAAGATCAAGCACTTGGGCGGCAGATTTCCCTGGTGGTATGGACCGGAATTTCATCACAGATGTCAAAGTCAATTGAGCGAGTTTAGACTTACTATTTGAATTGCTTTACAGGGTATTTCCCAATGCCGTTGTAAAACTTAGGCGTATATGGTTTCTGAACATTGTGTAGAAATGATTTTATTTTAGACTGTAAAATACAATATTCTGATATGAGTTTTGCAACCCTAAAACAATTTTTGCACTACAGTTAAGAAAATGTAATTTTGCAGTTTTTCCTCTTTCTTTATATCTTTCATCGAGTTGAAACTGAATATCGCTAAAATGTTTCATTCATGTACGCATATTAGTCACAAAGGTTACAAACTTTACTATAAAACCACAAGGTGCTGACAAGGGGGGGGGTCTGGTGATGATGACAAGATGATTTAGATTTACACAATTTAAATTTAAAATATTTGGAAGCTAAAAGGTTCAAATTTAATTGTAAAACATCTACGATCGAGATGAAAACTAAGCAAAGAACTTTAACCATTCTTAACTATATTTTGTAGTTGTTGGCAACATCTGCAATGAGTTATAGTTTATAGTAAACGGGTGTATAATAAATTTCTATTATGGTTTAGCATAGTAACAATTTATATGGTACTTTTTCAAAACATTTATTAGGTGAAATCAATGTACAAACGATAAAATGATTGATTCCACCCCTGTTACATCAGGTCCGGCATTATAAATAAATACAATTTAATTTAAGAATGTGTTACAGACTCTACCATGAGTTAACGGATTTAAAAATATCTTAAATTGAAAATATATTTCACCACAATGGTATTGCGTAAAAGAGTCTATTACTGAGATTATTGTTGGACGATTTATTAATGGGAAGGTATTCCGAAGCTGTCTTATCAGAATCGTGCCGCGACTACCGACTTGAACTTTCTATTCTGGAAGAAACCTTCAGGTATGTGGAGCCTGGCAAAACAGTTTATCGTATGATACACTTAAGAATCTTTACTATTTTACAAAACCGTACTGAAATATTACAAAACTTGTTTAAGTCTGTTGTGTGTACTATTAATTGTTAATACAATCTGTTTTGTAGTCAAAATGTTCTGTTATTGGAAAAAATCTGCGATTTTTTGTTAGTGTACTCGATAATAAAAAAAGTTTAGATGTGTTAATTAGTGTAAAAACGTTACAAAAGTTTTTAAGTTTATAAGAGTATTTTTCATAAGTACAAAACAAGACATAAAACTATATTTATAAAAACATGAGTTTCAATAAACTAATTAAATATGATGTAATTATTTAACTTATACGTCCCAAGAGATTCAAAGGACTTAATATGCCATATACTAAGTTATCCTTAAAGTACCAGCTTCAGTATTATACCTGATAACACAAATATATTAGCATAAAAATCTTACGCCTTTAAATGGTTTGTTGATAAGAAAAGTCTTTGACACATTGAAAAAAGAAGGCTAATTATTTGTCAATTTCGCAAAAGAGAAATCCCGCCATTTTAAAGCACTGATTTGCCAGACAGATTCAGGAAAAAGTTACTTATGTATTAAGTATTCTATTTTTCATGCCCTGTTTACCCATTGTGGATATTTTAAACGATTTAAAATACCAAGTTTAAAAAATCCCAAAATGTACCCTGTGTATTCTTATGTTAATGTGCAATATTAAGCCGAAACGTAATTATAAATCAGAATGCCGGCTAAAACATCAAACGACCAAAACCACAATGCGGTCATAACGACAAATATCCTGGGTACCTGGGGAGTAGGTAATCCAAGCAAAAATGTGGCGGCTAAAACCACAACGATGTCGTCAACCGATAGAAAGAAGTACAATTTTTGATGACTTTAGCAATTCACAAAGTAGCGCAGTTACAGCGAGCTGAGTCAGGGATCTAAGTAAAGGAAATCTCTTAAATTAAGGTAGGGTCCAATAATTCTCTCGCGGAAAAGTGTACCATAAACTGGAATTCCACATTAAATGAAGCGAAACAAAAATCTGATTTCCATCACCCTTTATCCAGGCCTTGGACCACAGACCATATAATCAGTTTTTTTATTGGTCTGTGCTTTGGACTAGCAAACTGACAGTAAAACTTTAGTGTGATAAAAGCATGATCATAGTGTTATGATATCTCTATTTGTAATAACAATAAGATTTTTGTTTCGCTTCAGTTAACGTTAGGGCTGGTTGGTGTAGTGGTTATAGTGCCCGCCTACGACTTGTAGTTAGCCGGATCGATCCCGAGAAAAGTTAGTAGCTTTTTGAAGGGTTGTTTCTGGAGCCAGCTGCCATTGGTTGTTGGGCTATTAATTAACAATCCTGTCTAAGGAACATGCCAACCTTAGTCAGTAACAAGGCTACAAGATCGCGCCACTATAATCACGATAATCACACTCATCCTTCACTCATATTCAGGGTAACGTCCTCCATGAGGTACCTGTCTTATTAAAGTGATTAAGTTATTAAGTGAACGTGAAGCTTCAAGACAATCTACCGTATGAGCTACAACTGTGCTACTTTATGAATCACTATAGTCAACAAAATTTGTACTATTGGTTGACGGCTACATTTGTACTAACGGTTGATTGTTGTGGTTTTAGCTGACACATTTTTGCTTGGATTACCTACTGACCCTTCCCAGGTAGCAGACCCATGGTATTTGTCGTTATGACCACTTTCTTAAGATTTGTGGTTTTGGTCGTTAGTCGTTTTAGCCGGACACCTACAAATCAATAAATAGAAGACTACATGAATAGAAATATTTGTATTTTTAACAATGTTGCATCACGGAGTTTGATTGACAAACATCAGGTTTGAATGCAGCACCCAAACAGACATAAAAAACAATAACTAAACCAAAGTAAATCCAAAACTTTACGTAATGGGGTTTCAAGACACTAAGGGTGAAACGTTTTAAGGTGAGCTGAGCAATTTATTTTGTGACTTTTTACATTTTCGGTGAATTGATGAGAAATATTCCATATAATCATTACCTAATAGTTATATAGCAATTAATTTTTACTTTTCTACCCAGAAAGACCAGAGATCGGTGATAAGCTCGTTTGCAGGACCAATGACCCGAGTCCTGTTAATTGCTACATGTTACGTGGTAATCAGGGTTGGCTCAATTGATCATTATCTTAATTGGGATGTGTGTAAACCGCTCCTGGGTGGCAAGATTGACAGATGTTTATATTACGTCTCCAATATTGAAAGCCTACGTGTTTGATGTTTTTCTCCACAGCGAACATTTTTGTATGTAAAATGTAAATAATATGTATTGATTGCATAGTTTTGTATATGTAAACAAGTTTAAATTTCCAACGTATGTGCCCAAAACGGCAGTTGTATGCTACAATGTAATTTAATTTGTATATGTTTTGTGGCATGAAAATAAATTAATTGAATTATTGGTGCATTTTGACGTCTTTAGAAAGAAATACATATGTATTTTTAAATTCGTACGTAATTAGAATACAATAACGTTTTAAAAGTGAGGATCAGAGTTACAATATGCAATATTGAAGTAATAGGTAATTTAAGATTTTAAAAAGCTATAACCAAAGCGTTCAATAGTTTTAAGATGAGTTGGTAAATTATTTGTTTCACTCGTCAATGTACTTGATGCGGATATTCGCCATCACTGATTCGTAAAACACGTTTCATGATATTTTGGGATCTACTATCAGCGCCTTTTCTTAAGGTCGGATGAAGCAAAGTCTAACTCCTTTAATCCGTCGCCTAGCTATGATTCGGTAGATAGTCGTAGACATAGGCGTTTGTAGCGATTGGAATTGTAACACCATTGTGTAGCATATTTTCATTTTGAGTGGTTTCCAGTTTAGTGTTAAGCTATGCTTTCTATCCTGGTTCGTCTGCATTGTTTTTATTAATATTCTCTTGAAGACATATCCCAAAACACGGCTTACGTGAATTTAGAAACACCCGTATAAATATTACTAAAACACGGAGAGGGAATGAAACTTCTAAGTAAATATTTAAATTTGTTCGTAAGTATGACAAAACCACGTTTCAAAAGTGAGGATCAGAGGTTACCAGCAGTTCGTAATGTTTTTTCACAAAATCACAGGCTTAGTGTGATCATCAACATTTAAACTGCTGTCTGATAAATTTTCATGACTGGTAATTTTGACTGTAGGTATATTCAAATAACCAGGCCCAGTCTGCCTATAATATTAATGTTTGGGCTCACCTGGGCCGTGTCATTTGACTTGGACAACACGATGCGAGGCAGCTTATAAGCAAAACAGCACTGCAGGTCCCTAGTAATTTCTATTTGTTCACTACATGTCCATCCTAGGGTGGACCACGGGCCTTGGATTCAACATGTTAATACTGTATTATGCATGAATGTATTCTATGTTTTCATACTTCCAGTAGCTTTTTAAAATTTGTTTGCTGTTGTGGTTGATTAGTTGTTTTTATACTAAGAAATTACCAATTGTTATGTTTTTATTCAGGTCTAGTTTTTATTATTAGCTTATCAATACATGTCCATCATGAATTTGAACTTAAAAACTTCACGACAAAAGTTGTTTAATTTGATTGTACAAATATGAAATGTTATTATTGACATTTCCTTTCCAATCATTCATTTTTAAGTCTTTCACGAAAATTTATCAGACAGCGGTTTGTATGTTGATGATAACTTTCAACCTGTAATTTTGTGAAAGACATTACGAAATGTGAGATACTTCTGATCCTCACTTTTGTAACGTTGTTGTATTCTAATTACGTATGAACTTAAAAATACAAATATATTTCTTTCTAAAGACGTCATAATACTCCAATTACTGCCGTTTTGGGCACATACGTTGGGAATTTTAAGTCGTTCGTATATACAAAACTATAAAATCAATGTTAGAAGTAAATCGTGCAATCATGCATGCAAGCAAGCAACCAAAGTTTATCCAAATTAAAGTAGTAATAGGTTTACTAAATAACTCCAAGAGTGAAATAAAACTTGTATATTTCATTTTATGCTTTAAAATGTGATATAACGTATGACAATAGCTCGTGGAAGTTTGATTTGCATACAAATGAAGTTGCATGTTTTAAATTACCCAACATGTATCGATTCCTGTACACAACAGTTGGGCCATGAGAGATGTATACAATGACAAATTACCTTTAAATTTCTACTTTAGTAAAATCTAAAAAATGAGAACGTAAAAAAAATTTCAAATCATATATAAATCAAGGAAATGCGACATGACACAATCGAAACCCAAAACTAGATCCAAAAAACTATTTTACTTCTCTATCCCCTTACCTTTATTTCGCATCACAGAAAAACCAGACCACGCCCGTATATTGTGTCGCCTTCCCTAAGTGCTTTACAAATGGTATCAAGACATCGATTGACAGACAATGCCGCTCGGCAGGAGTCTGGATATGATCTATTTGTCTCACAAAACAAACCATCGCATATTGCATTGGTTTTCATCTTCTAGTTCCTCTGTATTGGTTGGTTACAATCGTAACTATCACTATTGTATTTAAAATGCATTTTCAAACATATAATTAATTTCATTTCACAAGGAACGCAAGAATATTGTAGATATAATGTTCTGCATAACCCATATTCCTTCCAATATTTAAATTTATATTAGATGATTCAACCAACGCCAACGAAGTGTAGTATTCGGGATTGTTGACGCACATTTTGGAGTGTAAGATAAACAAGACAACATCAGAGCAAATATCGTCACTCTGCTGTGGATGAGCGGAACCATCAACACTGCCGATTCCGGCACACTAAATCGAAAATGTACAAATAGATATTAAATCATAAAAAAATATTCTCATTATTTTAAATAAAATAGTAATAATATATTATTAATCCTATCAATATAATGTGGTGCTGCATCAAAATCCAGTAATAACTAACCAAACGTTTGATTTTTTTTTGTTGTGTCAGCGCTAAACGGCAATTTTTGAGAATACATTTAACGCTTGAAGGAAACCCCAAGAAAATGTTTGTGGACATGCCAGGAATTTAGTCAAGTTTTTTGAATAGGAGTCTATGCGCTAACTATAAGGCTAGCAATACACCCAAATAAATTTAAAATACGAAATAAGAACACGTTAAACAACAACCAACGACCAAACTTCCTGTGGCGAAATCCTATAGTAGATATCTAAACGCAACCATCAAACAGGTGAGCATATTGTCAGATACACAGTTTCAATTTGACTAAAAAATCAATGGTTGACGATTTTTAGTTTTGTCTGTATCACTTAATAAATTAACTTTTTGATTGGCATGATACGTGTAGGTGTAATAACTACATGTAAATCAAAAACTACCTGAAACACATTATATATAGTGTGTACTTATACTTACATAAAAGACAGTAACGTGAAAAATTTCGATCTATATCGATTGGTTACACAAATCATCATCAGATCCAATGGGGCCCAATTATCTCTCATTGTTTTACATCTATGTTTTAATTAATAATATTCTCACCTTCATGACAGGTCCATACATTACACAGACTATTATACACAAGAGTCAGTGTTAAAAGGGCGTAAGTCAGAGAACACTGTTGATAAACTAGTAAACCCGTTGCTCTGAACCAAGCAATTACCATGTATTCATCAATATATATATATATATATATATTATATATATATATATATATATATATATATATATATATATAGAGAGAGTTGTGTGTTGGTATATTTAGTGCTACAGCCAAAACTACACGTCGTAGACCCTTGATCTTGGTATCAAATTAAAGCTTGGAATCTCATAATGTGCACTATGGTGGTTGGGTTTCGATATCTTATAGGGTTTAGGCACAGGATCGTCCTAAAGGGACCTATGTCAAGGATTTTGTGAATACTTTAGATTTTATTTGTTTATATCAATACATATGGTTTAATTTGAAATGGTCACCGTGGTTATAGTGGTTGCCAACAGGATGCAGCACCTATAATTGTTTTTGTACAACAGGTGAATGCAGTCTTGTTTAGCAAATGTGTTATTATTTACGTTTTCAATTATTTTGTAAATTTTTACTGTAAGGTTATGTTATTACAAACATAAAGTGCACTAAAACTTAGAGTTACATATTTTTTGGTTTTAAAATTCAAAGTCGGTAGTAAAAATAATATGAGAAAATGTCAAATCATAGGAAAAAAAGTTTGCAATTCCGTATATTATCACTCAGACGATAGATTTCATGGAAAAATGAAACAACGAAGAAAAAAGGAACACATCTAAGGGTATCATGGGAAAATTCACAGCGAGATTAAGAAACACTATCGTAACAGATTGGAACAGAAAGGGAGACAGACACACAAGGTGATGAAATAAATAATTAGAACAGAGATAACGAAGAAACTTCGAAAAAGGGATCAAATAGAGAAGCTGATTTAAATTAAACAACTTTACAAGCTTTTTGGAAAAGGACATGAAACTATGATTTGGACCATGAAGGACACATTATTCCGATCAAATATAGATTTTATTGAACACCCGAATATAGTAATTTGCAAGATGGATAACATTTGTAGTTATTGCATAGCAAAGACATTAATTCAAACCAACAGCAAATTAACGAGAATCGGTAATGGGTTACCAACAGCGAAAATTATGTGCTGTTTGAAAGGGCAAATAAGATTTCTACTACCAAATATGCCACCCCCGGCTCTCTCAAATAATATATGTATGGATAAACATCAAGAAATGTTGAATTTTTATATACTACATTAGACGTTATAATGCTTGCTTCCGAATTACGTTTTTTGGAGCTACTATTTAGGCTCTTACTTCATAAGAGTTTTCAACCCAGCGAAGCGGGTTACCAACAGCTAGTTTCTAAATAAAAACAATTGTGGTTCAGTAATCTAGAACTATTTTATCAATGATATGGTTAGACTTTAATGTCTTTCCGGTAATATTGAGATTATTTATTCAAGTTATTTATAATAATAATAATGTTTGTGAGAACGCTGTATTCCCTTTCTGGAGATAATTTAATTTAGGTTAAATTATATATAGTTTAAGTTTGTATGGCACATCCTTACTACAACCACAGAAAATCACTTTGTGCCAAAATAATTGTAAAAATTATTTTCTTTTAGTTATTTATATTTTTACATAGCTATAACCAACACGTTACAGTTGAATAAAATTAATGAAATTTGATGAAAACCTTTCAAAGTTACATTTAATAAACTTGATCGAGTGCCTTGATACGGATACTACATTTTCATATTTAGATTATTACTCAAAATCTAAATTAACATTAATTATTACCATAAACTCCAAGAAAAGTGTATACTTCACTAAGGTCTAAGTCAAAAAGTCGAGTTCACGAAGGTGAATCTTTGAGGCCTTTGTCATATAGTAGTTTCAATAATTATTACATTCAACATATTATAAGAAAACAAAGAGTTATTTGAAAATCCAAAGTGCAAGTTTGTTTATACCGCAAACATGTTTTTAAATAGATTATTTTCGAATAGATAATGAAGAAGTAAATTATGTTGTGAACAATTACGGTTGCCTTCATAGGTTTTACGTTATGTTTGCAAACATTGCTGTAGTTCAATTTCTGTTACTCAATTACAACATCTCACTAAATCTACCAACTCATACTGTATATTAATGCTTAAAGTCTGCTTCAGTATGTATAAGTTATTCAATGGTTTCAATTCCAGTAATAACCCATGGCTTTGCTGAAAAAATTTGTTTACTCTATTTAGGTGCTTTAATCAAATTAATATTCCCATGTTAAATCTTATAGACAAATACAAACCTTTAAGAGTGCCTGGGGCCGTTTCCTTATTTCCTGCAAAACTACACGCCAAACACTTTCCATCGACATCCAAATTATTAAATTCGGCCCAGTAGTTTAGGAGGAGTAATGATCACAAAAAAAACCCTAGTGTATTAAATAAGTATAGATATAGATACGTAGATTAACGATTGCCTCAGCTCATTAAATGTTAATAAGGTATCCATAAAAGTGATATAAAAAAGAGTTTCAAGCAAATTAAATAGTAAAAAAGTTAAGCTAAACGAAAAAACTTACCTAATTTTATGAATCGAATTACGAGCTTAGAAATTTTTGAGCGTGAAAATTGTTAACGTAATTTCCTTAGAGATGGAAGCAATACCCTACCGGCTAAGATGTTCCTCTGTTAGCAAATTTGTCTCGTCGCTGCACTTAAGGATTGAAATGTCATAAGAGAAATGTCAAATTAAGAATATCCATTGTTCAATATCTTTGCTCTAAGTAGTAAACAGTTATGTGAATAGAAGTAGTTCTATGCTGAATTTACAATGTTACATTATATGTTAATGTTTAGTACGATCAAAGGCTCACACGGACAATTTTAGCTTGTTGTATGACAGGTAATGGGAAGAATGCACTTTACCATTCACACAATAAGGAAATTAGTTGCAGCTCTATGTCATTAAATCCAAAGTGGGATTGGTAGTTTGCATTCAATTAGCTATGATCAGGTTTCAAGAGACCGAGTCTGTTAAACGCAGATCCAATTGTATTTACTGGATTATTAATGTCAGTGATCTTATTCATCTTTATGTCACTGCAGTACAGAAAACTCCTTTATCTTTTTAATGCATTGTTGCGTATTTTTACTGAGGTTTTACCATAAGTGAAGATGCATAATTTACCAAGAATTAATAATTAATTAAGTAATTCATTTAAGAGGAATTTCAGCAAGGCATCTTTGTAACGATAAGTAACTCATCTATATGTATAAGCCAAAATCCATTGACTGACTGACTGACTGACTGACTGATCATAGTCTCTCAAAAACTATAAGGGTTAGAGTCATGAAACTTGGCACAAATATTCTTTACAGGCTCTAGATGCGTACTAAGAAAGATTTTTGCAATGTTTTCTCTCAAAAGGCTTGGATATGGTATATTATGAAATTCAAAATGGCGGCCGTTTTTAGCTTTCAAAGCCTACTTTCTCAAAAACTACAAGTCTTTGGGCCATGAAACTTGGCACAAATTTTTTTTATAGATGTGATCAAAGAAATGCTTTAAAGATATTCTCTCTCAGACGACTAAATTGTAGTATATTATAATATTCAAAATGGCGACAATTTTAGTTTTCAGAAATATGGATGGGAGGCCAAAAGAATATTTTTTTCAGGGGGCACAAAAAAGTACGAGATCTAATCTACTTAAAGAATAAAGTAATATACTAATTTATTACGGCCTCCTTATCAAGTGCCACTTAAGCTATTTCCGTTGTACGACCCGACCGAAGTACTATATTGTATTCCCACTTTAGTAAAACGGGTTTTCCGTCTAATAAAGAAATACACAAACCTTAATCTGTAAACTCAGAACGGACATTTCATTTCAAGTGTTTGCATATCCAATAGAAACGGAGTTAGAAGTTCAGGAGGGGAATCAGGTGATGGGGATTTCAATTCCAAAAATTAAACTATTACTAAAACAATTTTGCCATAATGATAGCTGCGTGACCCGATAAATAAGAAAGGTTTAGACAATAGGTTTTTGGCCAAGGCATTTACCGTCTACTTTCTTTTACAGTTTTCAGTCTATTTTCAAAAACTTTCTAAATTCAGATTCATGTCAAGTCAAAAACCCCCCCTGAGCGTTTTTTATGTCCTAGGTTATCTCTCATTCTCTGTATTGGCAAATGGGAAGAAGCTAACTCATATTATTTTCTAATCATGAGAGAAACATTTTTATGGGAAACATTACACCTCATTTCAATCCATGGTGGAATCACCAAGTCTCAGAATTAAATTGGTTATTCTTTCAGCAAGCGAAGCTGCGGGTATATCTGCTAGTCAATAATAATATCCTGAATCCCAGGCCCTAATTGATTTTCCCACCTGATTTTGAATCTATTGTATCATCATTGTAATAAATAAATCATAAAATCAGATTCATTAAAATATTTTAGGGGTTTCTATGAATCCAAACAGAAAACATAAGAATCACATGCTAGTAACATACTGATTTAATCGCTTTGGAATATTATAATTGAAATCTTTTCTGCATTCTTTTTGTAGTTAGGGCCGGAACATAGGTCTATTCTTGGTTCAAATTAGGTAATTTAATATTCAACTGTGTATTGTGGTAGTAAATTGCAAGATTATCTTGGGTGACAGTTTTCCTAGGGGAGGCAATTCACTTTACTATGCACACACCATTTAATATCTCCCACCTCTGCGAATATAAAATTACACAATACATAAATAATTATATTTATGCAAAAAATACAACAATTATAAATTCAGGTCAAGTTTATTGTATTCTAATAATTTACATGCCCTCAAAATTCAATGTTTGTAAAACATCAGCTGTTTCGGTCTTTTTTTGTTGCTTATCTGCCACTAATCAGCTGTTATATAGCGCCTGGGCCATTGAGCTGCATCATCTTTGTTAATATGCATGAAATTTTAATTAATCGAGGGCCTTTAATTATTGATTTGAATGTTATTTTGTTTTCTATCGATTTTAATGTTGTTTATATCCCGCCAGTAGGTAAAATAAACCATTTTTCTCCCAGCTTGGCGCTGGTCGGAAGATAAAGTATTGTTTTCTTCCCTCATTTTAAGGAGTAATGTGTGACTTAACATAGCAGGAGGGATATATGTTTTAAACACAACTCGTTGAGCCGTTCCCATAGTGTTTCCCGATTAAAAATTGTGTTAAGTCCAAGGGAACGTTTTTTCCTCTTCGAACTCCGCCTAAAACAATTTGGAAGTGCTTCAGAAATGAAATTTTTCACTTTTTCTGATAATCCACCGATTTATGAAAACCCAAAAATGTAATAGAATCTAAGCCATGTAAGTACTAGTTGATCAACCCGGTTGCAACCGTAAAAATACAGAACACCCGTCAAGAAATTTAACAAACTATTAATTTATTTATTCATAGTTTCAAAACTAGTAAGAATCAAACATTAACATCCTCTATTTTCCACTCATACAGAGCGACCACTGGTCAAAATATCATCTCTACCACTGGACAATAAAATCTAGCATAGTGGTTGCTGGTTAGCTTTCAGGGTAAGCCAACTTTGTAATTTTATATATTTTACTAAATGTGCCTCCCCACAACGCCCACAAAAAAACAAACAAATACAAGCAAACACAAACAATTTCAAATATCAGAATTTACAGGATTCTTCACACATTTAGTAAGTCAATTATCATTGAAAATGAAGATTTCGCGTGACTCAACAAAGATTAAAAACTTAAAGCTAATGCCATCTCAAACCAGATCACTTTGCATACAAATGACATGGAATGATCTCATTTGCTTATAAATGGAAGAACAAAGATAGAGAAACGTGGCTGACTGTGACTAGATCATTCTTGCTTGGACAATGTAATTTAACTTTATAATCTGTTATGGCAATGACTTTAGACATTAAATGAATGAATTATAATGGTAAGTCTATAATTGTACAGGGAATCAGGAAAACTAACTAGTAATTGAATATCTGATTTACTGTTACCTTAAGCGTACATATTAATATGCAGAACCAATTGACTTAAAAATATTATATTGTTATGTTGTTGTATTGTAAATGCATATTTTTATATCGTAATAAAAATATATTGTCTATCATAATATTCATCTGTTATCTAGGTAGAAAACCTTAGAAATAGACAGTAAGAATATTTTTTTATTAATTGATACATTTCAACACTGTCCACACGATACGGAAATAGTAAATTAAGGTTTAAAAGTTGTCAGCCCGTAAGAAGTCTCAAATTTATATGTAGTGAAGGAAAGATAGAGGTATGCAAATTTATAGGTCCATGTCCAAATTATATGTTGCTTTTTTGGTCATAATATAAGTCTAGTGATGGAAAACAAATTTGACAATTTTAACGGCATGAACAGTTTGTAAAACAGTATTTTTTTAAAATATTATTCGTGTTATGATAGTTTCCGATGTTAAAAATTTCATGCTACATCATCGTAATACCGAGTTACAGGTCGAAGGTAGTATCTCATGTCTTGGATTTACTGGTAGTTTCATGAGGCAAGGATGATCACCCTGTTGTTTGTGACAACACAAAATATATCAACATTCATGTATGAGTTTTAATCTTATTTTGTTTTGTCTCAAAATAACAAGAGAATATATTTTTGGTTACATTTCATTCTTGCTTCTCCTTTAGACATGAAGAGACTTACTTTTCTACAGTATATTCGTCAGAGCTATGCCATAAGGCTTTCTGGTCAGGACGTGGTCAATAGGCTTAGTACTTGGCAGGATGAGGAGAGTCAAGAAGTGCAAGAGCTCGAACACCCCCACTATGGCATCCTCTACTTCACTGACCCATTGACATATAGACCGCCCCTGAACCTGAGTAGGTGTTGACCTGACTTTGAGTGTGAGGTCGCCTTACCAAAGATTTATGGGCTTTAATAGGAATTAGAATAAGAATCCTTTATTGTCATGGACCATGCACTTTAAGGAAATATAATTTCAAATAAACTTAAGAACGAAGAGCAGACATTTTGGGGTTGTATGCAATAATTTTTTAGATAAATACTTTTTTTAACTGTACCTGTGGTTTTAAAAAAAGTGGATGAAATAATTTGTGGTACGATGAATGAATGGCAATTGAAATCTTTAAGAATGTTATAACCTTTAAAGCAACACTGACTCAAACGGAGCGGTCAGATTGGATCATTTTACACACTGGTCAATTTTAAAGGTTTATCGCTTTAATATTGACCCAATTCAGAAAGTATTCTTAGTTCTCGTTCAGTATTATTATAATTGAAGTTCACTTACATAACATTCTAAGCTTAACGAAACTGCCCGCCAATCTAGATTAAACGAGGTTTAAGGCAATCTAAGAATGAAAAATAAATAGATAAAATTAAAGTAGTGCAAACGTGGTGCAAACGACTGTAATGAATTCGGCAATGAAAGACAAATGACGCAATTTCTATGTATGTTGTAGAAACACAACATACATACGTAAATTGTACATGCCTTTAAACCTTCAGTTGATTCACTATTATAACAATATACATTCATAAACTAGCCTATTCACGTCTAAAAATATCTACATGAACATTAATGGTAAACTAGGTTATTTCAAGGAACTAGGTTATTCATCAAGTATTGTTATATGACTCACTTTAAACTAAAGTTTAAAAAAATCATCTTTCGATAGTCTCTTTATAAGACTTTAATTTCTTGAGTCGATGTAAAAATTCTACTAAGTGAAATTTTTGATTTCAACTATGTAATGAGGGTTCTTAGCTGCTTACCAAAACATGAAGTCATAGGTAAACACAATATGCCAAAAATAGACAAAATATAGTGTGAGAAATTCGCTATGGAGAAATATTAAAAGAAATGTTCTGAATATGCTGGATTAAAATTTTGCAATTCCTTAGCAGTGTATATAAAACAGTACAAGAATAAAAACAAATTTTAATGTGAACTAAAAATTAATATCTTATTAGCAGACCGTTCTATTCTTTCGACGAACTTGAGCAACATTAAATTAGTTTTAAATTTATAAATTATATTTTTGTATTTCGTACTAAAATGCTTGTGTAATGTGCAATATGTGTACTAAAATTCTTGTTTGAACGAATTGACACTATTCAATAAATAACAAATGCATATTATGTGAAAAAACAGTTTTAAAATTGTGCTAATTAAGTTTCAATGAATTTGAATTTACGGTTCACCATTGCATAACAACAATAGGTACAAAATATTGTGAATTATTACCAGTATAAAAAATACCTATATACACTGAACTACTAAATAGCTTAAAATAATAAAAAAATCAAATTTATTCAGTAATAATTCATATTACTGGAACAACATAGGTATAGAAACAATTTTAGGTAAATATGATTGACTCGTCCCTCATTCATGAGGGGTCCGGGTTATGAATTCTTCAACAGGTCCAATCTTTCCCTCGTACGAAATGGTAAGGAAGAAAGTAAAAGCTTGATACTTCTCTCAGTTCGCGTGAATCTCACCTCCAAGAAACCTCAGAGATGAAGGGGAGTCACGTGTTGCGTAAATCTTTATTCCAAACCGTAAGAGCTGCGATTTAGTATCGTAAGAGACGTTGGTGTTATTCGTCAGACTGTCAAACCTTTCACTGTTTGAATTACGTCTTTGCCTTTATTATTTAAACTACAACACTGAGGGAAATAAACCAATAAATTTAAATTATTTAGAAAAATATACATCCTTTTAAAATAAAAATACATCGTGCTTCGAAATACATCGATTTTTAAAACACCCACGTCGCAGCAAACCTGTATACTCAGCAAATTTCGACATAATTTTTTTTTATATGCGACCTTATTTAAATTATCTAAAGGAAAATAATATTTCAAACATTTTATGTAAATAATACAAAAAGTATATTTTACAATAATTTAAAGAACTTTAAAAGATTTGTTTGTATTTCTTATAATTCTAAGTCTAATAATTCTTTATAAGTGTATTCTTGATATAGTTTACAGGATGTTAAAGGATTTGGGGCAAAAATTTACGTAGTGATTCCTTGGGTCGAAATAAGAACAAAAGTTCATATAAACATATGTCCTTTCTCGTTTAGTTCAGCGTCTGTCTGTCTGTTTTACAAAATAACTCATAACTCCTTATCGGTTTGAGTTACAGCGTTGAGACTGAGCACAAATGTATATCTTATTAGTCACTATCTTTGTACAAAATATTAATAAATAGGCCTAACCTATAACCGTTTCAAAATGACCGTTTTTTTTATTTTTGGTTTTTGTGATATTTGCCGCAAAATATTTAAAATAGCCGCCATTTTGAAACGGTGGAGGATTTTTTGTTAATATATTGTATGAAGAACGCGACTAATAAGAAAAACATTTGTGCAAAATATCAACGCTGTAACTCAAACCGTTAAGGAGTTGTGAATTATTTTGTAAAACACACATACGCAGCCAGACAGACAGACGCTAAACTAAACGAGATAGGACATATGTTTATGTAAACTTTTTTCTTATTTTGACCCAAAGAATCGCTTCGTAAATTATTGACCCACATTTTTTAACACCCTGTATAAAATATAAGCAAATATAAAATCAGTGATCTCAAATCAATCAAAATAAAAAGAAATAAGATAATCACATGAAAAATTAAATTCGATCATTTGATTCATCTTATAGCCTAAATATTACTTTCAATAATGTAAATGTTACCACTCATGAGCTTATTTCTCAATAATTATTCATTTTCTTATAATGTTTAGTGAATTCATACTTGTTACTGTACATAAACAACAACAAACATCTTATTAATCTACTCAAATCTAATAAATCAAACCAACACGTGAAAAAATTACATTCACGGTTTGTACACGGTAACTATAAGAACAGGTTTGTTATTATGGGGTTCAAAGCCCATTTTTAAGGAAGTTTAATGAAAAATTTAGGTATTTACCCCAAAATTTGTTCCTTGAGAAATAAAATACAATGTATTGCATTTAGCAGGCCCAATATTTTATCTCAGTAACCGATTCATGCATCGTCCGTATAAGGTCATGTAATTGCACTCACTAATTTTTATTTACGAATGAAAATTATAGCGTCGGACAGTAACACTGTTCTAAAAAAGTGTGAGGACTATTTAGATAAAGGAAATGGAAAAGTTGTAATAACTTTTCTCTTGCAGAATCTCTGTCAAATCTACGACGTCCCGGCAGCGAATAGACAAGGAAGTGGAGAGTTTGTTTTCTTTCAATTTAATGCCTTTTTTGCCCTACCATCCTTTTCATAAGATTTTACGTTTTAACTAGATCCAGTGCTATATATCTCAGTTATACTTAATTACATGTTTAATTAATTTAATATAACACACTCCCAAGATAAAGAATTTTTCGAAAAATGAGTATTGTTTATGCATTCATAATAGTGACAAGAGTGAAAACCAAAAAATACTTACTGTTGTTCATGATAAGTGATTCTAAAGAAACATCCGTTATATAATATAAGATATGTATTCTATTTCTTTAAAGATACGATCCATGCTATCAACAGACCTTTTTTGAGAGCTCATTACAAAGTAATTAGTAATAATTGATGAAGCTTTTTACCAGTCACTTTGACGTTCTTCGCGTTATCTACCTCTTAACTCCAACTAACTTATAGTTGGAAACTTTTATGGCAAACCAGAACGAGGGGTCTTTAAATATGGGAGGTAAACGGAGAATATTTTTACCCGGGGTTATTAATTTTAGTTTTTTTTTTACTTTTACTGAACATCGAGACCCTTTTGGACTCTATTGTTAAATGAGCTTGAAATTAAAAATATATTTGTTTTGTGACGACTTGAAACTTGGCTCAGTTTACAATAGCCACTAATTAATAATCCGTAAATTCAGCTGTTTTTCGTACATAAGAAATGTGCACGAGCAGTCTCTCCCATCCCATACTCAATCTTCATTTTTAACCACTTTGTTAATGAAAGTTTACGAAAAACCAAATTTGTATTTGGTTTTTAATATAAAACTCCTAGTTGTGGTACTAAGGCCACACTATTAGATTACTGGCACTTAAAAGCAACATTTGTGTAAAAAAACATAAAAACATAAAAACATTTGTGACTTGAGTATATCAAGATGGAAAGAATTCAAAAGAAGTACAATACAATTGTTTAGCTGTAGATGACGCTCTCCCGCCCAAGCTCTGCAGTTGACAAGGTGACTGCACGTTTAATTAAGCAAAATATCCAGTAGAGCTTACATGATATTTAAGTTTATTTCACTTCTCATTACAGCGCTTCCACAAACTAGAATGTCTGATTTTATTTTATTTATTAAATTATTGTTTTAACGATACCTCCAGATTAATTAATATATATATATATATATATATATATAGTGACTCTTTTGCGATTTTTCAGTGTCATACCCTTTAACCTGAACAGAGCTTAAGGACTGTGTGTAGAACTAACTATTAACATCAAATATGTTCAGGTTTTTGCGTAATACCTTAAAATACCAGATATATTCATGAATTACCGGTAAAGCTTACTTAAAATTTTGCTCTCTGTATTTTAACCGAGTCACAGTAAAAAGATTGCGTAAAAAAGCAAAATGGTGGTTCAATGAGCAATTTCATATTTTTAATATGACCATATTTAAATTAGTTTCAACTCAGAAACAATATCATAAAATATTCTTAAACAATTCAAGGATAACTATCACCAGGGTTAGCCACTGCCATCAAGATATATTTCCTGAATATATTTTTAGACATCTAACTTAAACTTATCAGGCAATTATCAGAAGTTGTTTGTTGTCACATCAAAATGGGATTTGTCTCACATTTCTCTCGAAAGGAACATGTTTTAAACGTGCTTGCGATTCAGGCCATCCATCTTATGGAATTACTGTCATTTGTCGAGAAGAAAGTAAGATTTGTTAGTAGAGATACGTTTTTCTGAGAGTAAATGTCTGGTTTATCGTTTTGTAAGAGCACAACCTAGTCACATTGCATTGCTAGGAAGTGTCTAACCATCGAAAAAAATAGTTAATTAAACTGGGATAAGCTACAATAATTAACCAAATTATGTGTCTTGAAGCTTAGGCCGAAAACGAGGTTTTGTAGTCTCGAGATCGTTTTAAGTCCGAGGAGTAGCTCAGCGGGCCGGAAGTATCACCAACTGATACTTTTAGTCCTATAGGCCGGAAAAAACCATCGTTACAGAACTAGGGAGAAAAATATCATACTAACCTGAGCACATGAGTTTAAACAAAGCCTTCTCTGTATAAAACACAAATATTTTCGGCAAAGTATGACGAAATGGTTTTTACAAGTGGGTAATACTACTGTCTTCCCACTTCGGCTGCCACATGAATAATGACTATCCAGAAATAAAAGTCAGTATTCCTGTTCATCACTTTGGTTCATTTAACGAATGAAAGTTAAATCAAACTAGAATAACTTTAGTGATCAACTTCTCATGAAGTCAATGTAGGTTAAAACACAAACATGAAATACACAAACATTAGAGGGTTGTTTTGACAACGTGAACTATACAACTAGATACGCTGTTACAGTGAGCATCCAAATATCCAGACTATTAAAAAGGTACCCTGCCATATATTGTCATTATATACTACACAGAAACTTACCTATGAGACATAAGCAACACACACGAACACTTTACAGACCTATTAAAACATATCAAACGTTGGATGTAAAAATTAGAGAGAACAGACGTTGAATCGCTCATTACTTCACAATAAAGTAAGAGCAGTTCACCGTTTAAGAGCAGTGGAGTGCACAAGTCAAAGCACTCCTGCCTACATGTAAGGTTCTACAGTCAAGAATGAAGGCCAACCAATATGGTTCATGTTTGATTTGCCCGAGTTAATTATCCTCAGATTACTCCTTTATTAACTTTAATCCTTAACAATTAATATCTACTATGTATTTTTCATTGACGTACGATCCTGGGCCTAAGCCCTCAAAGATATCATAACCAAACCACTATAGTGCACATCATGAGATTCCACGCTCTAATTTGACACCAAGCTAAGTGTCTATCACATAAAAACTTTAACTATGCTATCCTCCAATTTCATTACATCGATTAAAAACAATGCACAAGTTATAAAGTATACAGAAATCTATCCTTTAGTTTTTTTTAACTGGCTAATTGTTATCTTGCCCTTTTACTTGACAGACTAGACTGTTCTACGATTTGAATTAAAATTGTTGTTTGTGTTTAATTGTTTTTCGTTATATTGTTTTTCATTGTTTTTTTTAGATTGGAACCGTCTTTTTATATTCAATATTTTAAAATATCAATTTCCTTATTTATCACTAATAATCATGAAAACACTTGTTAACTTGTAGTAAAACAGCATCATAAATATGCTACGAAACACCTTCTTAACAAGTCTCATAAGTCTCCTTAAGGAGTCCATTTTTCTGGTTGAGGAATAATCAAAGGTCAGAGGTACATCTGATAATGGCATCTCGTCTGAGACTTGGAGATAAAATTCCACCCTCAAGGGTGCAATAAAATGGATATTAAATTCCTTAAATTATAATTTTCCCTTGTAGTCACATGCTATACATTTTTTTTAATGTTGAAAACACTAACTAAACAATATTGTAAAGCAAACATAACGCTAAGGTTATTATCATTCGCATTTATTTGCATTTAGCTTAAATTTAATTTTTTTATAACGAGTTTTTTAATACCATTTATTCAATAAAATATTAAAAGGAAAATTTTGAACACCTCAAACTTAGAAGTGAACTAGAATACATTTACCATAAAATGCTCTCTATCATAGAAAAATATAATATTAACTATAAGGGTATTTTCACTGCTCAACTTCACTCTGATTTAAGGAAGAATAAAGAGAAAAATTTTGATAAAATTAAATCCTTGTGATTGAACGGTTTTCCTAAGAGCACTTGCCACAACACTTAAGCTCTCATTAGCATGAAAATCACTTTGGTGAAAGGCTTCTTAGTACGTTCAGAAAATAACTCTTAAGATTTTGGATCTTAACTTCTTAAAAATTTACTATTCTACTCTACACTATATTATGAAACACATTCCATCTACAACACTTTCTTCGTTCTCGGACTGAAATTGTTTAAATGAAGCGATGAAGAGACATGCATTTTGTATATCAATCTAATAAACACTTCCTCACTAGAAGGTGCGTGCGTAGTGGTACAGGTTCACACAATAGCAACATAAGGAATTAATCAATTTTAATTATTAAATGTCGATTAACAAATCAAATTCTGAGCATTTATAGTATTAATGAACATAATTTGGAGGAATATATTATTACTGTGAAAGAGGTAGAAATTAAACAAAACCAAAGTGAAAAAGAATGCAAAATTAGAAAAGAAGTCCGTAAATAACACTACTATATAATATTTTCACAACAAAACTTCACTTTCATAAAGTTAATGTATGTAGAACACATGTGGTAGATCGGACCTTTGCCATTTAAATTGAGTGTAATGAAACAATTCTTTGATAACTGAGGCTTACATAACCGTGGTCTTTTAATGTATCAGTTAGTGTTTGTAGGCCTCATTTAAACCCCTCAAATATATGTGTAGTATTTATCTTATTAATATATTTTGCCAAATATGCCTTTATTCATATGTTTGATACAGGCAAATCTAAGAAACACAAGGCTTAATAAATTGTTTACATAGGTGAATGGGAATAAAGGTGTTCATCACCTTTTCAAAAATATGTGAGTCGTTATGTATGATTCAAAATAACGTTTTACAGACTAGATCCTAGTTCAATGTTTTGCGGTCCGGATATGTGGCTCGGTCCGTAGTCAGTGATCAGTTTGTTTTTATTCAGATAGTTTTATTACAGTAGGTCATAATATAAAAGCACCAGAAAAATCAATCAACTTATGTCCTTGAAAATGGTTGCAGTTATTGAAAGGGTTAGTGGTTTACAGTAAGATAGTACCTGGTGGGCCGAGCCTTGCTCGGTATTGGTTACCAGATCATCCAATTACTGCAAAACAATTCGAAAATGTTTACAAGTACTTAAAATTACTCCATGCAATCTATATCCCATACGCTGTATTTTTCCTAGGTGGTTGTAGTTTGCTACACACTGTAAAAACTGACCTACAATGTTACACTTACTTAATATGTTACAACTTTTCACCTATAAAAGACCATAGGTCAAGTGCCTACCGCTAAAGCCAGTTTACCTTACACTGGCTTTAGCGATCGTTTACAGTAGTAAAGGTGTTAGTTTAAACTTACTAGCGAATTATAATAGTAAAAGGGTGTAGACTTTCACCAAGTAGTACCTATCCGTCCACCTTCACCACACACAACCTACACCTTGTGGTAAGTACATTTTAAACTTTTAATTGTTTTTATCTAGTTGAAATCTTGGATGAGTTTTTTGGATATGTTTTTTCCACTTTCAGAGGGTGAGTTTATGAAGTTATCTAACTGTTTCTAAGTATTATGTCTTCTAATCTTTCTGTTACATGAGGTTTGTAAAGTTATAAGACTTAGGATTACCTCAAAACCCTAGGGAAGAGTGAAACAAATTTGTTTTACCATTACCTAGGAAATTTTAATCGTCACGCTAAGACTATTATAAATATTCTATGCCTTCATCTGCGCGTTAAGTGTCGCTTTACGTACTGAAAACTACTCATAAAACAACTGCTTACTCAACAGTGATCTAGAGCAAGCGTAAGTCTTTTTCGATCCCTCTGGCTCGTTGGCTGATAACGTTTTCGCTCGTTTGGGACATTATTAGGTATTGTTGTCTGGCAATGAAAGGACATAACCTCAAAATGACACATTTAGCTACAATGGCCGTGTTTTTGTTGTATTTAGACTCACTTTACGCTCTTAATACATAAATAACTATTTTTGTACACACTTAAACATGCAAGCCATTACAGGATTTTATAAGACTAACACCTATAGTACTGTTTTATTCCTGTGGATGTAGTAGGCCTACAAGGAGCTTGTAGTTGTTCAGAGTAGCATTTTCTACAGCAACCTTGGATTAAGTTTGGTCAGTTTATCTCACACTTCTAGGAATTATAGCAAACAAACGTCTCTAAAATGTCTCAAACTTGTTTAACGAGTTAATAAATAGTACAGTTTGTCGGTTTATATATAAGTCTTCATCGCTCATATAAAACCTGACGATCTGCATCTTTTTCAAGTTGTGATAAATATATGTAGCCTATCTCATTAGGGACTGTTAGTAAAGTATTGCAATATCTCCTTATAACTAACAAGTACCCGCAGTGCAAATAGAAATAAAAATACAATTAACAGTAAAAATTTCAAAGTGTAACCATCACAAATCTTGCAAACAGCTGTTATTATTACTCGATTGTTTACACTTTCCTTGTTTATTTCTTTGCTATCATGGCAACCCATAAGGCCATTAAAAATACAAATTTAACAATTTTAAAATACATTTTATCACGGTAGCCTATTAGATTTTTTCTGGCCAAGTAATCTGCTTAGAACACATTTTTAGTCATAAATTACTTATTTCCAACTTTGAAGGAAATCCTCGGAACCGTTTTTGAGATAATTGTGCAAACAAGTAAACAAGCGAGCAACGCACGCACGCAAGATAACATTGCTCATATAAGAGTGTAGGAAACATCATACAACAAAACATATTGTCAATTTTGTGATAAAAAAGTATAAACTGGACAGGTTTTGTACAGAATTAAGCTGAGATACGACAATTAATTATTGGAAAAATGTTAAAAAATAGATTTTACTTTAATAAAAATAGCCTTAGTTTTAATTAGTTTTAAGTGCCCCCACTCACATTTGTCTAAATGTAACAAGGCCATTTTAGAGGACCTCTGGTGTTTTGACAAGGGTCCGCTTTTTGGTTTTATCACCCTACAAAACAATATCCAGCTTTGTTTTGTCAATTACTTTGCATGCTGTTTTTTATTTAGGCGTTTTAATATATATTCCTGAAGTAATATTATATACTAAAAGTAAAATTAAGTATTCTCTAATAAGGAAGTTGTTAATTATTGGTGTCATATGTATAGTAAACAAACTGTTTTTATTAATATCGAATGTTTTCGAGTTTTTGAAATAGAACTTTACATAACCTTTTTTATAATTCGTTAAATTAATTTAGGCCAGAACATTTGAGGAAACCATAAGTCTTAACCCCATCAACCCCATACTTGAAAAAAGGTCTCGCTGAGAAAGTTCGAGGAAAACATTATTTTTGATAGTTTCCGTTAGTGCACAAATATGAAGAAAAGGGCTGAGCTTATGTACACTTTATAATCAATGATAATATGGAAATAAAATTCTGAGGAATGGCTTATTAGAGCTTCTGTAGCTTGTTTTATCACAGCTGTTAAGCAACACCTGACCACTATTATAGTATGACTAAGTAATAGCTACTAAAATAATAGCCATACTGAATAGTATGACTATAACGGGCGAGTAGTATTCTCATATGCGCAATGTATCTGCGGTGTGGATTAAAATATTTAATGCTGCTCATTGAATATTGGTTGCCTATTTCCATGATGTCTTTAAAACATATTTTTTATTCACATGGTTATATGTTTCAACTTTAAGTATTCTTATTTTGTAAAGCAATAACATAAATACAATCGATTAATTTATTCCTTGTGTCTCTATTTACTAAAACAGGTATGAATGCCGCGCCAACTTAAACTTAAATGTTCATATAAAACGTCAAAAATAACTTGTATGTACTCTGTTTTACCTTGTTAGGTAAAGACCTATGAATCGTGTAAACAAGTGAGATATGAGCACAGTTTACAAAGAGAAGCGACCACCAGTATTTGGTGCGTTTTTATAAATGAGTGCCTGAGGACAAACATTTGCTTTTCTCGCCAAAGAGAATAATCTTTTTATGAACTAAACTTCGTGTTATTCGTGTTATTTTGTTTTTATGTGATGATTTTAATAGTAATTTATAGTGCTGATAAATTAAAATCAAAGGTCTCTTTTTATTGTAAATTATTTGTCTGTTTTAATTCCACTAATATATTCTTGCGTTTTCAGTTTTCAGCATGAGTTCTTTCATCCAGCACTAAAGACCCGAGGTGCTCTCTAACAGGTAAATACAGGCCCACCTTCTTCGGCTATGACTGGACTACTCCCGAAAAACGAAGAACCCTTATCAACTGTATATACACAATTTCGTTTTAATTCTATAATTTGCAGTGAAACGAAATTAATTTACCTTGCTATGTAATACGTATTTTATTGATTTTTATCGTATAGAGTTAAGGGTCTTCAGAAATAGATTTTTTGCATAAAAATTACGCTTTGAACATTTTTTTCGATCAAAAATTTTGGTTTCAAGTACTGTCTGCACAGACATGTACCATAACTGGACTGGAATCGAATTATTTTGCGACCTGGACGTCCTAGAACCTTGACGTTTTGGAAAAAATATTATTAATTTAAAATAACTTACCTGGACATTATGAAATGGCAATTGGTATGTAATAAATTATAACCTGGACTATTTTAAACAGCCATTATTAATAATTTAAAATAAATTACCTGGACGTTATAAGACCTGTACATTATAAAATAGTTATTGATATTTGTTATAAATAATATTGTAGGTGTTTTCTGGAAACTGAACGATTTAAAATGTATTTTCATCATGATAAATAAACCATCCTGGACTTTATGAAATAGCAATTAATAAATTATAATCTAGTCATCTAGACGTGTTTAAACGTGAACGATCTGAAACAACACCATAGAGTAATAATACAACACTTTGTATCATTTTAAATAAACCAACCTGGACGTTTTGAAACCTGGGCTTTTCAAAATAGCTTTTGATAAATTATAACCAAGATTTTTAAATATGGACGTTTTGAAACTGCTACTATTAAAGCTATAGAATTACGATCCTCGACGTTATGGACTAGCTAATTTATTCATAATCTGAGGCCTATTTCAAAACACGTTTTACGAGTACTAGCTACAAATTGCTAAAAGCACTGAATATATGAAAGCTAATTACTAACACAGACCAAAGAAACACTTCGGAAAATGTTAGTGATTTTCAGTTTTACAAAAAATGTTAATGTTAATTAGTTACCAACATTGTTTTGAAAGGAGGCCCTGGATGATTTGAAACCTGGGCATTTTGAAACAGCTATTAATAATTTAAAATAAACAACCTGGACGTTATCAAACCTGGTCCCTATGAAATAGCCATTTCTAAACGGAGCTGGACGTTCTGCACCCGGACGTTTTGAACCGTCCTCAAAACAAGTTCGTTCTAAAACCCGGACGAGTTGTACCGACTTTTTTTCTATGCAAAAATGTAATAGACAAATAATCATTCTTTTTGAGACAGGTACATGACTACCGGAAGACAAAAAGATAAGGATCACTATCATGAAATAAAAAAAATCTATGACCAGGACGTGAAAAACAAGAGAGCAGCTCAGACAATAGACAAAATAAAACAGGCGGATGGTAAAAATAAGGAATTATGGAAAACAATAAACACAGAGAGATGCAAATCAAATACAACTCAGAATAACATTAGCCTAAACAATAATGGGAAACAAGTAACAGAACCCTATCATGTCAGCAATATTTTCAATAAAGTATTTTCACAACCGACCATTGAACTAATAAATAATAATGGCGAACCTAACTACCTTGATCATCAATACATAAACCAGGATGTTCCACCACTTGACAATTTTAACGTAATAAATGAAAATGATCTGAAAAATCTATTTAAAAACATAAAGCCTAAAAACTCAGCTGGATTAGACGGCATATCTGGGAAAATGATCAAATACTGTATGGAGGAAATTCTAAAACCTACCTTGCACATAATCAATGCGTCAATATCACAGGCAAAGATACCCAAAAAATTTAAGATAGCAAAAATATACCCGAAACATAAAAAGGGCGACAAAAATGACCCGAGAAACTACCGACCTATATCTAACCTACCTGTTTTGTCTAAACTGTTAGAACGAACAATATACAATCAGGTGACAGCCCATCACCTTGAAACAAATAACTTGATTTTAGTACGTCAACATGGCTTCAGAAAAAACTGTAGTACAAGTACAGCTATAGCAAACCTTTGTAGCGACATAAATAACATCTGGGAGGAGAAAAATAGCGCGTCAGGCCTATTTCTCGACCTACAAAAGGCTTTCGATACCTTAGATTGGAAAATTCTAATTCAAAAAATTAAAAGCCTAAACATAAAAGGAAAAGCTCTCGACTGGGTGAAAAATTATCTCACAGATAGATGCCAATACGTTGAAATTGAACATCAAAATAACAACACAATAATAAATACTAGATCTTCATTTAGAACCACTCATAAAGGAATCCCGCAAGGATCGATCGTCGGGCCGCTGTATTTCCTTATGTATATAAACAATCTACCAGACCAACTAAATTTATACTTTTCGTAGACGATACAACAATAATAACCTCAACTCAACAAAAAATGAACAACAGTAACATAGTAAATTCCATGCTAGATCAAGCCACAAAAATATATGCAATAAACTTAAACTTAGCATCAATAAAACCAAAACCATCCACGTAAATTTCAATCCTAACAATAGAACTAGAACAGAAGAAGACTGGTCAAACTTAGATATCCCAACTGTCACTTCAACAAAATTCCTAGGAATTCATATCGACCAAAACTTAAATTGGCAACACCATATAGACTATCTGTGTAAAAAACTCTCAACAGCTCATTATGTAATAAGACGAATTAGGAACATTACAAACGAAGAAATCGCTCTGACCGCATACCATTCACTCATCTCTTCACATCTCCGATAAGGCATTGTCGCGTGGGGAGCAGCATCTGCCAAGAACATTGAAAGAATTGTACTACAGAAGAAAACAGTAAGAATGATTCTACGACAACACCCGCAGGAGCACTGCAAGCCGTTTTTCATTCAATCAAGGATCCCAACCATAGTATCTCTCTACACATCCTAAAAACCATAATCCTAGTCATAAACTCTAATCCTATTCTTAGACAAATCCAGCACTCTCACAATACCCGCCATAGAACAAAACATAGATCTTCCTCAACACAGATTACAGAAATTTAGTCACATTCCACAATATTCCGGCGCACTTTTTTACAATCTATTTAGATTGTAAAAAAGATAAACATAGATCTTCCTCAACACAGATTACTGAAATTTAGTCACACTCCACAATATTCCGGCGCACTTTTTTACAATCTACTACCAGACCATCTAAAACAAATCCAAAATAAAACCACATTCATCAGAAAACTTAAAACTTATTTCACTGAAAATCCATACTATACCACATCAGAATATATATAATACCACACATTTAATCATAAGAAGTGAGCTCACTCCGCGAAGTCCCACCCGGAGGGAAGAAGAATTGACGAACTCCCAATCATCCGATTGCGGCTGTGACTACAGAAGTATGAAGTATGAAGTAAGTAAGTAAGGTGCCTCATGGAGAACGGCTCCAGGACGTTATCCTGAATATGTGTGATGGATGAGTGTGATAATGTGTATATTATATGTTATATAAGACATGAGCTGTTTGTTATTAGTAGTTAGAAATGACTATTTTGAATGGTTTGGAACTTGGGTGATATCAGTAATTTAAAATAACGAATTTGAACATTCTGTGCCTAGAAATTTTGAATCGTACCAATGTCAACACTGAACAGACTAGTTAATTTATATAGTTATAAATCATGCAATTAAAGCTCTAACTTTTAAAACATCGACTTTTAACAGTTCTCAGATTTATACAATGACAAGTCAAATCATTTTTATTTATAATAAGAATCTACGTTTACATTCATAAGATAGGAAAGAATAATTGGCAATAGTGATGTTATGTTGTCAAAGCATGTACCTGGGGAGTAAGAAGAAAAACAAGTTTTCAGTTTTCGTTTTCATGGCTCTATTCTGTCAGTGTCAACAGGATTTAGGTTGTTAAAATTAAACTAGACCCAAGATGCAGGTTATAGTGAATGTATTTATATATTAAGATATTTACAGAATGAGAAATATAGCTATAAATTCATTGTGAACAAGAAGAACAATTCCTGCTATTAAGAAGACGGAATTCTTACAATATGAGACCTGAGGAAGACGGAGTTGATCAACGCACTTTGTGGTGTGGAAATATCTCCGATCAAGTATCTGATGAAGTTTTATATGAACTCTTTCTTCAGGTTTGTTTAAATGTCTATTTGTTATTTTTCTGACCTGCCCATGAAAAAAAGATGGAATTTTAATGAAGCAAGTTTTTGGAGTGAAATTTTTTCTAGCCTAGTAACGTTAGAGAATCCCTGACTGATGAAGGGACATTCTGACAAGCCTAGACTTCTAGGCTAGAGGTGTGTCGATGTATGTAATCAGTAGCCCTAGGTATTTTGTAAAAGTTACTTGTTTCTGAGATATCTAGCTCTTTAACTGTTACTTCAAACAACCCAAAAATTATCAGTTACTCAGTCGAATACTCCCCTCCGAAAATGGAGTCTGGGGCTGAAAAAATAGGTCTATCGTTGACGGTTACCGTAAATGTTTACTTTCCAGTAGCCTACTCCTCCCGAAATCGAAATTTTTTTTCAACATGTAGGAAATTTTGCGCTGATGCTGGAAATGATAGCCGTACCCTAATCCGCGGAAAACGTAAGAAATTGTCGGTAAATCGGAAAAACTGGAAAATTCTTTTAACGCAATGTTTTAATTCTTTTAACGCATGTGGGTACTCAAATGAACCGGAAGAGTGAGCTGAACAAGAAAATATAAGAATTATCAAGACCCGATGATTATTATTAGGGTAACAAAGATTCGGCCGAAAAAACCGGAAGAAAAACTTTGCCAAAAATATGTCATGTAGGTACTCAAATTAACGGAAATTGAGAGCTGAACAACAGATTGCCTTGTGAAAATTTTCATGATCCAACATAGGCTACGGTAACAGAAAAAAATCAAAAAATATCAAATGTTGATAAATTATTTTTGTTAGGTCGTTTTAGGTTACATAAATATTCATTTTGTAGGAATTAGATAGATTAAGTATGGTTATGTTAGTTGGAATTGGATGAGGTCAGGTTTAGATAGGTAAGGTTAGGTTATGTTACATTATGTTAGGTTAGGTTACATTTTGTTAGGGTGAAGTGGGGTAAGTGTACGCGCCAAAACGACTAGTTGCACTTTAACTTACAATAGCTTCAATTGTATTTCAGATATCTTAATGAAACTTGGTGAGCAGAAAGCTTGGAATGTTTTGTGTATGTGGTATTTTTTTTAAATTGTATATTATTAAACTTTTTTTTATATAATTTTTTTTACAAACTGATGTCCTGTGCGTACACTTGCCCCTGAAATCGGGGTAAGTGTACGCACCCCCCTTATATTTTTATTAACTCACATTAGGTGGAATCTGGGGCAAGTGGAGCATAGCTTAGAATCTGCTGATTAAGATGGTTTTTTATTTGTTAAATTAGCTCCAACCGTTCAGGAGTTATGAACTTTTTTGTGGAACTCTGCATACAATTTTCGTGAAACGGCTAATCGGTACATTTACAATTATTATTATTAGTGAGTTAATAAATTATTTTAAATGAATTAAATGCTGAAAAAACTTATTTAATATCTCACAAATAATGGTAGGCTAGTTAGAATCTAGAAACACAATTTTAAATATGCGTATACAAATCTTACCTGGAGGTGAATTCTGCAATGTAAATGACTTTTTTTTAAATTCCGCCAAATAATTCTTAAGTAGTTCATATTAGGCTACATGACTATTTCACTAACACTATATTTAAGGAACTGTTCACTTGCTTTGAAAATACTTATTATTTACATATTTACAGTTAGTTTTTTGTTAAAAAAAAACAAAAAAATAAAAAAAATTGTTTTTTTAAAACAAAAAAAATTTTGTTAAAAAAAAAATAGGGTTAGAGTAAACAAAACACAGGCCAAGTGTAAGGTTCAAAGGTTAAATCAACTAGAAAGATGAAATTAGGAGAGTAAAACTTGTCCCTAACATGATAAAAGCCTATTTCCATTGCATTTAGGGCTATGTACACTTACCCCGGGGCTGGAAGTACACTTACCCCAACCACTGTTTGGCCCGGGGAAAGTGTACGCCCCCCCCCCTTTTTTTAACAATACATTTTAGAGATACATAAACCACATTTTTGGATTCTTCTTACAAAACTGCATCAGTGTACCAATTTTCAGATTTCTATTCCTATTTTTTGATTTTATATGATTTTTCAAAATTTGAAGGCGGTACTTTCGTAGTAAGTAGAAATGCAAAGGTGTTTTAAAACTTAATTTTCATGTATAAACAATTATAAATACGGATTTCTGACTTCAGAATCTGAAAGATCACATTTCATATCACATAAAAAGATGAATTAAAAATTTTTTTTCCATTTATGGCTTATTTATAGTCAACGCGTCCACTTGCCCCGTGCGTACACTTACCCCACTTCACCCTAGGTTACGTTTTAGGATTCACTTAAAATTCTTTAGTAAGGTAAAAATAAGGTTGAGAGAGTGAAAACATGACGGGTCAAAATATGAACAGAGTGTAATTTGCCAAAGGCAATGAAATCTTATGTTTTAGCGAATTTCCTTAAAGGAATAAGCTATTACCGTAGGTCTCATGGTAAGACCTAAGCCCTATACCATGTTAACTTTTCATTTCGGGGCCCCCAGAAGCAAAAAACACTATTCGTTCAAATTTATATATATATATATATATATATATCTATATATATCTATATATGTCTGTTAACACGATAGCGGCCGTGAATATGGTCCGATCTTAATGAAATTTGGTACAGACGTGTAAAGTGGTAATCACTCGGACGAGTTCGTGAACCAGCCCGATCGGACCACCGGAAGGGGGGGTAAAGGGGGGTAAACCCCCCCAAAAATGGGTTTTTTGAGTTTTTTACATAGAAAATTAAAAATTATCCAATTTTTGCTAGCATTATTGAATTCAACTCAAAAAAACAAACAATTTAGTATTTTGAATCACTGCTCTATGTCCATTGGTTTCCGAGATATTGAAAGTGGTAAACACAGTACGTTGTCCCAATTTTAACCTTATGGGAAATAAAGAAAATTCTATATCTCGCTTATTTCTCAACATATCTTGATAAAACTTGGTATATGGCTTCTTCTAGTTCAGATCAACTAAATATTGAATTAAAACCACCCAGTTTTGATATACTTGTAGCAGAAAACCTGCATACTCATTCCCCATGTTATTCTTATGGAGCTTACAAAAACATGTTGAATCTCGCTATGTTGGATTGAAATGTGTTGTTTTGCATTTGAAATTCGCTGAGTATGCAGGTCTGCTGCAACGGGGGTATTCTGGAACCTAATGATACTTAGATTGAAATACATATAACGGTCACACGATATACCTAAGGGTTTAAATTTTAAAGTTGATTTAGAAAGAAAAAACACAAATTTGAGTGACGGAGGTAACACGTCTATTCTAATCTAAATCAGTACAAAAAATAGCCATAAAATAGTTGGTAGATATGAAAATTATTTTTTCAGGATGTAATTTTATGATTACAAAACTTTAATATACATATGATACAAGAATATAAGAAAAAACAGGTATTATATGTGTTGAAAATCAAAAGTAGGATTTTTACATGTTTTTTCTCTTCTAATTTATATGAAAAATTAGTTTTGCTAATGCAATGATATGACTGAAAAAAACCTAGATTGCACTTTAAATTTTCATATGAATTCAGCACTTAGTCAGTATAGTTCATTAGTATGAATTAAAAATAATATGTTACCTTCCATCACAAGGGTTACCTCTGTCACACCCCAATACATAGATGTTACCTCCTATCACACAACTGTTACTTCCATCATAGCATACCATAAAAATAATCCAAATGTGTGTATAGACATGTAATACTAATGTGGGTATAGGCTACCCAAGTAATACTAGACAGTTGTAAGTAATTTTGTTGAAACATATCAGTGTAGACCTCGATTAAATGCACTTAGCAAGAGCTGTTAGAAATATTTTAACGTCAGCTGATTGTTTATAATTTTCATATTTTAAAAATTGAACATCAATTTGGGGAAATCAGTATGAAAGGAAACATCTGTGCCTGAATTAGGTCCGCATTATACTGTAAAAAAATATTTTATAAAAGATCTTTTATAAAAGATCTTTTATAAAAGATTTATTTGAACAGTGAAAATTCAAACCAGCTAATTTTCTAAACCAAAAACTTTGACTTTGATTGGTAAAATCACATCTTTAACAAAAGATATTTTATAAAATATTTGATAGTGTGATGTGGGCTTAAAACCAAAATTCACTAACCTCTTGAAGTCCGGGTATTTTTACTACCATATACATGCCCGGTCCGGGTTATTTTAGAGATTTTTGAAGATTGTCAATTGGTAAAAATAGCACTTCATATTCATGATCACTTTCACTACACTCAGATGCGTCACTAAATCTGTCATTAGGCTAGTTATAAATCCCGCTATTTCACAATCGCGAAGAAAACGCCGGTCACTTGAAGCCATTTCGTTTTGTTTACGGACTGAGCAACAGCTGACGACGCAACTAAAAATGTGCAGTTCATTTCGTTTCCCAGTGTTCCTACCCGGGAAAATAACAAAACCAAATATACCATTAGAAAGCTCGTTTTCTGATGAAAAAATACATATAACTTGAGACAGAAACTTTGTTAGTCTGTGAAGTCAAGGACCGCTGAAACCGAACGATGTCTGATCCTGCCTATAGGCGGGCGTGGACCAGCGGCGGGCTGGGGGTCATCCCGCATATGTGCGGGCGTGGACTTCAAGAGGCTAAACAAATTTTAAAAAATGTAGTAGCAATTAAAAAAAATTTAATGATTTAAGTATGAATTAGTATTTCATTGATCAACTAGAGTTTTATTTTCTTTCTAAAAATAATTGTTTGGAGAAACTTTCAAGGTGAAAAAAGACAAAGCAAAAGCAAGAGAGGAAGAGAGAGAGAGAGAGAGAAAGGGGCAAAGCCCCTCCCCCTCAGTCAGAAGACGGGTAGATTGTTTTTCAACAAACCCCACCCCCCTGTCCACTGTCTATTGTTCCATTCTGACCCTGAGCTTGCACTTGCAACGTAATTAAGATAAGATAACAGTCCCTACTGCAGTATGTCAAAATCCTTGCTATCCACCGCACCGCACCACAAAAAATGATGTCTCATATTTTTTGTCTATTTTTACTATCAGGGCCGCGACAAGGGCCATGCGAAACATTCGGCCGCATGGGGCGCCGACTGAGAGAGGGCGCGGGGTTAAGTCCTCAGCGGCGCCCGAGGAGTCTTTAAAGTGCTGGACATGTACTTTGGCGAATTTTGTTGACACCCGGGTAGTATTTTACAATTTTGTTTAACGTGCAAAATATTTGTCTTGGGGGTGTTTTCCGGCGCCCGTGGAGCATTTTCAGTTTGTTAAAGAGCTAAATTAATTAATGTTTTGTTGTGTTTGCCGACTTCAGGGAGTCTATCAAAATTGTTCAACTTGCCAAATTTTAATTTATGTGGCGTTCTCCAACTACGCACTCGTTGAGCATTTTTATATGGTTCAAAGTGTAAATCATGTAATTTGGCGAGTTTGATTGGCTCCCGGGGGAGCATTTACAAATCGTTCAACGCGCTATAACATGATCGAGTTGTCACCATTTTGGAGGTGTTAGCCAGCCCCGGCGCCTGGAGCCCTTTTGAAATTAATCAAGGTGCGTAATGTGAGTTTAGGGAGCGTTTGCCGGTGCCGGTGGAGACGTTTCAAACTATTCAAAGAGCAAAATATTTTTTTAGCATACTGGCACCTGTGGCGTCTTTTAAAAGTGTTTAAAACTCGCAAACATTTTAATTTGGTGGCCGTTTACCCACGCCCGTGGAGTAATCATTGTTTTCAAATAACTCAAAATGTAAATTTTTGGGTATGTGAATTGTAGATGCGAACAAAATTCATTCATAACTATTATATTTAAGGACCGATTTTTTTATTCATTTCTAGTAATGAACAAAATAAATGTCAATTTGAAAAGAATGGGTGAAGTAAATGAGTTCCGTTTTCACCACATTTTCATTTTAGCAATACCTTTAAAATTAAATTAAATTTGCAATTTGGTTTGCAAAATAAATTTGAAGATTCAAAACCAAGACCTGTGGAACTGAAAACGTCTAGAAACTCAAACTCAACCCTCGTCCTCAGGGACTTTTTACAAGTGGTTTAAATGAGCCGAGTAACGAACAACTGTGACATTTTTAGCCGTTTAGTATACTCCTTCTTAAATTGGTCTCATTGGTCTAATTTGACTGGGCTCTAATGTTAATTTTTTTAAGTTGAAGCAAGAATCGCCCGATTAGCGGTGTGCCTGTTCTTACTTAGGTAATTTAATTTGTCTTAATATATCCAGCAATACAAAACCGTATCCATCAATAAAAAACCTTTAAATATGTGATGAATGAAATTCAACATAGTAACTTCAAAATATTCTTTTTAATTTTGCAAATGATAGCTTTAACCATCCTGGGTGGTCGGTAACTGATACCTAAATCTAGTGAAAGGGCGCCAATGTAGGCTCTCGTATGTCCCAGAAAAATCCCCTGTCGCGGCCCTGTTTACAATTCAAATGAGATGCGAATGAAAACTGTGCGATGCAATGTTCACGAGTTAACCATAGATTTTCATGCAGTTTTCATGACTCTTCAAGAAGCTAAATATAGCTGAAATTCTCTAATTTCCGTCTTGTTTACAATATTTCTTCTAACCTGTCAACATCCTTTTCTCTTATCAGTGGATGGAATGTTGTTCTCGTTTGTTTTCCGGAGAAAGGATGCTCTACTATGTTCCTAAATGGATCGCAATATTAATAATTCCGATAAAATTACCCCGGTTGGTTCACTTACAACGGTTGGAAAATAATTAATTCATTATCAGACCTAACATTTAGCGATAGCGATGACGTGATAGCGGTAACATTTGGTAGCATTTGGTGATTGCGTACCGCCGAAATCGTCTAAAAACGTTACCTCTGTCACGGTTACCGACGTCACTAATAGGTGATAATTCCCGCGAAAAGTGCTCGCGATCAGGACGTATCGTCCTCAAGTTTGGTTATGTTGAACCGGTCAACAAAAGACGCAAATAAATGCCGTCGTCGTGCTTGTCATCACTATCTTACGTATTAGAATTTGAGTTACCGCTATCACGCACAAAACCCTATGCATGGCTTTTTGTATGTCTAAAATTACTTTTTTAATCTTAGTTGTTCAGTAGAGCAACAGGCGAACGTGAATATGCCTCAGTGCCAGCCATGACACTATTGCGAGTTTATAAATTTCCCGCTAGAGCTTGGCACAAACTTGTAGTCTGCTTAGAAAGAATTGTTACCGGCATCACGCCCATAAGTCGGGACCGATCTTTGAACGCTCGCGATCTTTTTATCGTTGATAAATCAACTTGTTCCAAGTAATTAACAATAAATTAGACACAATGACAAATAAAAACATTTACATTCATAATTTTTAGAGACAGATAGCCGGTTTAAATCAGCAAGTGTTTTTTGTGACCCAAGGTCGGGGACACGTTACCGCCATCACATTTCCTTTATTATACATTTTTTACCAATAAATATCATGATATATGTTAGAATAATGTTATGGAAATGAAAATATAGATCAATATCAACAACAAAAAATATTTTTGAATAAGTTGTTGATTGAAATTACAGTTGTAAATGACCAGGGACTGAAATTGCACCCTGTTCAAATTTTGACCCTGACATAAAAATATAACTCTAACAATAACAAATACAAACTCTGCCATTAAAACCTATCTTGTTTAAACCTAACCTATCCTAAGCTATCCTTACCTAACCAAACCTTACCTAACCAATCCTAACCTACCCTAACCCTTACTTATCTAAAATAACTTAATAGGGTATATCACAACCTTAGCTGAGCTACCATGAATTAAGCGAAATCATAAAACATTAACCAAAAATAACTTAACTTATTTTATGCAAATCTACCACTTTTCCGGCACTTTTCTTGCTGTAAATCCTTTGGTATGCATCGGATCTCAAAAAATCTTGCATATTCTTGTTTATCTTGTTCTCCTGGTTAATTTGAGTAGGTACCCACATGACCCATCTCCAAAGTGAAAATCTTTTTATGATGTTCCGGCATTTTCCGACATTTTCCGTGGGAAAAAATTATCATTTTCAGAATCAGGGCGTTATTTCCTACATTTTGGAAAAAAATTTCAATTTCGGGAGGAGTATACTGGATAGGATAGCTTAGGATAAGTATAAGTTAAGGTTTCAATAAGATAAGTTAGGTTTTGTAAAAAAATGGCAGAGTTTATATTTGTTATTGTTAGAGCTGTATGTTATGTTTTCACTTTCCCAACCCTACCTTTATTAAAGAATTTTAAATGAATCCTAATGTAACCTAACACAATGTAACATATCCTAGCCCAACCAAACCTAACTAAACCTGACCTGATCCAATCCAAGCTAACATAACCATACTTAACCTACCTAATTCATATAAAATGAATGCTTATAATATAACCTCCTAACAAAAATAATTTATCAACTTATTTGATTTTTTTAATTTTTTTCTGTTACCGTAATGTTGGATTATGAAAATTCTCTCTTAATATTGTTCAGCTCTCAACATACGTTAATTTGAGTACCCACAAGACATATTTTTGGCGAAGTTTTTCTATGGCTTTTTCGGCCGCATCTTTGTTAATTTTCATCGGATGTTGAAAATTCTTAGGCCTACATTTTCTTGTTCAGCTCACTCTCCCGGTTAATTTGAGTAGGACCCACATGACCTATTTGCATTAAAAAAAGTTTTTCCGATTTTCCGGCCGACGTTTTCCGTGGAAAATGGCTATCATTTCCGTAATCAGTGCAAAATTTCCTACATGTTGAAAACAAATTTTGATTTCGGGAGGAGTACTGGAAAGTAAACATTTAAGCTTACCGGCTAGGCTGCCTAAATGAATGTTATGGAGGCGAATTAATCTCATATGCACAATGTATCTGTAACTGATTAAAATATTGTCTAGAAGGTACTTGGGCATACACGGAGATAGAGATGTAGGCTACATATCTGTATCTGCTTAAAATATGGTTTTGACGATACGTAGACCTTTCTTGGAGACTGAGACGCAATGTAGGGATCCTAAAACAAAGCAAACATTGGTATCGGTATTAAAACCAATACTGAAGCCTAAAGTGATGCTTATGTATCAGTATTAAAACCAGTAAACTAAAGTAACTGAAGCTTAAAGCGATACTACAGATACTGGAAGTCTCTGAATGTTTGTATTCATGTTAGGATTATGTCATTTTCTTACTTTACCAATTTTATCCTTATCTCTAACTAGGCCTATAATTGTTTTTAAACCAATCCTAATGTGACCTGTTTCAACTCATAACATAATGTAGCCTAACTTAAATTAACACAACCAATCTGTAACTTATTCCAGCAAATCCATCTTCATGTATATATAACCTAAACTGACCTAAGCAAAAGTAGGTATTATATAATTAATTGTTTTATGTTATAGCGAATTTCCCCTACTTATAGGGAAGAAGTTGTTACTGTAGGTCTCGTGGTAAGACCTATGCCCAAGACCACCATAACTTTTCGTTTTGAGATCCCCAGATGCCAAAAACACCATTTGTTCATTTTTGTGTATTATATAGGCTACCTATATTTGTCTTTAAGCCCGATAACTCGCATAAAAACGGTCCGATCTAAAAGAATGAAATTTGATAGGGTACAAAAATGTAAAGTAGTAATTATTCGGACGAGTTCAAAAACCAGCCCAATCAGATCCTCAGAAGAGGGGGTAAGGGGAAATGAACCCCTCCAAAAGAGGGTTTTTGGGATTTGTTTAATGTAAAAAAGAAAATTATCAAATTCTGGCTTATACCATTCAGTTCAGCTTGAAAAAACAAATGTTTTTTATTATTGCTCTTTGTCCACCGGTTACTGAGGTAGATCGCTAGTGGTAAACACAGTAGGGCCTACGTTGTCCCTATGTTAACCTTATGGGAAATAAAATCAAATTCTATATCTCGCTGATCTTTCAACATATTGGAATAAAACTTTGTCTATTGAATAAAACTTAACCAGTTGATATCTACTGGATAATTGTAAAAAATAGGTTTATTTACAATTACAATTCCAGATTTTCCACATTTTCCTTGGAAAACGACTAGGCCTATCATTTTTGGAATCATCCCAAAATGCCCTAAATATTGAAAAAAGAGGGTTTTTGGGATTTGTTACATAGGTATAAAAAAGAAAATGATCTAATTCTGGTTTGGACCATTGAATTCAGCTTGAAAAAACAAATAATTTAGTAGTTTGAATTATTGCTCTATGTACACTGGTTACCAAGATATTGTTGGTAGTAAACACAGTACGTTGTCCCAATGTTAACCTTTTGGGAAATAAATAAAATTCTATATCTGGCTTATTCCTCAACATATAGCCTATCTAAATGAAACTTGCTAAACGTATATGGCTTCGATATCTAATGGATCGTTGCAAAAAAAAATAGTAAATTTCATATTTCCATGGTAGCAAACCTGCATACTCTTTTTCCATGTTATTCTTATGGAGAACACTGCTTTATGCTCACTTTAGGAATTAAACACCTATACCGATAACTTCGGTCTTACTGATCGGGGTAATTTCAGGGAAATTTCACTCGTTGATACTGGCAACACTGCTTAAGCGCTGGTGGTACCCCTTTCAGTACCTTCCTCTTTCCCCTTTCCCTTGACCTTCGCTTATTTTTTTTCAGTTTGAGTGGTTCCTCCTTACTCGACTTCCCGACTCTCAATTACGTGCTTGTCTCCGAGACCACGGGTTTCGGTTCCCGTTAGTCTGTTGTCCATTATTTCTTATGCGAGAGTCTCACAAACGGAGGGTTTCGGTTACTGATTATTCATTTGCCGTCCATTATTTTATATGGGTGTCTCACAGACCGAGGGCTTCGCTTAACGTACCACAGTGAGGTTTCGGTATAGGTGCTAATTTTACTTGATTCAAGGCTTTGTCTAAATGATTTATTTAGATATTTGAAATTCACTGAATATGCAGATCTGCTGCAACGGGATGTGCGGGTTCATGAACACTTGAGTGGGCGCTTCACCGGTAAAACGGCAGCGGGCACATGCGGAGTTTCATTCCGCAGCACTAGCCTTAATTGCAAAAATTTAACCCATTTTACTTGCTTTATAATAACAAAATATTGTAATTTTTGTTGACAAACTTCATTAGGAATCACATTTCATCGCTGGTACAATTAATTGTTCAACTTAATAGGTGTAATATTTCAATTGAAAATAGTAAGTAATTTTCCAGTATAAAATAAGTATTAATTATTATTTAATGTTTTGGACTTTTCCTTTCGCTTCTTTTTTTTAAAGCGAAAGGGAAAGTCCAAAAAATTGAATACTAATTACAAATCCTTCGCTATTATAAGTTTTTAAAATAGGTATCAATGTCTGTGTTACGGGAGAGGGCACTCCGCAAACTGACATGGCATCTCTGAATTGCAAATTACGAGGTACCAAGGGGGAGGGGGGGGTTGGGATTATAAATAGCTTTAAGAGATTCCTTGGAATGATGGGCTTAAAGTACGGAGCCGGACACAACCGCCGACACCCATTATGTCTGTTTACTTTAACATAAAAAACACATGCAGAGGAAAACTCCGCATGCGCCCGCCCAGGGTTAAGGGATGTGCATAATTGAATATAGACCAGAATTCATGGAGCTAATAACAAACTCATTTCAGTAATTTTTATATTTTTTTACAGGCAGGCCCTCTTGAAAGAATCAAAAGACCAAGAGATCAAAACGGAGTACCCAGATCTTTTGCTTTCATCGTTTACAAGCATGAATGTTCAGTACCATACGCTGCCGAACTGTTCAGAGGGGAAAAACTATTCAACAGAGAGTTGAAACTTCAAAGTCACAGCAGGCTGCAACACACTCCAGTTCTCGATACACACCTGAGTGAGTTCACCGAGCATTTGGCAGACAACTCTGGACACAGAAAAGAAGGGAGGGATCGTAGAAATGATAAGAGACATTCAGGTAAGGATAGGGATGGTAATGAAGCTACCTCATGGGCTGAACTGAGGGGCAGAGGATCGCTTCTGAATGGCCTTTCGACTTTTAAGAGGAACGATTTGCTCGGAGCTCAAGTCAGCATTAAGGAAACTAAATCACAAGACAGTCCAGGAAGTAAGTTTGATTTTGAGAGTCTTTTAAAAATGGGTTCTCAAATGATGCCTAACATGATGCATCCTGGAATGTTACCTTTTGGAGGATTGCCTTTTGCCGCGGGAGGCTCTATGGGTCCAATGAACCTGATGGATCCAATGGGAGCGATGGTTCACAATGTGTACCCTAGCATGCAAGGAGGGGTTAGCGGAGGAAAACGCTTCTCTCCAGAGAAGGGTCACAATATGTACCCAAGCATGCAAGGAGTGATGAGCGGAGGGAAACGCTTCTCTCCAGAAACGGAAAGAAGGAACGATCGTTACGAAGGAAGAGGTAGTAGAAGAGACCACCCCTACCAAGACAAACGGCAAGGTGGTCATTATGATAACCGACGTCACAGTGATAACAATTTCAACCACAGACGTCACGACCGAGGTTACTCGTCTTCAAGATCATCCCATGAACGAGAAAGGAGAGATAGAAGAAGTCGTTAGTCTTAAGTTTTGTCTTTCCACGTGCAGACTGAAAAACAAAAGAAGTCATTAATCACGAATTGTGTCTTTACATGTGCAGAGTAAAAAACAAACAATGTACCTACTGTGAAATGATAATTCTCTTTAAACTGTAGATATATTTGCCATCTATTAACTTTCCAGAATGTGTACATATTAGTATTTTAAAAATGTATGTATTTTTTAATGATTCATAAATAATTATACATTAAATAGCATAACACATATACATTTTCATTTAAATGTAATGTGTTTTAAGTTTCTCAGTTTAAAATTGCCCTTAATTACCTATAATGAAAGAGTTATAGCCTGATCGAAAGAAGACTTCTTTCTTGTACATTATTAACAAATGGATTGTTCACCAAATTGTTGTATAACCTTGGCCAAAATAACGTCTGCTGTGCCTTGTGATCAGGGCTTTGGTCAGATAACAAAAAAGGTCTGTAAACTTAAAAAAATTGGTAAAAATTATTCTAGCCATTAAGCGATAGTCGATGAAAAGGTAGCCAGAGGAGATGGCGATAAGAGGATGTTACAGTATCAATTGGTCGAGATTAAAAAAACTTCAAAATTAAATTATTAGGCAGTTCCAAACTGTTTATTGTTCACAAGTGAAAAATAAAAATTTCATATCTGAAGAAGGAAAACTGTAATGGTTATACTAAAAAAATTATAGATCTATTAAGGGGTTTAGCTGTAGGATTTTGTGGAAGCTTCATAGAAGCAAAACTGGCTAGGGAAGTAAAACTCACCCACACATTAAATTTCCTAAAAACAATACAGACTTAAGTTGGTCCAACCAGGAATCTCATTTGAGCAAGAGTACAGGGTAAGCAAACATGTTTCAGCAAACGTAGGCCCTGGCTCACTTCATTTACTTTATTTTGGTATGTAGGTATTTTTGTATATCTTGATGTAAAAATGTAAACTGTTGGACTAGCTGGAGGTGCCTACTTATAAACTCAGGAGTATGTATTGAGACCATGTTAAAAGCTGTTGACAGTATAAAGTTTAGTTCCTATTACTTGGAAATTTTTATTTGTTAAGATTGTGTTTTCAGGAGTTTTTTGTGATGGAAATGAGAGTATACTGGGACTATAAATTATGCCGAATATAGTTAATAAGATAGAAATAAGACTAACCCAACACCCGCGGTGCAGTAGACCTGCATACTCAGCAAATTTAAATTGCTTAAATGATCGAAACATTTAGACGGAGCCTCAAATCAAGTAAAATCGTCTTACATCTTAAAATGAGCATACAACAATTCTCTCCTTAAGAATGACATGGGGTTGAGTATGCAGGTTTCTTAAATGTGGAATTAAGATGTTTTTACAGCATGGGCGCCCGCAGGGGGGGCCAGGGGGGGCAGTTGCCCCCCCTGAGAAAAGGAAAATACATTTAAAAATATATGAAGCTTTTAAGTTTGTTCAAGTTGACTAAACAAAGTTAATCTCCGTAATTTTTAATCAGGGATGGTCGGGTCCCAAAATTTCGGGAAAATTTAATTCCCGATTTTTGGGTGGGATTTTTATTCACTTCCGGAAATTTTTGGGACGTGATCATTTTAGCGATCGCAACTAAACTGCGAGTGTAGCTTCGCAAAACTCGCTACCGGCCGCGGAAAACGAACTCGCGAATTTGCCGTTTGCCGATCGCAAATAAACAGCAGATCCAGGTTAGCGCGATCATCCGCTAAAACTGTCGTGCGTATTAGCCGATCGCTAATAAACGGCAAGTGTAGTTTTGCAAACCTTGTGATCGGCCGCTTAACCCACGCGTGTATTTGCCAGTCGCGGACAAACGGCAAAAACAGCTTTACGCTATTCGCGAATGTCCACATAATACGCTTGCGCGTATCTCCCGATCGCGGATAAACGGCCGATGTAGCTTTACGACACTCGCGATCGGCCGTTGAAAACGGTCGCGCGTATTTGCCGATCGCGAACAAACGGAGAATCTAGCTTTGCGAAATTCGCGAACAGCCGCATATTTGCCGATTACGGATAAACGGCCGATGTTGCTTTTCGAAACTCGCGATCGGCGGTGTTTGCCGATCTGATAAACGACAAAAATTTACCATTGCGAGCTCGCAATGGTGTGTGAAAACAAATATTATGTATTCACTAATAGCAGTCAATCGACGGAAATTCCTTGCTAGAAGGCGTGACATTGATGATTGTTCATATTATTGGCCACATAATGGTCGGCTAAAATTTTGCAATGGCACTGGTTTTGCCTATTGATTCAATTTCCTAAACTAACTTAGGATGTAATTGAATCGCAGCTGAAAAAATGATTATTTTTCATAAATAAGTAAAAAAAAAAATACGAAAGTAAAGAACTTGGCACTTTTAAATGAAATTTACAAACAAACTAAAAATTGGTTCTGTATCATGATTGAAGAAACAAATGAGTATGTTTGAAATCTTTTTTGAAAGGTAACTCTGGTTTTAGACAGCTAAAAATACGTTTTCAAGTACTTTTATCTTACTGTTTCTCCAGAAGAGGGCTGCGTGCCCAATAAGGGATACTGGTATATTTTCCACACCCCAATAAAACCCCAGGAAAAATAACTGTTTGCCCCCCCTGGGAAAATATCCTGCGGGCGCCCTTGTTTTACAGTCCAATAAATATCAACTAGATGAAGCCATGTTCCAAATTTCATTCAGAGAATTAACCGATATGAGCCAGTTATGTTGAGAAATAAGCGATTTATAGAACATTATCTATATCCTATAAGGTAACATTGGGACAATGTCGATGTTGTTTACCACTAGCGATATCTTGGTAACCAATGACATAGATCAACAGTTCAAAATATTAAATTATTTGTTTTTCAAACCGAATTGAATGGTTCAAACAATAATTTTTATTTTTCTATGTAAAGAATCCCAAAAACCTATTTTTGGAGGGGGTTTCCCCCCTTACCCTGCTTTGTTAACTCCCCTTCTAATGGTCCAATCAGGCTGGTTTTCGAATTTGTCTTAATAATTACTACTTTACCCTAAATTTCATTCAGATCAGACCATTTTTACATGAGTTCAAAGCCGTAGCCAGGAAATTTTTTTGGGGGGTTTTGGGCTCCACGGTTACAGGAAGTAAAAAAAATAACTTTCTAACCTTTCATTTAGATACAATTTCAACATTTTCGGGGGGGGGTTGACCCCCTGACCCCCCCCCCATTGGCTATGGCCTTGCATGAGTTGTGGTTAACAGACATATATATGCTCCATAAAGGTGACCTAACTACTATACTTTGTCAGATATCAATTTTTTAAAGGATGGAAGGGGTAAAAAATAAAAACTTAATTTTGAGGTCTTGCTTATAGTTGTATGGGTATATAACTGAATACACCGGGTGGCCCATATTGACATATATGCATTCAATGTTTGTGTTTTTTTTACTGTCCCACCTTCATATGACACTAGACCTAGCCTGTAACTGTTTTGCACACTACTTCAGGCTAGGACTTGTGGATCACGGCATTATCACATTGTGAAAAAGCCTGTGGTGACTGGCGGGATATGAACCTGGGCCCCATAGACCAAAATCCTGTGCTCCAATCACCACACCAGGCCGCACCCCATGTTGTTGTCAGCTATTGTTACAAACCATGCCACAGCTGTTGGTCATTTTGTAATTGCTGTTTTTTTTTAGTTAGAGGTTATGTTTGATAGTTGTTAGTGTGTCCATTGTTATTTGATAAACAATGAATAGAAAGTTAACAACAGAACAACATGTATTTATTTTGTAAACATGGTGGAAACATGACCCTAGTAATACTGATGTGTACGATTTATTTGTTTCGAAAAAGTTTTCCGAATGAGAAACCTCTCTCTCAAAATGTCGAAAATGTCTCGGAAAAAGGAAGACACAGAGGTAAATAGATCTTTATTACTTGTCACAACAACTACAAGATAAAATCAGTGGTTGTTGGTATTTGTGGATTGTCATCTCTGATAGGTCGATAAGGTTTGACCAGTGTCGGAGGTTTGGCCATCTTCTGTGGACTTTGTGTGTCATCTGTCACTGGATGTGGTGGAGAACTGCGCAGGTACTGCAGGAATCTGATGGTGAAGAAGTAAATCATCTCAATGATGCTGATGACACTGCAGCCCATCACTAGGCCGAAAATCCCTCCCACCATTGCTGAAACAATTGTACATTTTGTAAGTTTAATATTGTAGCATATTAGATAAAGCTAAACACCCCCATTGAAGATAATATTCTAATTTCTATAATATTTTGGCTGTATATTTATTGACTTTTTCCATCTTTAAACTGAAAAATCTAATTAAATAGTTATTTCATTAGTTGTAGTAGTCACTTTATGATCTAAAGTGTGATTCTATCCTGAACAAAGTCTTCAAAAATTTGTTTAAAGTTTACTGAACTAGCAACATTCTGTCATTGGGCCTCTAATTTCATCACTGAACTAGCAACATTTTGTGATTGGCTTCTAATTTCATGGTCTTGGCCAATGCATCAGTCAATCTTTGTCGGTAACAAGTAGTGTCTCACCTATTCTTTTTCATCATTTATACATTTTCATACTCCTCAGTACTCGGTGCAGGATGGGTCAGTGTCTCGGAGACAAGTCAAGTGTAAAACAGAGTTGGCTGTACCTAATGTGTTTTGGTTCAAAACACTCGTGACCCAGGTTTGTTCACTTCCGAGATGAATAGGAAACTCCTCCTGATGACAATTTCTCCTGTGGCGTAACCACGTCCCACTGTTATTACGAACCAAAATTAATTGAAGGGGAAGCAATTGGATGACATATATGTCCACATCACCTGGTCAATGATGACAGTTAAAATGGAACCACCTATTTTTATTCTGTTCACCTCGTTTCACTTCACAGTTATATGAGAGAAATCCCACACTTAAAGTATAAAACTTTAATTAACAATTATTCTTATAATTTTACATACTTTCTCTACATATTCTCTTAGTAATTCATATACAGAAATAGATAGAGATACATATTTTGTAAATATACTCATGTTAAGATTGTTGGTGGTATTATTTAAATGAATGACAAGGTGAGGAGGAGAGTTACCCAGTTGATGCTGCTGGGCGTAAGACGTCTGCCGCTGATGCCTCGACGTGATGTGGTCATCGTAGAATAGGTGAACGACCACTTCAGTCTTGGAGGCATTCCTGGTTCCACTGTAGGTCCAAGTAAAATTTTAACAAATCTATATATTAATGTTTATAAGCCGATGATGACGTAATAATAAACGTCTAAACACATGGGCGCCGACTTTTAAAAAATATTGGGGGGGCTTAAGAGGAGATTGGAGTTGGCGGCCATATTGGATTTATACTCCATAAGAACCAATGTTAATTGGTATGCGGGATTTCTCGTTTATTTTTGGACGGAAAACTAAAGTTTATATGTCAAATTAAAGCTCTTTTTAAATTCTACCGGACGTAGGTATTACATTTTCACATAAACTAGCCATTTTTTGTAAAATTGAAAAAATAACTTTTGATTGTGTTTTTTATGTCATTTATCAAATTTATCGAAAATCGGCTTCCTACGTCCGGTAGATAATTTAATTATGATTTCTAATATTTGGCTTTCGAAATTATCTAATTAATAACAACGACAAATTCTCGCATACCAAAAAGCATGTCAAGTGAAATTTCAAGGTAAATTTGAGCTTCTGTTCTCGCTGATTTGAAGGAATTGCTAGCGATCAGCTTACTTGTGATGAAAATTAGCCATTCAACACACGGCAAACGGCACTATTTTGTGCATTATACGGCGGAGCAATATAGTTTCAAGCTTCGCCGCATCATTCTATTAGCAGCATCCAACCTCCTCTTAAGATGTTATTGACGGAGGGGGTAGGGGTTGGTGTTTTATTGTTTTGCCCAAATTACCCTGATTGACCATTCAACTATTAAGCTCTCCTCTCGTTTGTATAGGGCGACTACAAATGTGATAAAAATATAATATAATCTTTTAAAAATTAGCCTGTTGTCAGAAATGAATTTACGGCTGATTACGAGCATCACTACATAATGCAAATTCAGAGCAAGACCCAAAATGGTTGTAAAATAATTTAAACGAAACCCCTAAACAACAGTTTTAACCTCAAAGTATTCTGTAAGATTTAAGTTAACTTGACTGAAAAGCTCGCAGACTAAGAAAAGAATATTTGGCTTGCAATGTGCCAAATCATCAAATAATTGTTTCAATATTTAATACATGAGTTTTGCATGTTGTGTGAGAAATAGTAAGCAAAGCAGCACCACTTGTCACTAAAAATTGAAGCAGATGACTTAATGATAAGCACCGTTTGGGTTTTGGAGAAAGTGATAAGCACCACTTCACTTTTTAAATAAATACAATTAAAAAAACATACGTACGTAGTACGTGTGCTCATAGGCCTACATCACGATTTTACATTATTATACTTTCAAAGTTTAAGAGATAATTATTTTTAAAACAACGATTTTATAACTCCTTAAAGAAAAGTTGATTACATCAGTAATAGCCATTTAAATATAAGCTCTATGTTTAAAAAAAACCGATTTCCCTTTGGATAGCTGTTACTGGTGCCAAATTTTAAGGCCCAGTCCGTCCATAAGGCTAATATTAATTTTAGCATTGGGCTTATGGACGGCGGGGGCCTGGGCCTTAAGATTTGGCACCAACTATAATATATTGCACGTCCATTTCCCGTGAAATGTTTATTAAGGTCATTATATTGATACGATTTGATCTTATTTTTTGCAGAAATTTGCCATCATTGATAAGTATATAAAGCATTTGTATATCATAAATAAGTATTTTTATGTAGATCACTGAACTGAATTGAATAAGGCAACTAAATTTATAAAGATAGCCTATTTCGATTTTTCAAAGCCATCTCATTTTTCGTGGTATTGTACATCAAAATTATATAATAACAGAAGCTGGTCTTTGTTCACTTTTTATAATCCTGAAAAGAATAAAATGAGGTGAAAATCGTACTGGTTTACAATTGAAATATAGTTTTTTACTAAAATTAAAAATAACGATAGCATCGTCCTCGAGCATCGCGTAGGTCGCGGTAAAGCCTAGTACGCGGGAACACGTTCTAGTTCTACTAATTTGCATTTGACGCGGCTATATTGGCCAGCAATATATTGTGAAAGTTCACATTTTTAATTGCCTTTCTGACATGGAGTGATTGAAATATTTGACAACATTATAATCCAATGGATGGACTCAGCCATTACTACGTCGCATGCACTACTTTCGGCGCTCGCCTGCGTGGGTGTAACGAAGTCGTTCCTTGATCGGATGTAGAATGAATACAAACAACACTTAACTGGCCTTAAATCCTGTTTAAGTAATTTCTTTAAAAAATGTTATTTATTTGAACTTTGCTTAAATTATTTATGAAAAACTACTTACTACTAGTTCCTTGATAGTCTTTCACGATAAGAATCTAACTTTACTCTTGGGAGCCGGTCCCCTCTTCTTTCAATATTGGGGGGGCCGGGCCCCCTTTCCCTTAACATTGGGGGGGCTCGAGCCCCTTGGGCCCCATGGAGTCGGCGCCGGTGTCTAAACATGTCCTGAGCATGAAGAAAATATTTTGAGCTATTCTGACAGTTTATGTAAGTAATTTAGTCTCACCATTTAAATCGCACAACTCAGGGGCTAAGACAATGAATACAATGAATAGATTATAGTCATACACTGTAGACATTGCATCGGTTGCAGATACAACCGGAAGCTCAAATAAGGTTTCCTCTCTGAACACAGGAGTGCCTTAAACATGTGGTGTAGAAATATTTTAATCAGCAAATATTCTCACCATGAGGTTTGGTGGAATTTTACTCCCAACCCCAGCGAAAAACACTTGGAATTCAATTCCCTCTCTTAAATATAACTATATTTAATGTTCAAAAGGATTGTTACAACCGACTTGCCCAGTTCATTTCACATGCCTGGTGATCCCGTTGAACTGTGGGGCCTCCAGGTCTCCGACCGTGGACGAGATGTCGTAGCTGAAGTATGTACACTCCTCCAGGCAGTCTATGCTCGATCCCTGCAGCATCACTGTTACTGTGCTGTCTGTCTTGTTTTCCCAGTTGTCTACAAGCAATTAACATTGTTACTTAGCTTTGACAGTGTCGAGGTACATCTAGCTGTTGCACTTAGCAAGTAACTTAATTAAGTTGTAATGAATTTTAAGTGGAAATTACTAAATATTTAAAAAATAATTTTACCGAACAAACTGACCAGATAGTATAAGATTCGACTAGAGAGCTGATATTAGTTGTCATTTGAACGATATTATATTTCATCACTGTGGCATAAAGTGACACGATTCATCTGAGGTTAAGTTTTTCGGTTGAGGCCGAAAAATTTCCCTTATTACATAAAGTGATTTTCTGTATACTGCTCAATCAATATATTGAGCTCATCACTGTACCTCACAAAACAAATGTTTTAAAAATTGTTTGCTTTCACGCCTGAAAGAGAGTCCTTTTATCATGGATAAACTTGTCCCTCTATTTGAAACAAATCGCTGTTACATCTGCATAATTTGCTAGTTAAAAATAAATTTTAAAAATATTGCATACTATTTATAACTGAAACAACAACAACGATGCAAAGAATAGCTCCTATATATTATTTTTTTTATACTACAGTAGAGCGTCGATTATCCGAACGTTGGTTATCCGAACCGTCGGTCAACCGAATCCCATAATAATTCACACTTTGAACATGATTCTCAAGCAATTCAAATTTGCGCGCAAAAAAAGTGTCAGGGCTAAAGCAAAAACAAATTTTGGACTTTTTCTCTAAACAAAAAGTATACAGTGTACTGCATCTATGTATGATAAATTGTTCTTTAAAAATTTCTACTCATGTATTCTGATCGATTTCACAATAAAATTATGTGAATAATTTTTGTTTGATCATTTTTTAGCCTCTTTACTAGTAAAAATGATGTTACATATATAATTTTTAAATTTTGCCTTTTCATGTCCGATTATCCGAATATTCAGTTATCCGAACACCCCTTGTCCCCAATCAGTTCGGATGATCGGCGCTTTACTGTATCAGTTTTTTATTATTGACCAGTTTGATTGTTGTGATGACAATATGCAACTGCGATGGTCTGACATCAGCTGATTCTTTCCCTCCCCATGGTGGTCAAGAGCTTCTTTTGCCCCCAAACGCATGTCACAAAACTGTCATTTTCACAGCGGTATAGGATGGAATGATGCCAAAGGTTTACACATACTTACTCATAAATTTTTTCAAGCAGAGGTAGTCCCCTAGTGAACAAGTTTTAACATGATCTGGAATCAAAATTACATAAATGTAAGTAAATATTTTGTCTTTAACTTACACTAATCAATACTTTTTAGTTGAAAGTTATTAAACTTATACACCGGAACACTAAAATTTGTTGCCAACAACTATGATTAGACCTTGTGTGGGTCTCCGTTCAGCCTGAGCGCAATGATTATCGGCAGAAGGCAGAGAAGGGGAGAGAATTTGGCTTTTGAGGAATTTGTTGAGCCCCATGAAAATAAAAGTATAAAGGTATCGTTACTTTGTCCATAGGATTAATTTTTTTTGCCTTTGGATTCTGTCAGGCTTAACTGACTTTAAAATTGGACAAATATGTAATGGCTTGAGGACCGAAAGTTGTCATCAATGAGTGTTTTTCACTTGAGACTGAAAGCCACACTTCTTATTTGGGTTAAGTTACCAAATTTTAATAATATTCTGTGCCAAACAACTGAAAATTTATCCCCTACCCCTATCGTTGGTGTATTTAAGTTATGTTTATATTATACTGCATTACATACTGTTGGATATATTTCTTATTTTATGATTACTTTTTCAATATTATATTTTTCCACACTCAATTTAAAATAATAATCCATATCCCAAATCGTATTTCTTCTATACAGTTCCTTGCAATAAGGAATGTATGTGACCTTTGAACTAACAGCTGATATCAATGCAAATGACACAGTCCACTGCCGAATTTCACCGGCAAATCATCCCACTTCTTACCGCTCCCAATTTTGCTGCCTGCAAATAAAATGCCGTTTCTTAAATTTTATTAATCAGTCATTGTAAATAGTAATCAGAAGTGTTTAAGTTCAATTTTGTACGAGGAGAAGTTTATTTGAACTATTTTCGGTCACGCTCACGAACAATGTTTAAAGTGTAGTGCAAGATTCAACAAAATGGACAGACATCTACATCGCTTTGGAATCTACGATCTGCTCAGATGGGGTACCCCAGACTACTGCTTCACGTCATCCAAGGTTTGTGACAACACTTCATTTTGAACTTTTATTAATGAAGTGCTAAAAATCGTTTAAATTCTAGTAGCATAATTAATTTTTAACAGCCATTTTTCAATCTGAGCTGTTTTCACAATTAAATATCCCACATTTACTCTTCATGCCATTTTCACAGATGGTGACTACTGCTCAAGGGTGCCAAGAAAATACTGGTGGTTGCATGTAGGTCAATAATTCAGTCTGAAAGAATTACCAGGATTGCACGTTTTAAACCGTCATTCAGTGGATTACTTGTCCTATATTCAAAATATAGTTCTGCCAGTCAGTTTTACGAATAACGACCTCACTTTACATAGATACACATTGAAAGCACACAGCCAGTGCTGTGCCATGGTCCTAAAGGGGTATAATAGGTATTAAGTACAGTCCAAATGCCAGATGCGGATGGGTGTGACCACTCCCACACAAGTAGGCTAGACATCAATTTTCACACCTCAAGTCATGACAGGAGGTATATTGCAACGGTATTATTTTATTAATTTTTCATCTTTCAGGAGAGGATTTTTTCATCTTGCAGTGAGGTACTTGGGAAAACTGGGCTACTGGGAACATTTTAATTATTATAATTTTGTTGCTCATAAATGATTTGATAATTTTAATAACCCACATATGTTAATATTGTCATTAGCTATTGGGCTATTGATTAACAGTCCTGTCTAAGGAACATGTCGGCCTTGGACCGTCACAAGACTATGAGATCGCGCCCCAGTCATCCCAAACTCATCGCTCATTCATACTTGGCTTAAAATAATTACCTGGGTGAGTCACTATTTAAAAAAATAATAAGGAAACAAAACTTTTTTGTTATATTGATTACTTGTCTGCTGTACATATATATGTTTTAGCAAAAATTTTATAGCCTCAAATTTAAATCTAGTTGTTGCTGCAACAAAATTAATCGATTTAATGAATTAATTTAAAAAAGAATTCAGAACTAATTACAGTAGACTCTCTCTTTCCCATCTGGATAACGAGTTTTCCAGTAAACGTGCCCTAAAACATTTTACATTATAACTCTAATGCATACTGTATAAGCCAAAACTCTGATTTATTCACTTGATTACGGGTCTCAAATCTTTCCCAAGAGAATCATTGATACAGAACTGTCTCTTGCCTGCCGATCACGTCCAGTTAAACCAATATGCTGATAAAAATCATCCGGTTAAAGAGATGTCACTTCTGTGGATTGTATTTCGGTTAAAGCGATGTCCAGTTAAGAGGAGGCTAAAGGCAATTCGGTGTCGCTCTTGCGGTCGAGATACGTACTAATATTACTCCGCGATAATAATCGGAAAAAAAAGTGTGACTCAGTAAATAACCAGTTATTCTAAAATTATGGTCTTAACTAACATATAAAGTACTCTTTTCCACTTTTAATCCAAAATATAGCTACAGAGGTTGATATAATGTCGTCGCTCATTTATATAAGTGTTCAAACAGTAATGAATATAGTAAATATTCCTCCGCGGGGTCAGCGATCAGTGCGTCTAAACGTCCACGCGGTCGCATTTTCCGGCAATATATTTTAATTTAAAGAAAATGATTTTATTGCACCTTGAAGACAAATAAATTCAACACTAGGTTCGTTAAGTACATTTTTCATTTTATTTTTATATTCGGAGTTTTTTTAGCTCAAATTATCAACTAGCTAAAACCCACTATTTGAACTCTAACGCCAAGTACTCTTGTATTTGTTATGATATCGGAAAAATTAAAAATGCATATTGAAAGGAATCTATTTCTTCTCATTTTGATATGTAGCTTATTGTCGTACGTTGCAAAATAATGTCAGGATATGGTTTTGCGCGATGTTGTAACCTGCGAAAATCTTGACGTCACCCTTGTGTGCGGGAACGCAATCCGACTAAAGTTCTCCATATAAAATCAAAAAATTATACATCAAATTAAAGAGGAGAAAACCCCCTACAAAATGTTACTATTTGGTTCCATGATTCTAAGAAAGGTAAATGTGTAATTACACCTGAAGTTCAGCCGATGATTTTTAAGTGATTGTTAATTAGGCAAATTTTACTATGCAAATTCAGAGACTGATCACTCCTATATTTTTCGTATAATCTTCACTAAAGTGGTGCTGTTTTGTAGAATTCGTTCTCCTCTTCATTTTGATATGTTTCGTTTTGATTTTCGATTGAAAATTATAGTCGAAAAGTGTTCCCAAACACAAGAGTGTTTTCATGATTTTCGCGGGTTACAACAAAGCGTGAAACCATATCCTGACGTTATTTTTCAACGTAGAACAATAAACTACGTATCAAAATGAAAATAAATGAATTCCTCACAATAGTAATTTTTTAATTTTCCGATATCATTAACTAATACAAGAGTAATTGGCGTTAGAGTTCAAAAAGTGGGTTTTAGCTAGTTAATATTTTGAGTTAAAATAACTCGGAATGTAAAAAGATAATGAAAAATGTACTTCACGAACCTAGTGTTGAATTTATTTGTCTTCAAGGTGCAATAAAATTATTTTCTCTAAATTAAAATATATCGCCGGAAAATGCGATCGCGTGAACGTTGACACGCACTGATCGCCAGCCTCGCGGAGGAATATTTACTATATCCATTAATGTTTGAACACTTATATAAATGAGCGAGGACACTATATTAGTCTCTGAAGGTATATTTTGGACTTAAAAGTGGAAAAGAGTACTTTATATGCTACTTAAGACCATAATTTTAGAATAACTGGTTATTTACTACGTCACACTACTTTTTCCGATTATCATCGCGGAGTAATTTTAGTACGTATTTTGACCGCGAGGGCGACACCGAATTGCCTTTAGCATCCTCTTAAGAGGTGTCTGGATAAGAGTGAGTCTACTGTTTCCCTGAATGCTTCAAACTGCTTGCAAGAATATTATCAATATTGCATACTCAGTTTGGGATAGTTGAAGGGCAAGCAATTGCAGACCTCGATGACTGAGTCCATTCGTGCCTCTATTAAGCAGTTCTTGAAGCTGTAGTAGGCGAAGTATTTGAGTCGGATTTCATCGTGGAAGAAGCATTTCCGCAGAGTGGGAGACAAGACTCGCAACTCCTCGAAGCCGAAGCGTGAACGGGGCGTGATGCTGACGAATGTCTCCCTGCCGATGTCTAACATACTGCGGACCTCTAGACCACTAGGGTAGTCTATATAGTTGTGGACCAGAACCTATGTAGTGTACAGTAATTTATAGTTGGTTGACAAATTGATTACGCCAGAATCACTACTGATTGGTTTATAGCAAAAAGTCATATTGCATACCAACTGCTGTGCAAAAACTAGTTGCTGCAATACTATTTTTCCCAGGTACGATGTAGTTGTGGCTACTTCAGTTGCAGTCATTGTGTTGTAAAAGTTGAGTGAAATCACAGCTGGATTATAGAGGATTTATTATTCATCATAATAAACTAGTCTCTGGGAATCTGTCATGCAACCAGCTATTCAAAGTGCAAATATTAAAAGTATGTTTAAAAAGTTGACTTTCCGAAGGAAATTTCACAAACATTTATATTTTAAATTTTTTATTTATCAAGGTGTTTTAATTTATAATTGGTTGTTAGATTTAATATTTTTAGTCAGTTAAACATTTAAATTGCTTACTATGTGAATCCCCCTTACTTCCTTTGGATGGAATGTCCACATATCTCTACCTTGATCCCGGCGCTGTGGTCAAAGGCCGCAAAGTAGTCGTGCACTGCCGGTTGCAACGTGACACTGACGCCACGCTCTGGCCCGGCTGAGAACGCGTCCAATTGGTTGAACGCATTCCTGCGTGCCCGACTGGCGCGCACATGGCTGATACGCACAGGTAGACACAAGATGAGTTAAATTCTTTTTCAGTTGTCAGATCAATAACTTAAAGTTTCCTTTTGTCAACAGATTCTAGGAAACAGTTGTGAATTAGGTTAATTAATACTTTAATAGAAAATATGGAACTTTGGCACTTTTGACTGTCAAACAAATTAACTTTGTTAATGTTAAATAGTTTGCTTTAATATGAAATTTTCTCTTATGTTTATTTTTATTTAGTATATATTTTATATGAGTGTATTATTGCTATGTACATTTTGCATACAAGAAGCACATACATCCATGGGTGGATTTAGGTCTTAATTTTTGGGGGTACCAAGTAACCGCACTTATGAAGTATTGTATGCTCAAATTCAAACATTAAACTCCTATTTAAATAGTCTATTTGCAGGCATACTCCGTTAAGCATCAGTTTATTTTATTTGATAACAACCCTGTTATAATTTATGTAAAAGCATATTCAAAGTTATATTGAAAATTGATTCCCCTTTTTCTGCCAAATAATCAAGCAAAAATCAGGGGGTGACGGGCACCCCTTGAGACCCCCAGACATCCGCCCATGCATACATCATTGTTTCCAAATTTGGTTTTGTTTTCCTCAGTTCTGAGCATTATAATGCAGTATAACCTCATTTTTATTCATAGAAGAAAAAATTACTCTTTTAACAAATTAATTTATATTTTTAGTACATTAAAGAGTTACTTACATGAAAGGTGATGCATCAGGTGAAGACATTTGGTAATTAAAAGAACAGCAAAAGCCAAAATAACTTTTAGATGTTTCAAAGATTTGTAGACAATCCGCAAACTGACCTCGCAGGGAGCAAGAGACAAGCATTTCAGAGCAAGGCTGACTCAACTGGAACCAAATATATCATTGTTACCAGGTACTGGTATCTAATTTCTTCTTCTTTTTGTTGGTTTGAGAAAATCAACTTTTTAAAATTGATTTGAAAGACCATCTGTCAATTATGCTCCTGCAATAAAATGTGTCTCCCTTATTATTAAGAGCATTAAGTTAAAAATGGTCTGTATGCACACTTTTTTTGAGTGTACATCAACACTATCAAAATAATGAAGCAATTTTTACTAATGACCACCCAGGGACTAAAAATAAGCCTTTGTTTATGGGCATAAATACAGTATGTTCATTACAAGACCTGGACAGTGGTGAAGTGGCAAATTGTTTTAGTGGGAATACTAAATACATTTGTCAAATTATAAGGAAAGCAGATATGTGATCTCCTAGAATGCCTACAAAACTTAACTGAAAGTCACTAATAATGCTGAGTGTTCAAGGATTTTATTTTTATATGAATGATTACAACAAAAAATAAAGAATTACTAATAAACCCTCATTTTGAAGTTTATGAGTGTGGATTATCATTGTGCTGTATTCATATTGCATATTACTGTATTATTTAGCGTAACATCAACCAAGTTTACAGTAATTAATTACAGTATTTCTTAAAAGTTTTCACTTCATTTGTTACTTTAGGAACACTGTTTCCCACTCTGTGTTTTCTGAACTCTGTTGAAATACTGCTCTTAACGAGTCTCCACGAAATTGGAATAGTATTACCAATTTGTACCCACTCCTCTCCTCCCCCCACCCCAATTATTGCAAAAAATTATTGCATCCTCCCTCTGCAATAATTTTTCATGAACTCTTCCTCTGTCCTCTGTGTTCCTACCAACATGTCAAAACAATGCTTGTCGTTTAAGACAGGTTACAATAATTATGTTTTTAAAGATAGTTATTTTTTACTATTCGTGTGAAAGAGCTTTGTTATTTCAACAGTGAATAGTAAAGAATTACCTGATACATTGCTTCTTCGAACGACTTGTTGTGCATATCCAACAGATGCTGCAGACGGAACAGACGCTGAGTCGATATGTTCATCGGAGATTCTCGGTTGTAACCCATCACATAGAGGAACATTTTGGTGTCTTCAACCAACTCATCAAAGTTGACATCCTCGGGCACTCCCCCCAACCTTACACAGGCAAGAGTTGGATATCAATAGCAGGGTAGTGAATCAGTAAATTCTCACTAGATTAGCTCATTTACAGCTATGGCTCTCGTTTGGCAAATAATTTAAAAAATGCCGCCCTAGCAGCTATCCAGATAGTTTCGCCCCAAACCCTCCCACCATCTTTTGTACCACATTGTTGCGCCCTTTTCATTCTCCCTAAAACTAGTTCTTTGCGGACGCTGTTAGTTAAAAGAGGGGTGGTGATTCCCTCTTTTTCTAGATTTCTACAGTTTCCCCATTAACACTGCAGTGGTCGCGCCTATTATATTTCATGTTTGGTCGCGTGGATCACTATTGTGATCCACGGCATATTATTTTTCTTCACACTCTTATATTTATATAAATGTATCATATGATGAGTGGAGGGTATAAAAGAAGGTACAACGCACATTTAAATGAATTATTATTATTATTTAAAGGAAAACACACATTTTTCAAATACATTTTATGATACACCATGTATACAATATACCATATATTGTATATATGGTGTATATATATACAATAATGTATTTGACATGTGTATATTGTACATATGTCAAATACATTGTGGTATATATATGCCATAATGTATTTGGTATATATATATATACCAAATGCATTATGGTATATATATACCATAATGTATTGTACATATATAACGTATTATATATATGGTATTACCATGATGTATATACCATATATTGTGTGTATATGGTATAAGCACAGTGTATACACAGTATATACACAATATATTGTGTATGTATTGTGTGTACCATATATACACAATATATTGTATATATTGTGTATATATGGTGTATACGCAGTGTATGCACCATATAAGTAAACTGTGTCAGTTTACTTGTATGGTGTATATATTGTGTGTGTGTCATATATACACAATATATACACCATATAAGTAAACTGACACAGTTTTTAAAAATACAAAATAAATCAAGATAAAAAAAAGCGGTGCGCGTTTGGTCGCATGGATCACAATAGTGATCCAGTAACAAAAAACTTGTACTAGTCACACACTCTCAACAGCAAGGAAGCTCTGACAGCACTGGTCTGTCTCTCAGTGTGTGGGGGGAAGGTAGATGACCGCTCAAGGTCAAGCGCAATAACATCTGCAAACAGCAGCACAAAATTTACCCCTGGATCACAATAGTGATCCGCGCGACCAATGCAGTGTTAAATCCCTTTATCAAAGCAACACATTTTGCATAATAAGCTGAAAAGCCATATATTCTAATCAATGAAAATTACTAACCCTCATCTTGAATTATTTAAAAAAAAGTTCCACATAATAACCGTTTATCAGACCAAGTGTAAATTATAAGTTTGACAAAAATAAAATACCTAAGCCTCTGTGGGCATCTTTAAAATAAATGTTGGTTTTCATTTCAATGAAAAATATTAAGCTAGGCAGTACTTGAACTGAAAAGCAGTTGATGATGGAAAAATGAGTATGCTCCTATCCTTTATAATGGAACACGACCGTGCTGTGTGCTTGCAAGGAATAATTTCTACTCATCTATTAGTTTGTCATCTCAACCATGGGCACACTGATTCTTCACTAAAATGCCTTAAAATCCGTCTAGATGGCATTGATGAATTACTTTTAAATATAAAAATATAAAAAAATGACGACCTAAAAATATTCAAATCGAAAAATAAACCTCAGTCGAGCTTACATAGACTTGATGAAGTCCATGGCCTTGGAGAGGAAGATGAGGTTTGTGTTGCAGAAGGTGACTGCAGGGAACGGCAGCAGCCACGTGGGGTACTGGTGGGGGAGGATGCTCTCTCGGGTGGGGGTGTTGATGATGTCGCCGAAGAAACTGACCATCAACAGCAACGCGAACACCAGCACCAGCACAGTCGCCAGGATCCAGTAGCTCCTGTGGACGAAGAAAGTGTTCAAGTAAAAGTTTATCCAAAGGTTGGGCAATCCAAATAGTCGAGTTGCAATTGCAATATAATATCAGCCAGTCCTGTAATGCTATTGGTATTTATTTTTGTAAACCATAGTTTCCAATTACATTCCTTTATCAAAAATACTCTTTATTCATAACATATAAAAATTGTATCAAGATGAACAATTTGCAATATACATCACTAGATTTATTATTATGTAAAAGATCCATATTTTAGGCACCATTTGAGCAAATTTGTACAAAGACGAAAAGGTTTTACTTGTAGGTCACTCAATAAGACATACAGTACTGTACTAGAAACCATAAATAAATGTGAATTTAAGGTTCCCAGGCACTAAAAACAACATTTCACACTTTTATCAATATTTTTCAGTCAGCTATAACTTCCTCTCATTAGAAGTTATTTTAAAAAGCCTTGTCAATTTTAAAAAGCCTTGTCACTTTTCTAAATGGTCTTAGTTTTATCTTTGACTTATACCTAAAAGGAGACTGCTCATGCATATAGATGTTTTGAAGCCAGAAATTGAACACTCACGAAATTTGTTTAACACTCGTCACTAGAGATTGTGCCAGCAGTGGGATTTAACACTAAAGATTTTCAGAAATTTGATATTTTTACTTCAATTGAGCTAAAATATGATGTAGGGAATAAAAGGAATTTTATTTTTAAAACGTCAAAACTAGAGCGCAAAAAAGAGGGAAAAAAGTATTTTAAATCTCTTTAAAAATCTATACCATAATGTGCTAATTTTGTAACATATGATTTTATTTTTTTGGCATCAAAATTTAAAATTGCACGGACCATCTAAATTTTTCTTTTTAATCTATGGTTTTAATACAATGCAGTACTGGCTCAATCGAAGTACATTATCTGCCACTCTCACAGTACTACTGCTTTGTTGTTCAGAAAATTACTTGGTCCGTGCTACTGGCTTTAAAAATAGGCCTACAACATACATACCATTACCATAAACATTTTATTTGCTAGTAACCATTTTAAATAAAAAAAATTACACAGGTCATTTTGCCTATTATACCAAAGAATATATTTTCACCTTTGCTTTCACGTTGTAATTTTGAAAACAAACAACCACTTATTCTACTGGATTATTAATACTAGAATTCATCACACTAACCACCTACCTTTCTCCAGACGTGCGATTTGATTCTGTGATGTATTTTAGACCATGTATTGAGGTTTTGTTGCAAAACTCTTTTGTGACTCGGGATAATGCAACAGTCACTCTGCTCTTTGGTGGTTCACTAAGCTCATTTGTCATAGTTTTTTTAAACTTAGAAATTTTCAAGAGTGAATGCTGAAGCTTTGAGGTAGCAAAAAAGGTGGAAAGAGTGATGCCCTACATAGATTGCAGAAAGGAAAACAAAATCCTGGGTGGTTGTTGGCCGAGCTAACACTGGATAAATCGGTATAGTAGAAAAAACATTTGCTCGAACTGTTTAAAATATAAATTTTAAAGGTGTACGCTCTGCAATTTAAGTTTTGATATTCAGTGGTTACGGAGTTCCAGTACTAACATCCTTAGTGGAAATGAACAATAGAGATCAATGGAAAAATGTCTATTGATACGTAGTGGTATTTGGACCAATACTATATAGATATCACTACAGGTCTATTGATTTGTATTGATTTCTGTTTGATACAGTTTAAATGATTTCTATTGATGATTGTTTACTTCTGTTGATCCGTATTGATATCAATACAGGTCTAATGACCTGTAATGATACCTATTTACCTGAGTTTTAGTAATGCGTACTTACTTGTAGTAATCATTAATGATATCACTACAGGTGAAATGATATCAATAAAACATTTTATTGATCTCTATTGATCATTTTCACTAAATAAACATATGTAAGGCTTTGCTAATCTTGATAAAACTGTGTTTTCTTTAATCAGGTGGTTTACTTGAAATTTCTATCCCCACGATAAAACTAATGGACAAATACAAAAGTTTCAAGGCATCTTGGGCTCTTTTTATAAGTCCGTCCCCAATTAATTTTGTTTCTTGCAAAACTTAACGCTGAGCTCTTTTCAACGTCACCTCTACTTTTAAAATGAATCCAAAACTCTTTAGGAGGAGTCTAGATCACAACACAATCCACAGTGTAAATTATGGAAAACTGGGCGAAATTCAACTAGAAAATAATATTTATATTTAGTTTTTACTCATTGCTCCAATAAAACATATGGCTGCATTTGTTTATGTTGTTATTACGTGATTATCATGATTATTACGTGATTAGGTAACTCATGTAGCCCATATTATTTTTTAATTTCGATCCATTTTTCTACAATTCTCAAAAACTATAATTATAATGTGATTGTGCACATCTACAGGAAAGTAATTTTTGAACAGTGTGCTTGGATTTTTCCTATGTTGCACACAGGCAGATAAAAAAAATTACAAAAATCATGCTTGTAGATATTTAAATCAAAAGAGTTTTTTTTTTATTGTCTCATGATACTTAGTAAGGTTTTCCGTAAATGTTTATTCATGTAAAATCAACCTATAATAGTTTGAAGTGTAAAACAATTAATTATACACGTTCTTGTTTTTTTAAACTACCTGTAAGATGTAAATTTGGACGAATAAGCCAGATTGCAAATATGGTACTCAACAAAAGAATAAATTTATTTAAAAAAGTCGTTCTATGCTACAATAATCAAAAATTAAACAGCCAAAACTATCTCATTACATTCTTCACCATTTTTTTAAGCTTATATATAATTTTAAAATTTTACTTAAGTTTCTAAGAGTTTGACTAACTTAGGGAAATTAGTTTAAAAACAAAATAATAAGATATACCTCAAAGTTTGACACCTCATGTGGCATTAACCTCGTAGCTTTCTTTGGCACTGTAATGTACAGTAGAGTGCCGATTATCCGAACTCCGATCATCCGAACCGTCGGTTAACCGAACACCGTAATAATTCATATTTTGAACATGATTCTCAAGCAATTCGAATTCGCACGCCAAAAAAAGTGTCAGGGCTAAAGCAAAAACAAATTTTGGACTTTTTCTCTAAATAAAAAGGATACACTGTACTGTATCTATGTATGATAAATTTTTCTTTAAAAATTTATACCCATGTATTCTGATCAATTTCATAATAAAATTATGTGAATAATTTTTGTTTGATCATTTTTTAGCCTTTTTACTAGTAATAATTACATTACATATATAATTTTTAAATTTTGTCTTTACATGTTCGATTATCCGAATATTCAGTTATCCGAACACCCCTTGTCCCCAATTAGTTCGAATAATCGGCGCTCTACTGTATTAAAGCAATTGTTCCAATGTTATAACTATAATTTTTCCACATAAAATAAAAATAAAATAAAATATAATGTAATAAAAAATAAGTAAACATCTCTTTGACACATAATTAACAAATGTGTTGTAATCACATTGAAGAGGTAGGATCGATGAGTTTTCCCAATCCTTCTTTGCCAAATATTAGTCCAAAGCAATCGTTTGAACCCACATTGTACTCGTTCCTCATGTAAATAACTCACAAGCAGCTGTTTCAGTTATTACAGAAACATTCAGAGAGAAAACTCAAATGGAAGTCAACTTTAATTTCTGTTAACTTTACAGTTTTAGGGCATTGTGAAAATTTATATAAATAAATATGACTCAAGAGTACTACAGAGGTACACCAAAGGAGAAAGGGATATTATCTTTTTTCTGTCCATATGTAAGTACATAGAGATCATGGATGTATTTTAAAGCATGCATAGTTGGAGGCATTTCAGTATATGGAAGATATAAATAAACAAACTTTTATCTTAAAAGTCAGAGTTCGAGTTCAGTTTTTAAAACATTTAAACATTTGAAAACGTTCTTGTTCTCGGTTCACAATTTTCAAAATTGGTGAACCAACAGTTAAAAGGCAGTTTAAGGAGATAGTTCTATAAGAAATTATCATGAATGAATTAGATTAGACTTTGATTGAACATTGGTTCCTGGATGCTACCAAAGAGAGTGAACCCAATAATGTTTCAGTAAATTATGTAGTTCCTATTATTAAGCCGCATTTACATCAGGTTTACAACACAAACAAATGACAAATGTTGGGGACAAATCAAAGAACGCCAGTTTTTTGCCATCAACATTTTTAGATGTTGGCGACAGTTTTCCTGTGTTTGCAACAGAAATTTTGTTTTCTACAAAAAGTCGGGAAAGATCAATAAAGGATGTCATGATCATTTGCCAAAAATTGGTCACTGCAAGTTGCTTTAACTGAAATGGTCTTTCTATAATTGATGTCCATCCTGCCAATTTTATGCTCAATCATAAGGGTCAAACAATGAAAATCGACACTATACATTCTTAAAAAAATTTAAAGCAGCCATCTGTCTGCAGTTAATTCGAGAGGGTTGACATCATCCATTTTTAAGACTTATTAATAGATCGTTCCTACTGCACCAGTACTAGGTGGAATCGATGTCTGGATATAGATCCATAGATCACAGATTTACAGAGATATATAGATTATTTATACAGATCTAAAGATCTGGGTTGTAAAGATGGTGTCTCATCCAGTACCGTTTCGGTCTCCAATGTTAAGATAATATATGCATGCCGCCGCGGCAGGCATTACATCCTCTGATCTTGACTCCCGAAAAGAAATGAGCAATGGTTCAAGTGGTGATCAAGGCCGAAAACAAAATAAATACCAAATTTGCAAATTCTTGCCAACTTTGGTCGCCATCATCTGTAGTCAAGAAGTGTTAAAGAGTCAAAAGTTGTGAACAATTTGTTGACACCTATGGTTAGTCCAGGCAAAGAAAAGGTATAGAGGGAATGTTTTGGAACACAATTTTTGACTTTGCATCTTCGTTTGGATTAGTTAGGAGGTGAACATATCAAAAGTCCCCGCCCGTTTGTAGCCCTTGAGCAGGGAGAGGGAGGGGTCTGAAGGTACCATTTTTGGTCTTTCACAAATATCTTGAAAACGATCAACTTTTAGCGGTAAACGCCAATAAAACAAAGCAATTAACATTTGGCAATAAACAGGACGACATAGAAACAATACCCGATGTGGAAGTTGAAGACTATACCAAGTACCTTTTAGTGTAGAAATTGATGGACAATTAATTATCGTGGAATCATCACATTGACACTCTCTCCAAAAAGCTCAACACCAGTCTCTATGTTCTGAAGAGAATAAAACACTCAAGTGACGAAGCCACCACAAAGACCGCATAAAAATAGTGTAATAAAAGTGTATAATATGTCTATTTCGGTCCAACCATTTAGAAGATAAGCTCTATTAATTTTATTAATTTTTAAACAAACATCCCTTCCATAAGAAATTACATGTAAATTATTTGTGGGTAACATACATGCCCAATGGTACAACGCTTTTTTCACCTAAAGGAAAATTAACAGCACTCAGGAAATATTGACAAAATTTCAAGTAATTTTATACCTCAATCATTAAAATTTGTCTAAAAAAAGGTGCGTTGGAAAACTTATAAAAAACATTACTTTTCAAGGAATTAATACATATTTGAAAATGTTTGAAAATAAATTCATGAAAATGTTTTAACAGCATTTAGAGAGTTAATTCATGGCCCCCACAAGGGTGGGGCTGGTGCAACTCTAGTCACAGGGCCCGGGCCCCTGGGGGTAGCCCTATTTATATTTCTTTTATATTTGTGTTGCAGAATATTTTATAGCAGATCATGATCAAAAATTAAAATGTATAAATTTTTATAGTATTAGGTATAAATTTCATGTTGTTCAATATTTATTTATGTGCATACATGCCAGTTACTGTTGATTGCAAATTAGAATACAAAAGCGTGCTCGGGCCCCACACAATAACAGCTCGGGCCCCAATTGAATTTTAATCTTTAGTCAGCTAGGGAAATCAATCTCTATAATTGGCAAAGTACTTTCACTAAAATAAAAGTGAATGGTTCATTTATTTAATTTATGTTTGCAATAATTTAGCCAATAAAGTTTGGTTGTTAGATTAAACTAATAGCCTTTATCAATTATCAGTTCAAATCAATTTTGTAAAGAGTTAAAAATTACCACGTAATTTTTTGAAACAGCATAGCTCACGAACATAGGGGGGCCCAAGGCTGCGATCCTGGTTACGGGGCCTACAATTGAATGTGGAGGCCCTAGGCCTGAGAAGCTGGAGACTAGAATCTAGTCAAATGCAGTCCCATCAGTTGGTCGCAAAAAGGGCCCCCTTCCGCAACCCTGGTGGCATGCAAGCACAGTTTAATACACGTCCACAACACATGCCGTTTCACTATCCACTCACTGTCTTAACAAATATAGTCTCGTCACTCTACAAAAAAAACCCTATGCGTTATGTGCTGGTGGCTGGCACATAAAGTACAATTACAAACAGATGGTGTCTAATTTCGTTAAAAATTTTGCTTGCGTGTCGCTTTTGAACGTTGTGTCGCCCTGCGGACAACATAATTATACCTGGCGCCAATTCTTGGGGCCCACGCCGTCCATAAGCCCAATGCTAAAATTATTATTATTCTTATGGACGGCGTGGGCCCCAAGAATTGGCGCCAGTTATAATGCATTACAACATATGACAAAAGTGTCGGGAATGTATTTTTTCTTAAGGGGCTTATAGACGGGGATAGTACTACTAGCTGCTAGTAGACGCGTAATGTACTAGCCGCTAGTTACTAGCTGCTTACTATCCCTGTCTAAATACCTACTCGCCTTTGCAGGTGCGAATAGGTACTCGCGGCGAATAAAATCAAACATGTTCAATTTTACTCGCCACTAGCACGCGAGAAGAGATCACGTGACCTATTCGCCGCTAGTACTCTCCCGGTCTAAACACGAACTCGCATTCACTCGCCAGTTGGAGTGGCGAGTAAATTCATCGTCCGGCTCGTTGACAACAATTACAACAATGTGACTCGCCAGGCTAATAGCTACGGAAATTAGCGGCGAATACTATCTTCGTGTGTACGGCTACTATCCGTCACTTTTACTAGCGGCAAATAATAGCGGCTATTATTAGAAGCTAGTACTCTCCCCGTCTATAAGCCCCTTTAGACTTTGTGATACAGGTAGTATAAACTTCATATGTACAAAACCATGTGTTCTATTAGTCATCAAAAATGAACCAAGTTTACATGTTTTCTTTTTTACTTGCTGAATAGCTTAAAAATATTTCGGACAGTCGAACTAGTCCCCCCTTATATTCAAAACAAAATAAATAGTGTTTCTCTGATGACTCTGATGAAGAATACTCGTTCTACCGGGAGAAACCCCCATACATGTAGATTAATGAATCAAAGAGCATTGCATTCCCTTCATTTATAGCCACTAAAACAAATTGATTGTTAAACTGAATTGATCTTTTATTTGAGCTAACTATCTTTTTTAATAACCACGGTTAATTGTTTTGTATTGTAACTTATTAAATTATATACAAAATGTGAAATAAATTTATCTTATCACATTGTCCTGTGTGGTGATTTTCTCTATCAAATCATACGACTTTTAATTTCATATTTTATTTGTTTATTTTTTGTTTTGGAGATTTTTTAAACGCCCAGGATTAGTAATTAGTAATTAGTTTGCAGGATAAGTAATTAGTAACGATCCTGCAAACTGCAGGATCGATCGTTACTGCAGTAAGCTTTTGCAAACTGTAGCCTAAATGTTTTTTGCTTATATGAAGCCATATTTCCTATTACTTGTTTGTTGCATGCATGCACTTGTAATTATATTTTATTATGATATTTCAATTATAAATGGTTAATCCGTAAATAAATAAATAAATAAGTAGCTGTTTCAAACCGTCCAGGTTTCAACAGTGTGTTTTTTTGTAAAGCATACGGTAAACATTTCGTACACACACGCAGTACCACACAAGCATGAACAGGAGCCCGGGAAATCAGTTACAGGTTCCCCGGAACTTTCCAAATATTTAATACATTTAAATTTATATTTTTGAAATATTTTCGTTCTAAATTAATTTCACTAACTTAGTCCTATGTATTATTTAAATATTCATCACAAAATAAACCATTTTAATTTAAAAAGTTACTTTGGAAATAAAAAAGTACATCCACCGAACTTGTTGAAACAGAGAAGAAAAATTGTGTTCTTTGTATTTACAATACTACTCGATGGAAAATTAAAAAAAAATATTCTGGGAAAAATAACAAATTAAAATATATAATTTGATATTTACAGTAATATCATGCTGACATACTATGGGGTAGCGACAAAAGACATAATTATATACTGAATCTATGATACTGGACGTGTTGAGACCTGAACGTTTGTACTATGATCGAAACTTCGTCAAGTATGTATATATTAATACATTTCAGCATTAGCGTTATGAAACCAGGATTATTTGAAACGGTAATTTTTTTCAAGGTATCATGTAAAATAATATAAATGGATGTATTAAAATCTATACCCAATGATTGAATAATTTAAAATTATGAACACACGTCTCTACAATGATCGTTTTAGAACGTACCGATAAGCAACGTTTGCATTTTTAAGCATACAGTTTCACATAGCTCATTAAAATTAGGTTATGGTTTTATCTCACCAAACTTCATAGCATCCATTTAAAAATTTACAAATGTTCACAGTATACATATACATTAATTATAATTGCTAAGAGTTGTTGGATTGATAAAACCAAAAGCACACTCTCTAGATTCTTCCCGAGTTTTATCGTTATCCGCGTTCCTGAAGCTTCCAGAATCTTCCCCTACAATCTGGAAGGCAGCAAGAGGTTATAAATACGGAAATCGTTCCGACCGCCATTATTCGAAGTCGATTTGAGTGTGCACAAGTGTTCACCGGCAAGCGTTCAGCGTCGATTTCTTTTGACATTACTCTATTCTAGCAAGGTAACTATGCCTATTTAGTTTTTATCACTGCTTTTTGTTCAGTTTTAGCGAATTTCATGAGTGTAATCCTCATTCTCTCTCGTTTAGATCAATTCTATGACAAACTCCACTCAAAAAGCCCAGCCGGTCAGCTAATGGAACAGGCCCACTGACTATACTTAGAATTATTTATAAGTTAAGCTTTTATTTGCACTTGGGTTTTCATTTAAAACTTGATAAATTTCGGATTAACTTATATCAAGGACATAAATATTATAAATTCAATGCTTCATTCCATTAGTTAAGGCAATGTACCCACTTAATACTTAAATTGGCTTCCAGCTCTATAATACCTACTTAATTTGCCTATAGCTAGGCCTGCCATATTTTCAAGCGGTCAATCCGGGACAACTAACCAAGGATGCTCCAGTGTGTGACACACTGGGGGGTTTGGGGGGCATGGAAGGTGAGCCTCCCCCGGAAATTTTTGGAAATTTTAGAGGAAAAGGGTTAATTATAGTTAATTTTTGCAGCAAAAATTAACTTGAAGCAGGCCTATTTTGTGTCCAGATTATTGAGTCAAACTTAAGTTTTTAGGTAGGCCTAAATATAGGTAGGCTACTGAGGTAAAATTTACTTTTGAACAAACTTATAATCTGGTAAAAATTTATAAAAGTTTTAGAGTAAAATTGTGAATTTTAATGATTTGAAAAAAATGTTGTTATTTTTTGTGTTGTGACAATGCAATTTTTACCATGGTAAAGTGTGATAATAATTCATTACATGAAACAAAACTTACAATTAATTTATTTTACTTCAATGAGAAATACCAATGTTTTTTATGCGAATGAAATACAACTTAAAAAAACAAAAGTACATATATTATATAGGGCCTAAGAATTTTTTCTTCTTTCTTCGTTTGCCGCAGCAAACTTGTTAAACTACAGGTTTAGTTCATTATTTAATAACATATTACGCAATTTAAAAACTGACCGGGACATCAGGAAAACTGGCCGGGACACCGGTACAAGAGCAAAATACTGGGACTGTCCCGGTCAAACCGGGACGTAATGGCAGCCCTACCTATAGCTGTCTTGTACTGGTCCTAGTCTAAATTAAATGTTGACGAGTTATTATAGTAATTTTTTGTTTTGAAATGTCGTAAGTTAAACTTGAGAATGGGATATTAAAGCCTGTGTGAAGCTTCAAACTGAGTTGATGCCAATGTCAATAACTCACCTACTCAGAGGTCAGTTTTCTTGGGCCTAATGAGAACGGCAACCATCTAAGACATAAAAACGCTTTAATTTATTTTTTGGAAATCAACTTAAAGGGTCAAGCTCAAGTAAATGAAGCCCCACCAATATCTAATTGGGCAAATCACTCTGTATAAACTAGCTAACTTAATTAGCTCTTATGTGAGAAACTTGCAGATTTTAAAGGCTCTAGGCCTGTTGAACGACATTTCAGTTCCTATTTAATATGATCTTCTTAGGGGACTAGTGGAATATCGGGTTATTGCGTGGGGGGAAAAAATTATATATCGATTATTCGTCAAGGTAGGCCCTATTGAGTCTTACACCCCTAGATTTTGGATGTTATTCTGGATTGTGCACTTCTGAAATCTGTTTGTTTGATGTTTGATACCAGTCTGCTATGGCTTTTGAGATGCTGAATTTTATGTGGTCTTGCCATTGTACTTTACAAACAGAGATAGGGAACTGTCAGTGAAGTTGCAATGTCTTAACCCTTTTAAGGCCGGCGGCTGTAATAGGCCCCCGCAGCAAAAACTACGTTCGCGGCCGACGGCCGTAATAGGCACCCATCCACTTCTTCTTCTTTACTGGCTGGTTGTGTTTTCCAAATACAGTAGAGCCCCGCTAATCCGAAATCCGGTAATCCGAAAATCCTCTTACTCCGAAACTGTAATCAGGAAATATTAAGGAATGAATAAAAACAAGGAAAAACATTAATTAAGCGTATTTCTGAAAATTACAGTACGTTTCAAAGATTGAAAATGTAATAAACAAAACAGAACAGTGTTATTGAACGAAACTACATTGGTTCCCCATAGCAGAACTACGGGTGACAGTGCGACATTGTCGCAGAAAGAAGACAAGGCCTGTAGAAAGTTCAGCCTGACCCAGGTGTTTTTTAATAGTGGCTGCAGAAAATCCTCAAGTAATAAGTTAGTAAAATTATTTTTTGCAGAAAACGTTTCTGTATTAAGTTGACAACATTATTTTCTGCAGAAAGATTCTCCTTTCTGCGAACTATAACGCTATGAAACGTCATGCATTTAAAACGAAAGCAGCCAAGTCGATAGTCGGTGCATCGATCGTGAGAAACTAAGTATTCCAGAGAATAACCGAATTACACAATGTTATAACAATAGGCGTATTCTAACCCCATTCGATTGTTTGAAAACTAATATCGATATGAGATCATATTAACCATTGACTGAATGCGAACTCGAATGCGCACTGCGTAGCGTCTGCCGGCTCTGTCAGCTGTCGGCTCACTATCTAACCTCAACCTCGACGTCAACGATGTTTTGTTTGTTATGGTTCTGTCCTTTCGTTCGGGCTTATCAGTTTACCTAGATATTTGACATGGAAAACATTTTTATGATCGCCTGCTGTGTAAAGTGATGGCTTCATCCGGTGAGCGAGTAATTTGCTCGGTTTGTTCCGAGAAAATTATCTTAAAAAATCTCAAAACTCATTATTTGAGAAATCATCCGTCATTGCCTGTCAAATACAAATTGGCCTCATGAGAAAGCATAGGAAAATTCGTTTCACATGTTGTGCCCGCTGTTAAAAAGCTTAAAACGATCGATAATGAACCGTCCACAAGCGTGATAGCGCCAGCGTTTCAGGAACAAGGTATCGGCTGGGGTCGCGGTGGACTGTTGTTCTACATAACGTAGCGCTAGATCAAAGGCAGCCGCGGCGTCCGAACGGGACACTCTCTGCTCGCTGTCGTCCTCTGCTTCACCTGCACTGTCGTCTTGGGCCGCGGTGTTGTCCGGTTCTCTCGAAACCATTTCTACGATTTGCTGATCGGTAAAAAATCTTGAATTCTCGTACCGTGATTGGTGTGATTCAGCGTTTCGACGCTTAGTTTATGTAATTGCACTTTGTATTTAATAATTATCTTTATTTTAATAATAGTTCGCTTAATCCGAAATATTTGCTAATCCGAAATGGGTCCGGTCCCAATTATTTCGGATTAGTGGGGCTCCACTGTATGCCATAAAATGATATTCAATATGAATAGATCAATATCAATCTCGAATATTAATAGATTAATTAATTTACATTGTTAATTTTCCACACTCGATAACTTAAAATTCCACCGTTCCCCCTAGATTGACTGAGTAGATGAAATGTCAGGTGACCTGTAAAGTGGAATTGTTTGAAGAGCATTTAAAGAGGCCTAGGCCTACTGCTAAATATTTTAGGCAACTATTTTCATAGGAGTGAAGGTTGTCACTGGGCCTAACTCTGAAGCATCTGTCTCAATGTGCACTTTAGGGGACAATCATAGAGAAGAAAGAAGACAGAGGACGCATCTAATGTTTATATATGTGGCGAACAGGGTTATCAGTGCCATAGAGTGGGCGGGGGGGAAGGGGGATGCATTTCTCCCTATTGTTTGACTTCCTGTGTGTCACGCAGTTATCCGATACACTACTGCCATATGAATGCGTACTCTGCTTAGGCCTATTTCTTCTCTGTGGGACAATTCAGTCAGATCTTGCTCGCAATTGCAAAATGAGTTAGTTTGAAGTATAATTAGAAAGTGTTGAAAATTTGAGTTCTGTAGCCGCTTTGCAATTCGTTTTCACGCCACTTTTGTGGACTGGGAAATATGCTTAGGGGTTCAATCATGTACCCCGTGATCCTGCATAATTCTAGAGTTACGTCCTTGGATTCTCAGGGTCAATCTCAGGATTTTCAGTAGCCTTTCATTTAATTTACAGGTAAAATAAATATGGATTAGGGTTTCATCAATTCAACGTTATGATTAGGAAAACCAGTTAAACCCTTCACACCGATTGAGACGTTCCATTGGTCACATTGAGAGGTCATCTCTGCAATAAGAAAATCAAAAGAAATCATATATCTTTAAGTAATTTAGCTAAACAAAACATAATTTTATGTTAGAAAGGATTGATTAAAGTACATTTCTTATTGTTTAAAGCAATCATAACTACTTTAGCATTGAAGGGTACTAAGGTTAATTACGAGGTAATTACTCTACTGTTTATGGTATAAAAATCGAACTAGAAATTATTGTTACATCAATCATGTACAGTTAGATTTTTGTTTCAAGTTGGTAGTAATCAATTTAATTACGCTTAAAAATTTAAATAATGGCTTACGATATTATATTGGCCTACTATGCTGAAAAATACTAATAATGTTTGAAGGAGTAAAAAGGCTTCTTATGTGAAACCTGCATAAAAAAAAAATATATATAGGCCTAAGCGTATTTGAAAATTATTCGAATACCTATCACATACTTCACAAAGTCAAAATTCGTTTTGCCATACTAGTTCTAGTTTAGTTGCTTTACATCATTCCATGTGAGGTTTTGCTTTTAGTTCTGATTTTTTGACCAAGTAACTAAATTGATTAATGTATTGTCGCATAATTTTTTATCATTATTTTAAATAAGTTATATTTTTATGATCGTTCTACATTTAATGTTATACACGTGGCAGGTTCCAGTTTTCACTTACAATACCAGATGTCTATTGCTCAGTGATTCTTGATGAGACCGACCGTTCCATGAATTGTTTTATCTTTCTCACTTTTGTTATTTTGAAAAAAAATTAGGTAGGCCTAACGTTAATCAAAAACAGCTTTCAAGTGCTGCACCATTATATGTATGTACTGTATGTCCATACATTGTATGTATGCAGTGCTACCATAAATTTATTTTTACAGTAGCCAATCAAATACAATCTTAGAAATCCGAGGATCCTGGAAATGACGTTTTTAATTCCATTATCCTGGAATCGAAAATATCAATAATTTGAGATTGTATAAATATCAGCCGACCTAAAAATAATTGTCTCTTTCTGGTCAAGAGCCAGTGTAGGATTTTATGATGACTTTCTCAGAGCCTGATTGTGTTACTGTTAACCCTTGTTTATTTTCAGTTGGTTTGAGAAAAAAAATGGCTTGAGAAAAAAATATTTAATTGTGAGTTAGCATTTCTGATAAAATTTAAACCACATGGATAGGCCTATTTAGTATTTTCAAATTGTATTAGGTTTATGAGTTCAATATCAGAAATGTTTTGACATTTTGTTAATGTGTCATACCTAAGGTCCTTGGTGGCAAGACTGATGAAAGATAAAATCCATGTACCAATTCAATGCAATGCATGTGCTCAATCCATGAATTAAATCGTTTATGGTGTAACAATATGTTAGCTTTAAAAAAGTAATGTAAAATAAGTGATTTAATTGATTTTCCAGATTGCTGAGCAACCTCCACAGGTAGGCCTATCCGATAGAAATTAACTTGGTTAATTTTGAAATACTTTCCATTTTCCATAATTTATATGAAAATTTCCATAATTTATCTGAAAATTGTATAAGGTCTGCTCTTATATCTCACATCCAATCATTGTATATAGAAGAATTAAAGTTGCTTAACTTATCCATCATATACTGTCGTTCTCGTGACTGATAATCAGAGGTCGTCGGCTATCGTTCAGTATGGTATTACTACTATGACTCTGGTCTAATCATTACGTTTTAGACTGAAAAAACACTCTGTGACTGGAAAACAATTGAAATCTGTAGCCTATTTGAATTGGGTATTTATCTGAAATCTGATGTTTCTTTCTTGATTATTGTGAGAAAATAGGTTTGACCTCTTGATCTAACGGTGGCGTGTGTTTCCAGATGCCCATCCTGCCGTACCTGTTGAACGATCTGCTGCAGGAGGCCGCCAGCCGGCCCTCGCTGCACGACCAGCACTTCGGCCTTGGGCTGCTGCCCAGCGACCTCATCCAGCCTGAGGTGTCGGTGCTGTCAGTGCCGCTGCGCTCCGGCTACCTGCGACCCTGGCGCACGGCCGGCGGCGCCCTCGGCAGCGGCACCAGCTGCATCGCCAGCGACAAGGACACCTTCCGCATCAACCTGGACGTGCAGCAGTTCCGCCCCGAGGAGCTCAACGTCAAGGTGGTCGACGACTTCATCGTCATCGAGGGCAAACACGAGGAGCGCAGCGACGAGCACGGGTTCGTCTCGCGCCAGTTCACCCGCAGGTACAAGATCCCCGCTGACGTCAACAAGGAGGCTTTGAAGTCGCATCTGTCGTCCGATGGAGTTTTGCAGCTGGAGGCGCCCAAGATCCAGAAGGACACTTCGAAGGGGATTTCCATCCCGATTACACAGACGAACCAGCCCGCTCTGAAGCAGGCGAAGAAACCGGTGGCGGAACAGAACGGGGAGAAGATGGAAAGTTAAATTAGAACCTCTCTTCTCTCGAGGAATTTAATTGTGTTTTTTATCACTCGAGTTTGTGCTTAAGTGCTTGATTCTTTGTTCCTCGTTTGTATTAAGCTAAGTTATTATGTGTTTTGTCCTTTTTTACATTGATGTTAGTAAGACTGATATGAAGACTTGTAAGTCCCTTAAGTGTAAGATCACTTTTTCGTAGCTCAATAAATATAGCTACTCACTACAAGTATGCCCTTATTTAATCTTCCCTCAAAATCTTTAGCTGTTAACTGGATTAAAAGCCTAGTTAGTCCTAGTTTAAAAATAGCTACTAATTGTGGATGATTTTAAAGAAACTTACATTTAACCAAGACACCAAAACACACTGGGTGATTCTTTGATATAGTTGAGGCCTCTCCCTATACTAGTGATAGTGAATGGGCGCGTTCAGCCGCAGTCACCGGTGGGTAATCTACCAACCTATATATAAGAACGGTAGCGGTGGATTTACCACCTACCGATCATTGTTGTACATCCACCGATGTTGTGTTTACGGTGGATTCAGTAAGTAACAGGACATTGTTGATTGTCAAGATGTGGTGGATTAGCCTATTAATGGCTATGGAAACCGGTTAGTCATCTGTAACTGCGGCTCGCGCCCAATGAAGGCAATGGTGGCCACTGAAAAACAATTATTTTTCAGGTGAGAAAGTTCTCTGAGAATACCTCTCTTCACGGGTTCAAGTATGCTGTAAGCAAGAAAATAACTTCGAAACAAAGGTTAAAGTGCATTCAATACATTTTAACACCCCTATAAACCTAAATGGTATCAATTTTGAGAAAGATGCATTCAAGCAAAAATGTGTACTTTGATAATCTTCAAGAGTTGGCTTTTTGGTGAAGTAACTCAATGTCACATTCAAATCTCAGGATGATAAATAACTCATTGGGCCGTTTTATGTTTGTCGAGTTGGAGGGAAAGTTAGTGCTCGACCAATGTAAACTGACTTAGATAATTGGGCAAGTTGAGTATCAGGCGAGTTGCCAGTAGTACCTAACTGAGGAAATCAGTTGAGAGTCACTTGCCTGATGTAGACCAGCCTTAGTCTTTTCACGATGCCAGCTTAAGAGCCAACCACAGTCCAATAGCAAAAATATATTTGCAGCAAAGGCACATTTCAGTTGTGACAACACAATGCAGTAATTACCATAGATAATTATTAGATTAATTTATAGTTAATTTTTGAATGTTCATTAATAATTATTGGGTAAGAAGTGTACACACGCTGCAAATGATTTTGGCATAAATGACTGTCTTATGCCGATTGGCTCTTCAGTTGGCATCGTGAAAACAGGCCTTAACCCCTTGACCCTTGCTTTCCTTCCTGAGCGAAATATCGATTCTTAGTCTCTTGACTGAATTCTAGTCTATGCCTTTTTATGACAAATCTGATAGAATCTTGGTTAAAAATATAATTGACTTTGATGGTCACTGTTTTGGTCTAGGACAACCACAATGTTCCTATCAATACATTGGGAATAATAACAATTTAAACTTGAGAATATAAGCCAAAGACGATTAGTTCATAGTTACCATCAAAAAATTGCTGGGAAATCTTTAAGTTGGCATAGTGTGTTCTTGACACATGTAAGAAGTTCTTTTTAACAGAAGAATTTGCAGTTTAACTGATAAATTTTGAAAATGGTAACTCATGTAGGTTATATTTGTATTGGTTGTGACCCATGCCACGTGAGGACCTTCATATTGTAAAACCTCAGTTTCAGATTTTGTCGATAGAATTTTTTACAATTGAGACGAGAATTGAAACTCCGGGCTTTTGCTTCATAAATTACTTGGTGGTGAAAATTTATTTATTTTGCATTAACTTAAGGTTATCTGAATAATTCTTATTCATGTCAATAGTTTTCTGATAGTTAATCTGAATTTTGGTTAGTGGGTCCAAAATTGTTACCACAAGTTAATAATTTAAAAATCTTGCTAAGTAGGGTTGAACACAGAAAAGAAATAAGTCAGAGGCCGCATCTAATGTTTCCACTAAATATGTGTTACACAGTGCCGTAGAGTGGGCGCAGGGGATAGGGGGCGCCCGGAAGTCTATTGCCTCTCTCTATTGTTTGACTTCCTGTGTGTCAAGCAGTTACCCGAAACACTACTGCCATATGAATGCATACTCTGCTTATTTCTTCTCTGTGGTTGTAATCACAACATGCTCTGCTGCTACAAAAATTAAATAATAAAAAATCGTAGGAATGCTCTGAATGTTAGAAGAGTAATAGCGTACTCAGCTGTCAAATAATGACCTTCTTTCTATGTGTTGTTTTTACTTTCTCCCCCCTATACAAGTATATGGAGAAAGTATTGTTTTCGTCAAAATTTTTGAATTTGAGTTGTTAGTGGACATATTCGTTTTAGTGCTCCCTGAATCCAAAAAAGTGGTTTTCGGCGTGGTGTCTGTCTTGTCTGTCCGTGTGTGTGTGTGTGTGTGTGTGTGTGGATGTATGTAGAGACGACACCAGTGGTCCGATTTCCATAAAATTGGGCATATAGGTATAAAGCCGTGGTATCTCCAGGCGTATTTTTCATTTTTTTGATTTTTTGATTTTTAAGGGTATTTACCCCATAAAAAATGACAAATCCAAATTTCTCAAAAACAGCTCTAACGATTTTGATAAAAGTTTCATGGTTTTTAGTGCATAATATGACAAACAAAATGACACCACCCGCATGTCTGTAAAAATTCAGGTTCAGAAGTTATGGGGGTTTAAGTGTTAAAAAATTCATGTTTTTCAAATTTCACAAAATCTGCAACTTCCAAAGATAATAGACTTGCAACCATTAAATTTGACTTAAAAACTAAATAATTCAGTATTTTGAATCATTAGTTTCCGTCAACTGGTTGCGGAGATAATTGATATTTTAGTTCGGCGGTAAACGCAGTACGATGTCCAATGTTATTCTTATGGAAAATATTTAAAAACCGATATCTTCGTTATTTACTAACCGAATTTGATATAATTTGGTATGCATTTGTGTGATGATTTTTTACTTCACTTAATAAGTTTTCTGGTTTTAAATGACTTAAAGGGAGAAAGTATGTGTCAGTTTCCTGATACCTGATACCATTTATTTTTCAAAGCTTTGTATCTCAAAAAACAATTGTTATTTTGCTTTCAACAAGGAATGGGAAATAACATTTCACAGAATTCGCAACTTGCCAATTTAAATAAACCATTGCAATAAATAGCAGAGAAACACCAAACAAGCAGCTTTTATGTCTTCAATAATAGCTCTTATGTTTCTTCATTTTAATATAAATTTTAAAGTGAAAAGTAATGTGAAAGAGAAGAAATAGTTAATGAATTTTAATATATTTTCATACTCCGTATCAGTGATTGAAAAAGCTAATTACACTTAGAATGAAAATTTTAAAGATAAAACGGGACAATTCTCTGTACAAACCTAAAGAGTACAAGAGATTTATATTTTTTTTTTTAATTTTGTTAGATTCATATGGGTGGTTACAATGACGATTGCTGTGGGCCTGACTGCCTACTGGTTATGGCAGGCTCTGGACTTCACTGTCAACAATAAAACTGTCGCCAACATTGACACAATGCAATTTCCCATTGGACAAGTGCATTTTCCCGCAGTGACTGCCTGCAGTTTCAACCTGGTCAGCAGAAAAGCCGCCCTTAAATTGCTGGATGACTGGTAGGTACAAGTGCAACTACAAAGTTTAATCTGGTTGTGTTGAAAACAGGAGGGGTTCATAGAAATGTTCTCCATACCCTATCGTGTACTTTGCCATAATATGACGGGTGAAGGTATTTCATAAGGGTAGAGGGGGTGCCCTCCTATTTAATAAAATATCAAACCAATTAAACCAATACCCCAGTAAAAATTTAATGCACAGAGATAATGATGGAAGATCTGACCAAATCAAATCACTCGGCAGCTGCTCTGTGCGAAAGCATAGCTGGCCACAAGGAGCAAATTCTCCTGCTTCAGTGGATGACACGGTTTTGATGTGATTTGTCTCATCATACACAGAAGACGTCAGACTCCGCTGTCACTGTACAACAGCGATCTCATTTACTACAGTGTTTTGGCTACTGCAAGCGAAAGAGAAAGAAAAATCAACAATGAAAATAACAGTGCTGTTCAGTTCCTCAAAGAATGTTATCTAACTTTAGCGATCCAATTCAGGTAGAAAATTGTCTCCATTCTGCCACGTTGTAAAGCATCAAGTTTTTGTATTACACAACCATTAGATACTGACCACTAGTAAGGGGTATTTTAAGGCGAATATAAGTGTAGGATGACTGTGGCACGATCGTGTAGTCTTTTTACTGACTAAGGCTGACATGTTCCTTAGACAGAACTGTTAATTAATAGCCCAACAGCCAATGGCAACTAGCGGACCTACATTATTGTTGTTGATAAAAAAGGATTGACTTGCATCGCCTACTTAGCTAAGGTTTAGATTTTTTTGCTTACAGTAGTAATGTTTCATTAAAACTTTCATCATAAGTAAACTTCTATTTTTCAATATTTTAGGACATTTCCCCGAAATATAAGCAAGGACCAAGTCTTTGAAGAAATGCGTTTATTGCCTATCGCCATGTTTCGAGGAAGAAGTGCATTTTTGGCACCGAATGCTTTAAAGACTACTCTTTTCCTCAACAAAGTATCAATTGAAACTCTAATGAAACAGGTAAAAAAATGTAATAACTAGATTCTTATCCAATCTTGTCTTGTACTTACAAGCAGTAAGATTGTTTGGGAGAGTTTAATAAATACTTTAAGGCTTTTGCACAAACGGTAACAAAGTTTAGGATGGACAGAAGTCCTTATAGGGGTTTTAACTCATGAACAGAAAAGACTCCCTCTTATCTGGAGACCTCGGGACCGAGACCCTTCTAGACAACGGTTTTTCCAGTTCAACCCTAATGCATACTGAATAAGCCAATACAATGATTTCAGGCTTGAGTTTACTGGTCTATTATCTTTCTCACAATAATCATTGATACTCTATTGTCCATTTCCTGCCCATCACGTCCAGTTAAACTGATGTTTAGATAAAAATCGTCTGGTTAAAAAGATGTCACTTCCGTGCTCCGATTTCCGGATAAGAGGGAGTCTCCTGTATTGTAACCCAGAACAACCCTCTCCCAATGCAGTAGAATTCGTAGTAAAGACACAATATGTTTTCACTATAAGTGAATGGTTTTAATTTTTCTATGACACTGAAGTTCTTGCACCTTAGATTGGTATTGTCAACTTTATATTAGGCACTTTGGTGAATATATTGCATTTGGTTTGTGTGCAAGAGATTTACTTTAGTAAGTTACAATTTTTCATCTCAAATGGGTGTTATTTGTCAGCTGGCAGTGCCGTGTGACGAGCTTATAGTCCGATGTGCGTGGCAGGACAAGATACAAGACTGTCGCAAGGTCTTCCGTATGGTAAAAACTTTCGAAGGGTACTGCTGCGCTTTCAACTACATAGGGGATCACAACAGTTCTTTGTAAGATTTAAATCAAGAAATAAATATATTCACTAAGTACATGAAATATACCAATTAAAACTGATAATGACCGAGACAAATTGTTTTGTATTTTGGCTTCTACCATTGTATACAGAAGCTTCTACTGAGTCCTCTGTACAGCTGCATTGTTCTTAACTGGTAATATATCCCTTTCTTTGCTTCATGCTTTATGTAAGCCTTAGAAGAAATTAATCGACTTTCCTTAGAAAACTTTGTTTATTATAAAAATTACTCGAAAAGCTTTTTGATAAATACTGTAAAGTAAAATGCTTATCCAGTTGATAAATGAAGTTTTAGAGACTATTTCTTAGAATTATATATCCATTTTATAGTTTTTATTTTATGAATGAGAAAAAAGTTATTTCTACAATCCATATTGTGTAGTTAAAACGTAATTAATTCTTATTTGACTTTTGCAACATCCCTACAGATCTATTTGTCTGATTCTGATTTCATAATTGTGCCTCAGTGAAGAGACCGAGAACGGTCCACATTCGTTGGAGAAAAGTGTCGCAACAACAGGCAGCGATGATGGTCTTGTGATACTCGTCAGAACAGACAAGAGCGACTACCATGCCACCATGTTCTCCTCTTATGGCACGAAGGTGAGCGCTCATTCAATTAACACTCAGTTCCACGGTAGGCTCTGTTTTTGGTCCAGCTGTCCCCACTTTAAGATGTCAGAAGCCACTGCTGCCTAAACACTCACCATCAGAATTTGCATCACTTTAGCTGTTCCCTTGATGATAATTTTTGGTTTGAATTCTACTAATGCAATTTAGAATGTTGTTTATACCTCATAACTCTCCAACTCTGTTTTATTTTATTTTTTTATTGGATACCGGTACTCTCTAAATGTCTAGTAAAATATACCCTTTTGATAGTTTTATAGGAATGTCCAAGGAGTTAAAATAATGTCTGGAAGTAACACGCAATAGTACTTTTGCGGCCCTCTAATTTTGTCAGGTTGGCATTATGAGGGAGAGTAATTTGGTTCATTGCATTAATAACCCAAAAAAAAGCAACTCGATCAGTAATTGGAGTCAAACCGTTCGATCAATCGAACATAAAGATATATTTTCAAAAATTCAAAGATATTAAATTGGTTTAACTGTGTTCCCATACGTCAGTTTAAAAACCAATGATGATTATTGATATCAATAAATCTACTAGCAGTTTTGACATTTTTAAGAACTCATTCAAATCTTCGGTAATTCTTCTGGGATTCAAATTTTTTTTATTTGTCGTTCAAAGAAAGGTATTTTATTACTAAATTAGTTATTACTCCTCCTCATATAGCCAACATGACAAAATGAAAGGTCCGCTTGTCTATCAACAAAAACATAGTCTCACTACCTCCAGTATAGACTTTAACCTCCCCCTTAAGGGTACGTACAGTAGAACCTCGATCAATCACCACTCTTCTAACCATCACATTCTGTTATCCGTCACCGCTGCTGTAAAACCCCCTCTATAACCGCTACTGTACTTTTATTGTGTCGTAATAGACGCTGTAAAAGTATTGAACAAGTTCAACTTTCATTATAGCAGTTTTGTTTTACTCTCGTATGTAATTTAATAAGAAATATGTGTCATCCACTTGTACAAGGGTATTATTTCTTCCAAAATATTTCAAATCCACACATAATGTAAAGGTTTACAGTTAAATTCCTGTTATCCGTCTATTCTCTTAACCGTCACACTCTCGGTCCCAAGGTGACGGTCAACAGAGATACCCCTGTATTACAAAATCTAGAGACGACCAATATCTGATGTAACTGTCGCATTGTCCAGTTGCTGATCAGCCGGCCGCGCAGCTACATCTCGGAGACGGCTCGGCTGGTGGTGGTCGCGCCCTCGACCCTCCTCATGGTGTCGTACGCGCCGGCCCTCACCACGACCAGTGCGGAGGTCAAGGCCCTCGACGGCAGCCTGCGCGACTGTGTCATAGAGAACGAGGTCAACATCACCTGCTGAAACCCTTTGTGCTTTTACAGGGTATTTTTTTTAACGCATCCCATTTTTAAGATTGAATAATGTACATATAAGGATGAAGTGAGATTGTTTTGTCAGTTTTTACATTTTATACAACTTATTATTAAATTTTCATCACATTCAACTTACATTATGTGTTCAAACTATCCACCATTGACATTTATACAAAGTTATACTCTCTCCATCAAATTCTTGAGCACGTTTTACAAAGTACCTCTTTGAATTATTTGTATTAAATTTGTTACGTTTGTTTTGAGGTTTGAATATCCTGTGAATTGTTTTTGTTGGCCTTACTTTTTATGTATTCCCAAAAGAAATAATATAGTGGGGTCAAATCCGAGGATGTTGGAGGGGAATAATCCTTCACTGATAAAATAAAGTTTGGGGTTGCATTAAAAAACAATACCCTGTAGAGTAAGAGGCAGCCCAGTACTGTTAATTAATAGCCGAACAGGCAATGGCAACTAGGGGATCTGCAGTTTAATGTGGAAGCTGAACCACATTTTTGCCAGTAAATTACAAACTGGTATAATTATGAGGATGGTCTCATGACTCATGTATGAACATAGTATTCATTATGCAGAACTTAATCTCCACCAGGGAATACGACATCCTCAGGCCGTTGCTTATCCACAATTTGTGACCTCCAATAAGCTTGATTACAGGACACGCCACTGTTCCAGTCAAAACTCTGAGCTATTTAAGATTTTTTAGCAAAAATTTAAATTTCTGAATAATTTTATGGTTAAAGACAGTAATTACCCATGTATATTTTCTCATTTATTGTTTGCGCAGGTGAGTCTAGCCTACTTCAAGCTGTACACGTACCACAATTGTCTGGAGGAGTGCAAGATCAACATCACTGAGCGATACTGCGGCTGCGTCCTCACCACCTACTACACCACCAGTCAGTATTGCCTTCGATCAATCACACTTTTATTTGGCAAAACACTTCCACAGTACTAAAATCTTATATGTCACGTTACAGTTTTTGTCCAAAAATGCCTGTTGTAATACACGGGATATTGGGGTTCCTTAAAAAGAGCTGCATGGTTGCTGCATCGTACCATGTTTACAATAGCCTCGAGGGTGGCAACTCATTCACTACTTCGTCGCGCTGCCATCCCGTCGCCATTGTGGTGTCTATATGGCAATTGTCACTCGCATTTTTGTATTCTTGCGTCCCCACAAAAATAGTTTTTATTGAAAAATGACATGGTTTTACCTTTAATATTACGCTTAGCACCGATTCGGATAATTGGTGATTCTGTTTGTTGGCATTTGTATAATCGGCATTGTGTTCTAATGTAACTATAAATTGGTCTAATTAATAAATTATTTTTAGGTGTAATTTTTGGCATTGTGTAAACACGGCTAAAGTTTTCAGACACTGTAAATAAATATTTGCTGTTAGACTGTCTTGTGCTGGTTGCTCTTCAGCTGGCATTGTGAAAAAAGCTTTTAGTACCATTTGTTTCTCTTAATCATCATGATAAAACACATTGATCCTTAGCACTGTAGATGAAATTTTTAATTTCACTTTTTTATCTTTGTATGTACTTCACTCTTCCCCTGGTTAGCCCAGTAATTTTGTGAAGCAAGATTTGAAAACCCATGTCTTTGTTTTTCAGATATGGACAGGGTTTGTGATTTGAATGACCTGCCATGTCTAGCCTCTCATCAAGGTATGATGACTCCTTAATAATACAGTATAGAAATTAGTTATTAGTAACGTATAGATCAGATGCTATATCCTAAAAATTCGACAAACCTTTGATCTTTACTAATCAATTTTGAATGACGAACACTGGCAATGATTCACTATCACCAATAACACAACAATGAATTTCAACTCTGTTGGCAGCCCTGATCAACTCGTACATGCTGAGTGATGAGTTCACGCATGTCGATGTTCAGCAGCTGAGGACCAAGTGGCCGTCCCCCTGTGGTTGCAAGCCTCGCTGCTACTACACTCAATACTCGGCAGACACCAGCCGCAGCCAACTCAACTTTACACACTTTGACACCTCCACCTACTTTTAGTGAGCTGATCAACTTTTTTTTAAATTATTAGTGTGATAAGTTGATGGCGTAATGTACATAAAATGAAGCCTGGCACACTTTTGGGATTTAACATTTATAAAAACTGCACACAACTTTTGGCTTTGGATATTATCACTATTTCTTCTTCTTCTACAGCCTCTAATAATCTTTATGGAAACTGTCCAGAGCTATATTTTATTTCTCCTGTGTTTAAATTTGTGAGATATTCGCTTTTAAAGGTAAAATCAATGCATTGGTTCAGGTAAATATTTCCCTGATTGGTAATCCTACAACTCCCAGTGGGATCCTATCAGGATTTTGCTAGTTTAGGTACCAGTACTGGATACAGAACGAAAGTTGTCACGATTTGAGGCAGTGTTGTTGCTGTCTTTCAGTGACAACTTCAGCTCCCCACCAGGGGAGCAGGGTGGGCAGAGGTGTACTGGCGACCAATGTGAGGGCCACTATCAATATCCTTTGAGGCCCTATTCCTACATCCATTGGATAAAGGTATATCATTACCCACCCAGCTTGCCCAAACCTATTCTTTGACCCATTCCTTTTTTCTTTTGTTTCTCGTGTATTAATCTGCTAAAGGCTTCCCCAAGGGCCTTAGGGATATATTACAGGGGAAGCTTCCTTTACTTTCCTTTAGCCATACAAAAAGAGAATATAGTGGATGAAGTACTTTCACAGGATTGTCCTGTGGGGTGGGGCAACCCAGACTAACAAATCCCCCCATCAAAAACAAAATCCTACTTAATTTTTAGCTAATGAGTACTATTTGTCTAGTCGAGGCTTGAACCTGTCCAGTGGAGAGTACAGTTTGATGTATGTTTTCCCCCGGAATCTGATAGCCACACGTTTGAGGAGGGATGTGTACACCTCTTTTACTTCATTGCTAGGTAAGTGAAACTGTTAGATAATCCAATCAGCCTTGAATTTACCAAAAGTTATAACTGAATTAATAATGTAATGTAATAGCGAATGAGTTTTCGCTAAATTACTGAAGTATCATCATCGAAACAGACAAAATTTTATTGTTTGGTGAACATTGTTTGAAAGCTCACTGTTTAATCACTCCTATAATAAACTTAGGCTATGACAATACAGTCATGGCTTTGTAATATAGTTAAAAGTATTTGTCCTCTTTTGAGTAAGATGTTAATACTCCTACTAATTATAAGGACCTACCTAATTAATTACCTTCTTGATAATCTCTTCTTTTCAAATTTTCTTTTTATCTCCCAAAAAATTGTATGGTATAATGCTGTCTCAACACTGACCAAGAACTCTCACAAAATGCTCAGGCGAGCAACTCAGCAACTCGAGTGTATTTTGTCTCGCAAGATGCTAAATGCGACTTTGATAAACTTTTAGTAAAAATAAATACCGTTGGCTATTTTCTATCTAATTTAGCTATATAAGTTATTAATGATTTGTCAAAAAATAACTCACAATCACAAGCCACTCTATCATAAGCTTTAAATTAAAAAAATAAGCGAAGAAGAGTCATTCTTAAATTTAGTAAGATTTTTGATTCTCTTACCCAAGAAGAATACAGCAACACAGTGTCATTAACTATATAACTTCACTTAACTATTTACCTGTATATTTTTATTGTTTCCAGGATCTTTTGGATCACTTCTCTCATTCTTTCTTGGCTTCAGCGTCGTCAGTCTTCTTGAGCTAATTTACTTTCTTCTGATCAAACCTTGTCTACACATTTACCATGATCGATATATCATTTATCAATATCTATTCAAATGATCGTGAACTTATTGTTCAAGTCTATTAGTTTTACTCTATTAGTCTATTACTCTATACCATTAAAGAGTTTATTTCTTATTCTGAGTGCTGATTTTATATATTTTATTACCTTAATGTAATATGATTAAAAGCTCGATTTTACATGAAGAAGGTACCCTCATAACCAGCTTGTTGTTAGCTGCACGTTGTGTAATCACTGTGTGATCCAGGAGAATTACTTATTTTTAGCGAATTTCCCCTATAGGGAAGAAGCTATTACCGTAGGTCTCATGGTAAGACCTAAGCCCGAGACCATGATAACTTTTCGTTTTGGGGCCCCCAGAAGCAAAAAACACCATTCGTTCAAATTTCTAGATATATATATATATATATATATATATATATATATATATATATATATATGTGTCTGTAAGCACGATAGCGCTCGCAAAAATGGTCCAATCGGAATGAAATTTGGCACAGGCGTGTAAAGTAGTAATTATTCGGATGAGTTCGTGAACCAGCCCGATCGGACCATCGGAAGGGGGGGTAAAGGGGGATAAACCCCCTCAAAAATAGGTTTTTTGAGTTTTACATAGAAAAATAAAATTTATCTAATTTTTGTTGGCACCATTGAATACAGCTTAAAAAAAAAAACAACTTAGTATTTTCAATCACTGCTCTATGTCCATTGGTTACCGAGATATTGAAAGTGGTAAACACAGTACGTTGTCCCAATGTTAACCTTATGGGAAATAAGTAAAATTCTATATCTCGGTAATTTCTCAACATATCTTGATAAAACTTGGTAAATAGCTTCTTCTAGTTCAGATCTACTAAATATTGAATCAAAACCATCCAGTTTTAATATACCTGTAGCAGCAGACCTGCATACTCATTCCCCATGTTATTCTTATGGAGCTAACCAAAACATGTCAAATCTCGTTATGTTGGATTGAAATACGTTGTTTTGCATTTGAAATTCGCTGAGTATGCAGGTCTGCTGCAACGGGGGTATTTAGCTTTTGGGTAATAGCTGCCCCATTATTGCAGTACTTTACCTCAAAGACAAAGTGTAAATTAAATGTAGCATAATAATTTGTTTTTATTTTAACTTAAATTTCCACATACTTGTTAGGAAACTATCATTTAATATCTCAGGACCTGTCAGTTTATCCATCCAGGGTCTCGGTTATGGGCTGGCTGGTTGTTTCATCCACTGGTCATTGTCAGTAACCAGGCACTCATTGTTCATACATACATAGTTCAGTTTCTTTTTTTCAATCCTACTCTTAAAATTAGGATGTTCTTAACTAAAAATTAAATTGATTTTCTGATTTAGATTTTATGTTTTTTTCTTGGAAAGCAATGCTTAAAAATTTGCTGAATAAATTGAGTTAGGAACTTACTGGATGTAAAGACCATGTTTATTCTAAAGCAATTAATAGAAAAAATTTAAAAAAACTCTTGAAGTTGAGATGGTTTTAAAAATAATATTTTTATCTTTGGCATTCAACTTTCCATTCCCGTCCTCTATACCCCAGAAGCTTACTTACTCTACTGGAAAATAACAGTATGAGATTCACTAATGACATCAGGCCACCTAAAATGGTCACAAGTTTTTGTCAGCAGCAGACAGCCAGAAACATGATTTATTTAGTATCATAAGGAAATGGTTGTCATCGTTGTTTCCCGATTGGACATTGGAGGTTCTGATGGAGTCTTTATAATAAGCTTAAATTTATTCTTCAGCCAAATACCATACAAAGTTTCTACAAGGTACAGTTTTTGAAAAAAAATTAATTGAAGAATTGTTATTTCTACTGATTTATTTAAAGAACAGAATAGAGGATTTTCCCCCTACAAAGGGGATATGTATTCTTAGGAGGGAATGTTTAGTCCTTTTTCTGCTCCTTTAAATTAGTGAGGAAAATAAGACTTTTGACTCCAGTTAGGATAATACTTTGTCGTCTATCGTCTGGAGGGGACAACAAGTAAACTTAAAAAAATAACATTGAAATCAATAATTCAGATATCAAACACCTTCAAATTTTTATGTGGACATGCAAAATATGTTTCAGCTCAATGGACCACAGGCACTAACAGCTAATTTGTGGCTGTAGAAAACAACAGCAAACACACAACACAGCCCATAATTTTGTGACAGTTAAGGTTTTGAGGAAATGTCAGTCAGTAGAATGCAACCAGTGTCTATTTAAATTGTTTTTTTCAATGTCGATTCAATAATTATTTATGAATTGTGTATGTATTTATTCATACCCGTGGGCAAAACTATATATGTATTATGGGAGAAAAGTGAATTAACTCCTTTAGAAAATCGTCAACCGTCAACCACTTCCCTTAGGAGACAATCTTGCACTATACTCCCTAAATACACAAATAACTACTACTCTTTTTTTCAATTAGGATACATGGTTATAGCTGTAAAATTATCACAATAAATAAAGTAAAAAAATTTACTGCAACACAAAAAACAATCATACACATAACGTCAGGTAAAACATAAATCATTGGACAAAAGAGTAAAACATAACTGACACCTTGGATTCTTTAATCAACTTGATGTAAGTTCTTTTAATTCCTCACTTTGCACTTGCAATATTTTTGTTCCAGAACTCATCTGTAGCTCCTCCAATAACTGGGCAAAAGTCTTGTTTTTGGTCTCTGGCGCATGAAAGTACAACCATATTGTCGCAAAAAACCCTATTATAGCATAAATGACATAATTTAAGTATATACCGAATTTGCTTTCAACTACATAGAATAATTTAATTGCACTCAAAGATGTGATAGTTAACATTACTTGTGTCATGCCAGATGCTATGCTTTTTACACTAGATGGGAATAGCTCCCCTTGGAAGGCAATCATGACAGGGGTGAGCCCAAGCGATACAAAAATACAGTATGAGCCAATGGTAAGAAACGGAATCCAAGTATATTCAATGTGATCTTCAAAATAAAAATAACAAGCTGAAGCGAAACTCGACAGACAGCAGCCACCGGACGAGAGGATAACTAATGGACGTCGACCGATTTTATCGATCAATAAGCAAATTGGAATGGAAGTGATAAAGAATAGTGATGCGATTGCGACAGAACAAGTATCCGGATTTAAGATTCCATGTGATGTATCGGCGAATATGTCTGTGGCATAAGCAAAAATGGTGGTAACTCCAGTCATGATAGTTGCAAAACCAACAACCATCATTATAATAGCACACTTTCTGTAAATAGGATTGAATAGTAAGTCAGTCCATGAATCCTTGTTTTGTGCGTCTTTCTTTAAATAATCTGATATCTCTTTCAACTCTTTGGATACAAGATTGGGATCAACATCTCGGAACCATGCCAGAGACTTGGCTGCCTTATTTTCCTCCCTTTTCAACATGAGGTAATAAGGAGATTCAGGTAGAAATGAAAATAAAGCACAGTATAAAATAGGAGGGATCATATTAACCATGGCGCTAACATCATAAGGAAGATAAGTTCCGACACAGAATTGCAAGAGAGTGCCTGCATACCAAGTGACAGTGACTGACAGTAAAATTGATCCTCGAATCGTGGGTTCTGATATTTCTGCTAAATAAATTGGGGCTATTGTCAACATCATTCCTCCAACCATTCCGTCTAATATTCTTTTCAAATAAAGGACCTCCACAGATCTGGTGGTCATCGTTAAGATCCATGACACAAGCAGCAATGGTACAGCAAAGAGCATCGGCCTTTTCCGACCAAACTTGTCCATCAGGAAACTTGCGAGAAAAGGAGTTGTGAAAAATCCAATCTCGATATCGGCTGCGATCCATGAGTATTGCTCCTTTGTTGCTCGAATATCTCCCTCCTCATCCGTCAGTTCGTTGAGAACAGGAGAGACCCATCCGTAGGCCATGCCCGAACTCAAGATTCCAATTGAACCTAAACCAACAGATTGTTTATTTCTACAATTATCTTTTAACGTGGGCAAATATGTATTGCAAATGCATCTATATATTCATCTATATGCATGCGTGGGCAAATGCATCTATATATTGCTGGTAAGTGAATTAACATACTTTGAATTTTGAAAAGAAATCAAAATGTAGATAGTAATAATAAAGATTATAAAAATAGTTTTTCCTTTGTAAAAAAGGTTGGCAGACTGTTGCATTTACCCCATCCACATAGACCATTGATCTGTGCAGGCACGCTATCTAGGGTTTGGGTTTCAACCATAAATAATACTTTATTTTTCATGTAGAATGCATGTGTTGTAATTATGATATTCAAGATTCCAACATTCTTTATTCACAATAAAGGAAAATTCACCACGGATCAGAACAGAGTCACTGTTTATATGTGTACATAGTGTCAATGTGTACAATTACTAACTATAATCGGGGGCACCAAATTAGGCCTAGGCGTGTAAGTGCTGGCAAAATTATCGATAAAAATTCTTTTGAAATCTGTTTTGTAGTTATAATCCATCATTGCAATCATAATCAATTATGAAACTAAAGATATGTTTAAACTACTAAGTATGTGCTGCAAGATCACAAGCAAGCAATGTTACTTAAGGTCATAAAGCAAGGACTTGATTCTCCCAAGAATCATTTATGCATCTATACATTTAGGCAAAACAAAACTTCATAAACAAAGGCCAAAATTAAAAGATCTCGTTAACGGTTTCAATTCAGAAGACAGCTTTCGAGGGAAACATTGCAGCACAAACTTGTAATGTAAGAATAGGCATAGAAACTTAGGTTTGACCAGTTCAACAAAAAACATTTAATTTACAGTTTACAGTTTTGTTGCCCGCCTAATTTTTACTACTGATTAAAATCAATAAGTAATAATTATCTTGAGCATCTTACATTAACTCTGAAAAGTTAAAAATCGAGGATCTCTTTGATACATCTCAAGGATATTGTATGGAGTACGATCAATCAGGAATGCCTTATGTTTCTTCATAAATTTAGATTTATTTTTCTCATTTAAAAACTCCAATATACTTACTGATTCTTGCTAACTCAAAATACAATCGGAATACAATTTTTCTTTGAATAGCGCATCATTCGACTAAAGCATATAGTTTGAGTTATAGAGGTAACTCCTGTTAAAGAGGTAATTTGAGCTGAATTTGAGATGTAGAGGTAAACCAAAAGGAAATTAAAGTTACAGAATAGTGATGTTGGACTGGATATGACTCACTGACAGTTTGTGACCTGTATTCTGGGGTCTTTACTCGCAGAGGTCCATTGAGTAGATAAAGAAGTGAACTTCGACTTTAAGAGGTAAAGTACAAATTTAAATCAACATTTCTATTGAACTTCAAGTTATAAAGTTAATTTTTGCGTTACTTTGAATTACAGTTGACTTTAATTTATTTTGGAATCTATTGTATACAGTTTTATATTACAATAACTTGTATATATTTCAGTTTGGAGTTGTTTAATCGTAAATAGAAAGTATTCTGGTGTGAAAAACTCACATTAAGGTATCTTGTATTGATCTTAAAAATAAATATGGATATATAACAAAAGCCTGAATTTCCACCTTTACAAACAAATAAAATTTTAAAAAATCTTAAAAGCATTTTATTTTTAAGATTTATTAAAATGACGAATGATGAGCTGGAGATGTTGAATATAATTTTAGGCGAACCTGAGGTTTAATTTGTAAACTGAAAGATAAATGACAAAATACAGTTTAAAAATCATTACCAGAATAATATAGTTTAGTGATAAAAATCACAGCAAATTTGTCTCTGTTTTCCTGTCTTATGAAAATTTATTTACATCACTCAACTCCATTAAAAGTTAAATATAAGAGGTTTTTAATTTCTTCTTATTGTCATCTTATCAAAATTTAAAATGTCCATAAAATATGAAATTTGTTTGAATTACCTCCAATTCTTTTAAGAGGAGTTTTTTATTGACCAGTTATTTCAAAAGGGTCGTAACAAAATTGTTTTGCAATTTTTTGGTTAGCGCTCGAGCGGGCGCATGTGGAGTTTTCCTCCGCACATGTTTTTTTATTAAAATAAACAGGCCTAACAGGTGTCAGCAGTCGTTTCCGGCTCTCATGTGCCTCATTCCAGGAATCCCCTAAAGCTATTTATACCCCTCCACCCCACCTCTTGGTACCTTGTTATATGCAATTCAGTGATGCCTAGTCAGTTTGCGGAGCGTCCTTTCCCGTAACCCAGATATCTGTTTCACACTAGAAATTTACTTACTATGTTCAATTGAAATATTACACCTGTTAAGTTAAACATTTAATGGTATCAACAATGTGTTTCCTAATGAACAAGTAAAATGGGTCAATTTTGTGCGATTTAGTGTTGCTCTGCCATTTTACCGGTGAAGCGCCCACTCAAAGGTTAAATGGGCTATTCCAGTCATAGGGGTTGCAGTTGAGAAGGTTTCTGTAAGAAATATTTCCAGGTTTTTATCATAATATTTTTTATAATTTTGTTACATAGTAAAAATATCCATATATTCTTACAAATTATATTTTTATAAGTTTTTGCGCTAGTTTTATAGTCTAATATAGAACCCAATTTTTCTGCATTAAATTACAATATTATTTTATTGAGATCTACCCTATTATTGCATCAAAGACTCATTGAATAGTAGGAGTATTCAACTAAATATTTCTTAAAATTAATTAACTCATAATTTTTATTGCTCCATCCAAGATTTCCAAAGTTTAAGAAAAATGAATATACATACTTTCTTGTTATTAGCGAATTTCCTTAAAGGAATAAGCTATTACCGTAGGTCTCATGGTAAGATCTAAGCCCGAGATCATGTTAACTTTTCATTTAGGGGCCCCCAGAAGCAAAAAACACTATTCATTTGAATATATATAAATGCCTGTTACCACGATAGCGGCCGCAAATATGGTCCAATCTTAATGAAATTTGGTACAGACATGTAAAGTGGTAATCACTCGGACGTAAACCAGCATTATCGGAAAACTGGAAGAGGGAGTAAAGGGGGATAACCCCCCCCCCCAAAAAAAAGGGGGTTTTGAGTTTTTTAGGGGAAGGCGTGGCAGAACGGGGTAGTGGGGCGGAACGGGATTATGCTTATTTTTCATCTCACAGGTGCTGCAACCTAACGGGTGATCGTTTAACTACTTCAGCTTTCTTGTGCAAACTGCCTAGAACTGGTTTCGGCCATTTTGTCCCTCAGTTTTGTGAAATATGCAAGATTTTCAGTTTTGAATGATCTCCTTACAACATTTTGTGATATTACAGCTACCTTAAGTAACATCAAAAAATTAATAATCAATTTTATTAGTATTTAATATTGTAGTTTATGCCTTTAAGAACATTTTCATGTATTTAAATATCAAATTAGAGTTAACCTATAGTGTGGGTAGGTTATAACCTCAAAGTATGCATTGTGGCGGAATGGGGCAGGGGCGGAATGGGGTTGATGAGAAGACGATGAAGTTAGTCCACGTCTGTGAATTTTGACAAGACAATGATTAAAAAGTGAATAATGACATTGATTGAACATTTGACAAGTTTATGTTAAATTGACTACACAGTGAAATGGTTCCCCGTTTCGCCCCTCCATGGTTAAAGACCCAACCCCGTTTCGCCCCGTGTGTGGGGCAAGATGGGGTAGTAAGCATTTTATTTTCAATACCCCCGTTGCAGCAGACCTGCATACTCAGCGAATTTCAAATGCAAAACAATATATTTTAATCTAACATAGCGAGATTTGACATGTTTTTGTAAGCTCCATAAGATTAACATGGGGAATGAGTATGCAGGTTTGCTGCTACAGGTATGTTTAAACGTATTGGTTTTAATTCAATATTTAGTAGATCTGAACTAGAAGAAGCCATTTACCAAGTTTTATCAAGATATGTTAAGAAATAAACGAGATACAGAATTTTACTTATTTCCCATAAGGTTAACATTGGGACAACGTACTGTGTTTACCACTTTCAATATCTCGGTAACCAATGGACATAGAGCAGTGATTCAAAGTACTAAATTGTTTGTTTTTTTGAGCTGAATTCAATGGTGCCAACAAAAATTTGATAAATTTTATTTTTTTATGTAAAAAGATCAAAAAACCCATTTTTGGGGGGGTTTATCCCCCTTTACCCCCCCTTCCAGTGGTCCGATCGGGGTGGTTCACGAACTCGTCCAATCGATTACCACTTTACATGTCTGTACCAAATTTCATCAAGATCGGACCATTTTTACGGCCGCTATCGTGCTAACAGACACATATATATATATATATATATATATATATATATATATATATATATCTAAAAATTTGAACGAATGGTGTTTTTTGCTTCTGGGGGTTGCAAAACGAAAATTTATCATGGTCTGGGGCTTAGGTCTTACCATGAGACCTACGGTAATAGCTTCTTCCCTATAGGGGAAATTCGCTAAAAAATTATATAATTTTTTCTATTGTAAATACGGTGCATTACCAAAGTGTGTCGTGTAAAATAAATGTCAAAGATAGTTTTTCTGTCAAAAAATTGTTCTATCAAAAAATGCTATGTCCATTGGTTACCGAGACATTGAAAGTGGTAAATACAGTACGTTGTCCCAATGTTAACCTTATGGGAAACAAGTAAAATTCTATATCTCGCTTATTTCTCAACATATCTTGATAAAACTTGGTTCAGATCTAGTTCAACTAGAACTAGGTATCTTGAACTTCTAGTTCAGATTTACTAAAATTTAGTAAATCAATTACTAAATTCAATCAATCAATCAAGTTAATCAATTTAGTTTTTCAATATTTAATATTGAATTAAAACCACCCAGTTTTAATATACCTGTAGCAGCAAACCTGCATACTCATTCTCCATATTATTTTTATGGAGCTTACAAAAACATGTCAAATCTCGCTACGGTATGTTGGATTGAAATATGTTGTTTTGCATTTGAAATTTGCTGAGTATGCAGGTCTGCTGCAACGGGGGTATTTTATGTTTAATTAGCATTCAAAATACATGCTAAATGTATTACACAGTACTGCATTCACTTGTTGTACATTTTAAGATATGTAAAACTTAGAAAAAGAATTTCTGTATAACTTGCAATATATATTTATAGTTATATTATATTCTCTTTTTAGCCAGTAAATGAATATTTACCTGCAAAAGCTGCATAAGTTTGTTTTCCAGTTCCGCCCATTTCCGAAGTACTCGAGTGACTTGTGACCTAACTCTTATCACAATTATCTCAAATTGAGTTCTAGTGGACTATCAGTTTCTCGGATGAAATTATAATTTATTGATTAATCACCTTCCATATTAGCGAATTTCCCCTTATAGGGAAGTAGCTATTTTGTAGTTGGTTTGGTCGTGATGAAGAAAACGTTGTTAGCATTGTACGTGACTAGTCTTTCTAGTATACCACACTAGATTTGTTTTATTACACAATTATTTCAAATACATTCTTCAATTTTAAGTAAGTCTTTATATAATTAGTAACTATGCTACTAACATGGTAAATTTTTATATTTTATTACAATTACCAATATAGCTTTTTATCGGTAATTTTTTTACACATAAATGTCATTGCTGCTGCAGGCATATGATTGTGTAGAAAATTTACTAACATATCAAATTTAATCCATTATCTAAGTAATTTTCACTGTATAATCCTTGCTAAGCTTCAATTCTTCAATTCGTATAATGTAAAAGGACGCATACTAGGAAATTCAAAATTCAAAACGCATGAAACCTTTGTTTCCTGAACACTGAGAACACCATCACTGAAATCTTCTTCATTGTGGACTGAACACCAAACAATATTGACTCTGCTGATATGTCTAGTCTAATCTCAATTGCTACACTTTGAATCGACATAGACACGTGCGGTTTCAAAAATAAAACTGTTAACAACGTGTATAATGTGGCTAAAAATTATTAGAATTCTTTCAAAACAAAATGATTTTTTTGTGACTGTATTCACCTGTGAATACAAAACCCATCCACCTGTATATATCACAATGTTTAGACTGGTCCATTCACACTGGAAGGATCAGGCCCACTTAGACCAATCAAGTTGAAGAACAATAATACCGTCTCATTCACACCCCCCTCAAGGTTAATAGTACTTATAATACCATCAGGTTGTCGCAACTTTGTTGAAACTCAACGCATAACAAAATTGTTCATTTACACATGTATTTGTTACTATGCTATTCATATTTAATGCTATTTTATTTATTAGGTCTCCATTGTTCCTTTTATATCTTGAACTAAATGAAGTGAAGGGCCTTGGAGCAATAATACATATTTATTTTACAATTACAGTTGTAATTTATGCAAATGCATTGTATGAAAAAACAAAGTTCAGTGAATCTATGTAGCGTCAAAGATCCATAGCCTGTCGCTGTGTCGGTCAATATGTGTGTTTGTGATAGCTTGAAAACGGTTGCACTCAGTGCGGAGAAGGAGGGGGAACTACCCACTTAGTTTTTTCAAAAAAGAATGTAACCTATTTATTGCTGAATGCTTATTTTGTAAGTTTAGCATCCCTCACTGAAAAGCATTACCACTACATAACACTGGATCACCACTACAAAACACTTATGATTTTCAATATTCGCACACATTTGATGGCGCTCTGAAAATAGCTAATTAAATTATGAAACGAACCCCATGAATTGTTTTTCAGAAAATTATTTTTCAAATGTAAAAAAATACTATTAAATTAGCATTGGTGGAAATACTTTTATGAAACCATAGGATACAAATGAAGGCAATTACAAATACAATATCATTCCTTAATTTGTGTATTAATGAAATATAGTGAAAGATTTTCCCCTGCAGGAAATGGTTGGCATCAGATTCCCAAGGAGGCCCCCTAGACCCATGAGTTGTGGTAGCATCGGTCTTGAGAGGGGCAACACCAGACCCGGCTTTCAACGATCTACCACCTGCCTCCTGTCTTTTGATATGTGTTATTCATGTCAGTAATTTTTAATAAAAATGCAGTTCTTCTACAGTCGAGATCTTAAATAGTTCAAACATAGATAGTTAGTGATCCCAATGCTAGAATAAAAAGAAACTTACTTTTTTCAGAAGACAAAATTTTAAGTCTGGAGGTAAGTGGTGACTCACTGTTACAAAGTAATTCATACACTAATTACAATGCTGAAATATGTTTATTCTTTGTTCTGAAAATATACTTTATTTCTCCCAACACATTTCCTATGGAGGTTTTTGATTGAAATACTTCTAGGACTGTTTCTTATATCTACGGTTTGAAACCCAACATAGTTTTTTTCTGACTTTTAAATCACTCAGAGTGAATGGTTTCCATCTGACATATTAGTAATTTAAAGTGGACAAATTGGAGACAAGTTAATAATTGATTCTTTATAATAATAACTTTACTTCTATTAAAAATTTTTTAAATTGCATAAGCTTATAAATTCATAGATTAAAATGTCAAAAGTTGTTTGTTTCTTAAATTCTAATATTTTTTATGTCCTATATTCTCTTTTTTGGCACTTAATTTTCATGACAAAATCATCCCTTTTATAATAAACTTATTAGAATACTCCAATAAGTTGTGATCTATTCTTTCTTGAATTTGTCCGATATTATCTTTTCTGAAATGTATTTCGATGCGAAGGTTTACATCTGTGGTTCTAAATAAGACACAATTTCCTATCTGGTTGAAAAAATCAAAATTATCGGCATTCATTTGAGATATGGATTATTTCAATCATACAAGTTTACACTGAGGCATGCATCTCCTTTACACTTCATTGCTTAGTAAGTAGAACAGGCAGTTTGTGCAACAATTAATTGTTCCAAAATTTTGTTGTAACAGGGGAGTCAAGTTTGATGGTTAAGCTAAAATTCATTCTTTGCCCAAATACAGTACAGTTTATTTTGTTGTTGTTTATACACATACCATTTGAAGGAACTTAATAGAAGGAACTTTATTTCTGTTGCTTATTACCATAATTGTTACTAGACCAGAAAATTAGTTTGCAGTTTGTTACATCACTATAATATTTTCCCCGACCGTTAAACTAAGGGAGGCAGTGAACAAGTGCCTCAACACTCAGCATGCCGTGTGGTCTTCACCCAAGCAGTTTTAATTCAATCACAATCAATAGTTATTAGTCTGCTCATGTGTTATTATGTTTTTGTTATTTTGTATAAATTCATTTCAATTGTTTTCTTGAAGTCTAAATTTTCTAACAGGGTTTGTTACTATTTCTCAACAGAATTATCTGTAGAGTTATTATCTGTAATAGTTTGGGGACCAAAAGTTTTAAAATTACCTTTAGTTTCAGAATAGCAAACAATCAAAATCAATTTAGGGGTTGCAGCGCACTGTTAATCTGCCTATGGAACTGCCTTATTAGTTCATTACTTGTAATTTCTTTATTTATTAACAGCAGACAATGACTTCTCCTAATGACAGTAATAGCCAATACTGATTTATATACGTTGCTTCCTTTTTCCCAAAACTTTATGTCTATTTGAATCGGCCCATGCAGAAAGGGCTTCAGTCACAAAAACATAATTTTCAGAAAACAAAAAAAAAACTATCTTGTTCAGATGAGAAAAATATATTTGGATTTATACACATTAGGCATTTGTTATAGGGTAAAAAAGTAAATGTACCTCAATGCTCAACTCCAAAAAATTTTTTTCTTTTAATGACTGAAGCCCTTTTTGCACAAAATTGTATATAAACCCCTTAATTTTATGTGTTTACTGTCAACATTTTTTAATTTGGTTTTATAAACATTAGACACTTGTTATAGAGTAAAAAGAACATGTACTTCAATTTTCAACTCCAAAGTTTTTTTTTACTGACTGAAGCCCTTTTTGCAAAAAATTGTACATATACCCTTTCATTTTATGTTTGTACTGTCAATTTTTTAAATTTGGTTCTATAAACATTAGTCATTTGTTATAGGGTAAAAACATGTAACTTAATGCACAAGACCCAAAAAAAATTTCACTGACTGAAGCGCATTTTGCACAAAAATTTTATATTTCCCCTTTAGTTTATATTTTTACTGTCTACATTTTTTTACACAATATAAATTATTTCTTCTTGAGGCCTATCAATTATTTCTTGATAAAATTCGGAATATTCACAGCTGAATTGACAATAACAGGTGATTTCAATTAATGATTCCCTGCAAAAAGGACTTCAGTCACCGGACTGAAGACCTTTTTGCTCAGAGTCTGCAAAAATGCCCTACTGTTTAAAGCATAAGGGGGCATGGGACGAAGTCTTTCATGCACCAAAACATCCGGCTACACTTTCAGATATGGTTTCCACAGATAACTCAATTTCGAGAAAAAAAGTGACTGAAGCCCTTTTAGCATGGACCAATTCATTTAAAAAACCTAGCAGTTTCGAGTTTTAGAAACAATATTTTTGAGTCATTACTTGAGTCATACTTTTCATCATTTACCATTAACACAAGTCTCAATAGGAAAAAATATAGATTTTTGTAATTTCATAATGTAAATCAATATAAATAAAAACAGTAATAATCGAAGAAATTTCTGTAAATGATTTCTGTAAGTGATCACAATGATTTCGGATGATTGCAGTCAAATTTTTGCAAATTTGTGAGTTAACATTATGAAAGAAGGAACTACAAACTAAGAAATTACAATTTTTCTGTGACTGGAGGGCCCACCAGATGGATGGTGCATGACGCCGACAAGTGATCGAACCTCCAAGGAGCAAGAATTGTTTTTGTTGATTAGATAGGAAGGGTGATAATAACCTTTGATCATTAGTTATACGAGGTACAGTCAAAAAGTACCCAGAATGAATTTTTGTCGATTTTTCATGCAATTGCCAGTGGGAAATTCACCTTGCAGTAGTTGGTACGACTCCTGGGGGGGGGGGGGGGCATATCGGTAATGTGGGTATAGCTGAATTGCCATAGTGCAGCACTGGAAAGCGCTTTTTGTGTATCTGCAAGTCCACGTTGTTGATTTTGTTTGTTGAGCGAACAAATTCGATGCATGTTCAAATGATCATGAAGGATGGTGTGAACACTTCCATGTGATAAATTTATGTTAAATGCAATTTCATCGATCATTAATTTCCAAGTTTCACGCACAACTTGTCGTACTCACTCAATGTTTTCGCCATTGACTGATGTTGAAGGTCATCCACTACGAGGGTCATACTCGATGCTTTCACAGCCTTCACGGAACCGTTTGTGACACTCATAAACTTGAATTTTCTTCATCGCCTCTTCTGCATAAGCTTGAATTAACAACTCAAGAGTCGCACTATGTGATTTTTAAGTAAAACACAGAACTTTAAGTTCACACACTGGTCATGAAATACCATGTTTCAAAAATCGACAATGCAGACTTGCAGGAACACAGAAAGGGCTTTCCAATGCTGCACTACGGAAAGTTAGCTATACCCCCACTACCAATATGCCCTCCCCAGGAGTCGTACCAACTATCGCAAGGCAAATTTCCTGCTGGCGATCGCGCTAAATGTCTACAAAAATTCTTTCCGGGAACTTTTTGACTGTAATATTAAACTTATTATAAAATTCCAGCAGTAACATTTAGTATTCAGAATATTTTTTTGTATTTCACAAAGAAAAAGCTAATGGTGTTGATGTCAAGATGGCACCATTTAACTTTAAGGGTTGGGGTGGTGAACAAGGGGGCACTGTACCTGGACAGCAACTGTGTCTGCAAAATCAATCTTAATAAAATTTAATTTTTTTTAAAGTCATAACTAAAATTTTATACATACACACTTTTTGGTTATTTCTTTTGAAATTTGCTATTAATTGGAGAACAATTGGTGGATATAGGAACCTCTTGAAAGTCCTTCGGATAATTTATGATTGAGCTGTTAATTCTTTTATCACTTATGTCTTCCACTTGAAGATAGTTAGAAGGCTATTGTATTATTTTGCTGGTTGTGTGTCAATAGTAATTATTTACTTACATAATTAATCCATCAAAACAAAAAAGTCCATCACTTTAATTTTTAAATTGATTTTTTTATTTTGTTTTTTACTTATATAGTTAAGGGATTGATATAATATTATGGTGTACAGTATGATAAATGAGAGAAATTTCTTTGACTAACTATACAGTTAAATTAAGTTTAATAAATCTAACCTTTTTAATACTTCTGTTGGAAATGGAAATCTATGATTTGGTTATCTGAGACTTCTCAAACCTTAATTATTACTAGCAGGTTATGAAGCATCGGCAGTAATATTATTTGCACAACATTTCAGACAAATGTTAAGAAATAAGCCACCAAGCGAATTTTAATTACCTTCATGATGAAAGAAAATTGTAACTATTTTAGCCTTAGTGATATGTGGAAAAAACTTCTGGAGCCTCTAGTAAAATGTGGATTGCATCTTGTGTTGACAGAATCGATATATTCAGGTTAGCTTTTCTTCAGGAGACATTATAAAACTTACTTTCAAGATTTCATAATCATAAAAGATAATAGGAAGAGATTGGTCATTTAGGGAAATGCTTATTGTACTGTAGCAAACTAGCCTTAGTGATATGTGGAAAAAACTTCTGGAGCCTCTAGTAAAATGCGGATTGCATCTTGTGTTGACAGAATCGATATATTCAGGTTAGCTTTTCTTCAGGAGACATTATAAAACTTACTTTCAAGATTTCATAATCATAAAAGATAATAGGAAGAGATTGGTCATTTAGGGAAATGCTTATTGTACTGTAGCAAACAAAATTACTAGGGGGAGATGATTAAAAATGACAGGCTATAATGTTTTTATGTTTATGCAACCTTATTTTTTATCTATTAAATCGAGTATTACAAAGCAGGAAAGAAAATTTCCTTTAGGATCAATATTTTTATAGACATCAAGAAATAAGGCTAGAGGATTCAGTTTTACTCTTCATTATTTATTACAATTAAAAGGTTCCAATAGTTAAGATTTCATAATTAACTAAGGTAAAAAATACCAACTATTGTTGCATTTCTCCAATGAAGCTGATTACACTGTTCATCACGAAATGTAAAAAATGATTATATAGTAATTAATTATTTTTTGTAGGAAGGCCCTTAAAGGGTAGGTATTATAATAGGATAATAGAGGAAACAACTGGCTTACCTGAAGTTGAGTAGGCCATTAGAAACACAAAACACTAAACACAGGAAAAGTCCCAATATTTCGGTCCATCTAGTAGGACCTTTCTCAAGGGTAGAAAGATGGAGAAAAAGCTTTTTCTCCATCTTTCTACCCTTGAAAAAGCTTTTTCTCCATCTTTCTACCCTTGAGAAAGGTCCTACTAGATGGACCGAAATATTGGGACTTTTCCTGTGTTTAGTGTTTTGTGTTTCTAGTGGCCTACTCAACTTCAGGTAAGCCAGTTGTTTCCTCTATTATCCTATTATAATAGTAATTAATTACTGACTAATAAAACTAACTACTCAACTTGACGTAATTTTTTTAATTCTTCAATTCGTACGTGCATTTTTTTCTCTCCAGAACTCTGTAATTCTTCAAACAATTGGCTAAAAGTCTTGTTTTTAGTTTCAGGTGCATGAAAGTACAACCATATTGTTGCAAAAAACCCAATGACAGCATAAATGGCGTAATTTAAATATAATCCAATTTTGCTTTCGATCACATAGAATAATTTAATAGCACCCAAAGATGTAATGGTTAAAAATATTTGGGTCATACCAGAAGCTATACTTTTTACACTAGAGGGGAATAGCTCCCCTTCAAATGCAATCATTATTGGAATTAGACCTATAGATACAAAAACACAGTACAAGCCAATGGTTAAAAGTGGAATCCATGTATATTCTATTTGATCCTTAAAATAAAAGTAACAAGCTGAAAAGAAACATGAAAGACAACAGCCACCGGACGATAAAATAACTAATGGTCGTCGACCGATTTTATCAATCAGTAAACAAATTGGAATTGAAATAAGAAAGAATAAAAATGCGATAGCAACAGAACATGTATCTGGATTTAAGATTCCATACGATGTGTCCGCAAAAATATGGGTAGCATAGGCAAAAATGGTGGTTGCACCAGTCAAATTGACTGCTAAACCAACAACAGTCATTATTAGGAAGCACTTTCTGTAGATAGGATTGAATATTAAATCAGTCCATGAAGCTTTATTTTGTGCATCCTTCTTTAAGTATTCTGAAATCTCTGTCAACTCATTGGCCACAAGACCGGGGTCAACATCACGGAACCATGCCAGAGACTTAGCTGCCTCCGTTTCTTCCCTTTTAATCATCAGGTAATAAGGAGATTCGGGTAGAAATGAAAATAAAAGACAATAAACAACAGGAGGGACCAAATTCACTATGGCACTAACATCATAGGGGAGATAAGTTCCTATACAAAACTGCAAGAGAGTGCCTGCATACCAAGTAACAGGGATAGACAGTAGGATCGATCCCCTAACTGAGGGTTCTGCTATTTCTGCCAAAAAAATTGGGGCAATTGTCATTATCATACCTGCAACCATTCCGTCTAAAATTCTTTTCATATAAAGGACCTCTACAGATCTGGTGGTGATAGTCAGGATCCATGACACGAGCAGCAGTGGTGCAGCAAAGAGCATCGGCCTTTTCCGACCAAACTTGTCCATCAGGAAACTTGCGAGAAAAGGAGTTGTGAAAAATCCAATCTCGATATCGGCTGCAATCCATGAGTATTGCTCCTTTGTTGCTCGAATATCTCCATCTTCATCCGTCAGTTTGTTGAGGACTGGAGAAACCCATCCATAGGCCATGCCAGAACTCAAGATTGCAATTGAACCTAAATCAACAACACCATGTACAATTCTGGAATTGAATTTAATAAACGATTTTGCTTCTAATAACTAACATTTAGCTTTCAGTTATAAATATAATCAAGATTCTCAAAACTCTTGGGTATTACTGAACTAAAAGACTGTGAACAAATGATTAGAAGCCAATTTCTATTTACCTATAGAACTGATATGATATAGTATAATGAAATCTTTCTATACGGGGCTGTCCCCAAATCACAAGACGCCCCTGGTGGGAAGGGTTTTTTTGGCATCATCATACACCATTATTGGAAAAATCAGGGGGGGGGATTTGACACAGTGTAACATAACTATGAAACCTCTTTATTTATTAAGTCTGCTAAAAAATTTGCATATTTTATTTTTAAAATTCAATGTTGCGACCCGTAGGCCAGGGTTTCGACTTAGAGTTTAGTTAACTCTAGGATATAGGAGTAAACTTCGACTTATGAGCTAAAGTGCAAATTTAATTTGACTTATTTATTGAACTTCCAAGCTACAGAGGTAAATTGTACATTGCTTCGGCTTACGGAGTAAAGTATGATATTACAACTATTTTGACTTTTGAGATACGCACTTAGACAGGTATTTCTTAGGGGATCAAAAATAATTCGAGTTATCGAGGTTAGAGTTATCAAGAGTCAACTGCATTGGCCTTATCTTCAAATTTCAATAATACTTTCTAACATTTTAAGGAAGTTTGAAATCCTGAGAATATTTTTTAAGTTCACCCATAAACATATACTTACCTGCAAAAGCGGCATAGCTTTGTTTCCCTAGTCCTCCCATTTTTTGCTAAACCAGAGTATTGACTGATATCAATATCATTTGGTAAAATAATCCTCTAGTCGACAGTTGAAGTCTCTTGATGTAAATTTTTCATTGATCACTTCCCATGCACCCACATTGCTTACTGAAGCATTTTGAGATAATACAATCAATAGACAATAGACAATATCTTTAATTAATTACCTACATGTTACAATCCACTTTTCAAATTAATTTCCTTCCACATTTATTTCAGATGCCTGTATTTTGAATGTTTTTATAAATATTTAACTTTTACAGAATCTTCAATGGAAAATTATAACTTTATTTGACTATTACAATTGTTGTAAAAACACCACTTTGCCGAAACAATTTTAGATATTTTACAAATATCACACAAAAATACTCTCCCTGTGAGGTTCCTCTTTTATCATTTTGATTTAGGAAAAATTGTGATTTTTGAGTAATGTAAAGAAACTGGTTCACAATAATAGTTTCTTACACGAGAAATCATGAGGGAACTGACAATTCATCTTGTAAACCTTCAGCTAAGTACTCTACAACATAAATATTGACTCTAGACTGCTGATATGGTTTAATCTTAGTAGGTGTATCTGTACAAAAATCATGACGGCAGACCTTGGCCGTTGCCAAAAATCATACCTCCAAATAAAAAGATCTCTGAAAAATTAAAATAAGTATTCCTGCACACCTTTATTATGGTTTATTCCATCTTCAATTTGTATTTACTGAGATACTGGAACAAAAATTGACCATGGGAGGGAAGTTGACCCCCACCCTCTATTCCTCCGTCCCCTAAAAAAAATTGGATGAAGAGTTTGGTTTATAGAATTACATTTACGCATATTTACTCTATGAAAGTTTGGTCTGCAAGAAAATTGCATTTAAAGTTAAATAAAAGCATGGCGACTTTACAATTTAATTTTAAACTTAATTAAATGTCACGGAAGAAGCTTCCACAGAGCTTGCAGCACATCGAGATAGATGTAGTACTCAATCTAATTATGTATTTCACAAGAAACTGCCGACACCACAATATTGCAGCACATATTTTGTGGAGTTTGTGTGCTTTAAAATCATAAAGTTTTTATGAGCAAAAAAGTATTTATATTTTTATGATTTGTAGTACGTTAGTTTAAATATAAACAAAGTTTTCACAGTACAAACATGGATTTTAGCAGACGGTTTGGGAAGTTTCCCCTATTTTCCACCCACCAATAGGGTTGATCAGAGCTTCGGAACACTGACATGTACTACCTCTGAACCGTATAGGAGTTAGATAACCATGAAAAAATAAAAAAGTCCATTGTAATCTATAAAGGGTGTTTTTTTTTAAACTTGCTTCTTAATTTATTCAGAAACAAAAATACATTTTAGAATTCTGTTTTCTGGAAACGTCTACCATCGCAGGGGGAAGTCAATTTCACAGGAAAACTTTATCCCCCCAACTACCCCCTTCTCACCCCAATCCCTAACAAAATTTTCAAATGGCAACATACCCTCTGTGACATATCAAATTAAAGAGCACAAAAAAAGAAAAATTTTGGTGGAAGAAAAATTAAAATTGCCTCATGCGTTCTCAAGTTACTTGGTTTTTAAGGGTGTTTTTCATTTAACTTCAAATATTTATTATTTAAAAATTAACACAGACGTAAATATGATGTTAGCGGGAAACATCTAATTAATGACAGGGGAATGTGTGGTGAACTCAAAATCAACCCTTACTTCACCCCCTTCCCCCATCCCCTTTGTTGAAGACAGAGACTTACCCCAAGTGATATATCAAATTAAAGGGTATGAAAAAACTAGATTTATTGCAAGAACTAAATTGAGATCCAATGCAGAATTTTTGATATCCTCATATTTTACAATCTGACAATTAATTTAAGTGCAAATAATTTTAAATTCATCGTTCCTGCAAAAAAATTATTGCTGGCTAGATAAACCTCTTCGATACTGGATAGCTACAGATGGCATTATTTATTAACAAGTACTGACAAAATAACATGATAAAAAATATTAATCAACATAGTTTTCACACATTTTAGGATGATGAGATTCGTCTGCCGCGATGCTGCTACGAGATCATCTGACAGACGAATACCGTAAACAGGGATTGTAGCAGTTCTTGAGATTGAAAAAAATAAAAAAAATAACCAAAATTCCAAAAAAAATAACAAAAATAACCGAATTCCAAAAAAAATAAATAAAAATAACCAAGGGCAAAAAAAAAATAAAAAAAATAACCTGTTACAAGCCCTGCAAAGGGTACGTTGCAATTTGAAAATTTTAAGTTAGGGGTTGGGGTGAGAAGGGGGTAGTTGGGGGGATAAAGTTTTCCTGTGAAATTGACTTCCCCCTGCATTGGTAGACGTTTCCAAAAAACAGAATACTAAATTTTTTTTTGTTTCTGAATAAATTAAGAAGCAAGTTAAAAAAAAAAACACCCTGTATATTAATACGCAAGTTGTTTCCTTTTCACAGTCAAACCTCAATAACGGCTGGACTGATTTAAATATTTGAGGTGTCAAATTAGAGAGAATGTTCTGTAGATTTGTCAATATGTCTCAGAATTCTTAAAAAGAGCGGCATTAAAGTACAGTACTCCTCGGATTATCCGGACATAACATTATCCGGATCCCGGATTATCCGGACAGCCTATCCGTGAAAAAAATTTAAATCACGCGGTAAAAACGTGATTTTAGTGAGTTTGACGCGTAAAGAGTGCCTTCTAAAAAGTAAGATGGAACTGCATTTCACAATACACTAACGTGTTGTGCAGTCTTGATACGCTGTTTGCAGCTTCTGTATAGCAGTGGCTAGGTTCGCGATCGCTATTTAGGCGATATTATAATAACCTCGGATTATCCGGATTTTTAGTTATCCGGATCGGTGTTCCGCCACATTAATCCGGATAATCCGAGGTGTACTGTACAATAGTTTTACAGATAAACTACTGATTGCAGCACTTATCATTTATTTTTCAAAAAGGGCGGTTTCTTTATTTTTATAGCTGCTTAGCTACTGGGACGTGACAACAAATTGTTTTCAACAGTTTTGGTTTTTATATTTTTGTTTTTTAAAGATTCGTCATGTACTTTAGGAACATTGACCTTGGACATAATGAAGTGTTTTAAGAGCTTATTCAGTGCAGTTACCAGTTTACGTATTACAATGTAGTTTACGATATATCAATACATTTCAGCTTAGTGTTTTTTACTTTCTCCCCCTATACATAGTATATGGCGAAAGTATCTGTAGTTTTATTATTAACTTGAGCTAATCTATTTTTGGATTTGGTGCAGTTACAATGCCACCAACAAGAAGACGCACAATGACCATTCCGAGGGAACACAAACATAACCAGTACCCTCCGGATATAACATTTAATGGGTACAGATCGGCATTACTAGATCATCGAGGTGCTCCTTCCATCCTCGGACCAATGAACTTAAAATGTTTGCATTACAGTGGCTTGCTTTTCAAGAATGAAAAGACTGATAGATGATGAACCCAGACCCCCTCGTCCGTCCCATAAAGAAAAGGTCCATGTGTCAAATTTGCGGATTTTGCTATATTTTTAAGAGCTTACAGAAAATTCTTAATCTAAGAACAGGTCTGTTAGATTTATATCAAGAAACGGTTTGGATAGGCCCTAACATTCGACGGTTGTTGCTGTAAGCAGAGCACGATTTTTGCCGATTAAAATATACATTTCAGAAACGAGAGGTCAAAGAAAGATGAAGAAAACTGAACAGGTGTTCCCAAAAAATATTGTTTACTGGGAACTCTTTCGGTTATGAAATGAACTTGAAAATCATAATTTTGTAACTAAATTTAGCCCTTTGATTAAACTTTAAACACATTTTATTTAATAGTTCATTCTATAAAATGATTTTTTACCTCGACTTCGAGTATCCAATCATTTATTAAGTGACAATTAAAATTCACATTGTCCGCTGTCAAAAACTGTTAGACGTTATTAAGCTAGCCCTTGTCAGTAAGAATTAATAAGGCATTCAACTCATCCATCCTTCAATCTCATTCTTAATACAAAGTCAAAATACCCAACCAGAGTAGCAACCCAGTCACAAAGGAGATAATAAACAAGGGTAAATGGTAGGGGTGGGCGAGTAGTGGATTTTTTTTTAAAGTCGAGTCGAGTATTAAGCCAAAAACTCGAGTGTCGAGTCGAGTAGTTGTTTGTAAAAAAGTAATAACATTTTCATTTTTTCAACTAAAATCTTTCTTCAGTTTTACTTATAAAATTGGTCAACTTTATTTAAGCTTATGTTATTTTTCTTTGAAAAATAAAACTCTGATATTCTAATACCCCTACATTGCATTAACCCTACTTTGAAATGAATAAGTTGACTATGCTAAATCACTCAAAATAACAAATCACTTGACGTAACAAGATCACAAAATAAATTTATGTAGAATATGCATAGTTGTAAAATTTAAGCAGTAATAAGATTTAATTATTAGCCTATTATTTTAACAATCAAAAACTGTTTTATATTTTACCTAAAAATAATTGTTGGCCCTAATTAAAACGAAGAAATTAATTGTGGAAGAAAGAATTAAAAACATCAGGGAGGCGAGCTGTGCCCAGTTATTTGTTTACCCAACCCCACCCCTTGCCTGACTGCTGATCTTTTGTTTTTTGACATCAAATCACTTGAGCATGAGTGACACAGCTGCGACCAGATAAGAATTGGATATCCCCCAATACAAAAATTACAAAACCTTGACTAATTGTTTTATGAAGTCCACTTTACCAATGAAGACCACAATTTTCTTCTCATTTTTACAAATCAAATGAGACAGAAATGAAGGATGAGTATCATTAAAAAGATAAAATATAATTACAAATTTGAAGTTGTTAAGTGTAGGTCAGAGCTAAATATACTGTAAGTTTTCAATTTCCAAATTCTGAGACATCTCTCAGAATCTGGTATTTCAAGATAACTGTTAAAATCCATTCTTCTATGAGTTAATGAAATATTTTCGAGGCAACTGTTATGAAAAACTCGTGGATGGCTGCGAAAAACAATAGCGCATATCTGTCGGTCGCGGATAAACGCGGATGTAGTTTTTCAAAACGTGATCTGCCGCGAAATACGATCGCGCGTATTTGCCGAACGCCGAAAATCGGCAAATGTAGCGTTGCTAAAAGTCGCGGTTGGCTGAGAAATACGAGCGTGCGTATTTGCCAATCGCCGAAAATCGGCAAATGTAGCCTTGCAAAAGTCACGGTCAACCACGAAAAACGATCACGTGTATTTGCCAATCGTAAATAAACGAAATGCAACTTTGTGAAACTAGCGATCGGCTGTAAAAAACAGTCGCACGTATCTGCCGGCCACAAACGAACAAAAAATGCTGCTTTATTGTGAAACTAGCAAGGAGCCGCGATAGACAATTTGCCGATTGCGGATGAACAGCAGATGTAGCTTTCCGTAACTCGCACGTAAATTCGGCCGCCGCGTAAACGGCGGGGGTAACTAACTACTCGAGTAATTACTCGACTGTCGAGTACTCGCCCACCCCTAGTAAATGGTCTTCACGTCTCAAGATGTATCTAGTTTGTAGTTAACACATTTGAGTATATATTAATTTCCTTAGTAGTTAAGTTGATTCCCGAGATAAACTTAACATTTAAAGGTTAATTAGTAAATCAAATTGGCAATGTGAATAACCCACTCCCGAATGTCAGGTTCTTTTTCACATTACATACACCCCCTTTGCTTGCGCTTTTGACAACTGCTTTTACCAGGGATACATGAGGAGTTGTAAGCATGGAACACAAATTGATTCATAGAGTTTATTATAAGAAATTGTTTGAGGACAGAAAAATATTTTTAGTACAAGTATACATGCTTGTCATTTTTTGTTACAATCACCATAGATCTAACTGAACTGTGTTTACTAGTATAATTTAATGACAAAATGTCTTAGAGTGATAAAAAAACCAATACTTAATGATATATTTACGAAATGAAAGGGCTGATAAACTGCTGAGTCCCTTTAGCCAAAACCTGAAACATAAAAAGACATGTAATATTAAAATTCAGTTCAATCAAATCTCATGAAATAAATTGTAAAAGGCTTTAACCACACCTAATTTGACAGGTAGGCGAAACTAAGTGACATTAAGTCAGGGAAGGACAAACCAGTGGCCCAACATGTTACAACCCACAGCCTAGATTTTGACAGTTTTGCTATTCCACAAAAGCTTTAAAATCAATTCCAAAAACAAATTGCAATAGGTCCACCCTTAGGAGATGGGAACTGGCTTATTATCATGTAAAAGGATCCAGAAACCCAACCAACCTAAATCTGAGATGATCCCAACCCTTCCCCACAACTGGCATCAATAAACAACTTTTAGGCCTAGAGTGTATATAATCACTGTGCTTAAAAGTTGTGTATATAGTGTGGTTTAATATTGTATATGTGCCAAAAAATCAATATACAGCCTAAAGTGTTTCATGTAGTATAGCCTTTATAGACTTTTCCCTATTTCCTGTGTTGGCAGAACTGCACTTTTTCAATTTCAAATTTCACCACCAGTAACAGTCTTTCTCCATCTTTCTACCCTTGAGAAAGGCCCTACTAGATGGACTGAAATATTGGGACTTTTCCTGTGTTTAGTGTTTTGTGTTTCTGATGGCCTACTCAACTTCAGGTAAGCCCGTTGTTTCCTCTATAATCCTATTTTAATACCTACCCTTTGAGGGCCTTCCCACAGAAAATAACCTGATAAATAAACAGTGTACATTATTTATACTATTTTCTAATTGGTAATGTATTTTGATGTGCTTGAAATACATCTCTCTTCGTTCAATTTGAACGATCCATGGATTTTTGAACATTTTTTATTGAGTAATTTCTCTCCCAACTTATATGGCAATCAGATAAACGGTGTTGTACAGTATAATGGCAAACTGACATATGGTTAGACATTATTTTTAATCTGAACTACTAATACCACTATAATAACAAATTCGATCACTTTGATGAAAAAGAAATCAAAACAAGCTATAATTGGGGGCACCAAATTAGGCGGCTCTGCTAGTGAAATTAGCCTACAACAATTGTTTTGGGGAGTAAATAAATTACAAGTACAAACACTTTAATAAAATAAATAATAATAAAATAAATAATATTATAACATATTTATTTATATTTTAATTATTGTTTAGTTATATATATTTAAATAAATAATAATAATAGTAAAAAATAAAGTACAAACACTTTTACAATGCTAAAGTTTGTGTTGCAAGTTCATAAGCAAGCATTGTTTTACAGTATCAGCCTGTTTTATCCAAGGTTCATCCTTCCATTTACACATAACTTTCACAAAAGGAAATGCCACACTTCAGAAACTTCCATTGGCGGTTATAACTCACCAGACTACTTATAGGGAAAATATTGCAATACAAACTAGTGCAGTGTACATAACCCTAAAAACAAAAGTTTTGACACTTAAAACAGTTTACTCCTTCCGGTTGGTTGAGTGTTACCAGACAACTTGGAGAGTTCCAGTTACAGTTTATAGCAGTGCGCCTAATTTCACGCCCTCGATTCTCGGCGGGTCCACCTCGCTACGTACCTCAGTAGCGGCCGGAGCGTCCCTCACGGTCGCGGCGGCCGCGGTCGCGGTCCTTGCGGCGTGGAGAGCGCGACCTGCGAGACCCCACGTGGTCCCGGCTGCGGCTGCGCGACCTGCCACACACACCGTGTGAATGAATAACAATGGTCTAACTCTACCTTGTAACTGACAAAAAATAATTTTTCGTCATACTGCTTCAAAAACAGCTGCTTTTGACACATGCGTTGGGATTCAAAAGTCATTCTTTTTAGTCCTTGGACAATAACATATGATTTGATGATTATTATTGTCCTAGGACTAAAAAGATCATTATTTATGATACTTTTGATTCGAGGTAAATAATCAAACAATATTCATTCGATTACAAATAATGAAAACATTAATTGTTATTATCGAAACATTCATTTAATCAATTTGTGAAACTCGCTCATTCCATCAATCAATTATTACATGCGTGCGATACATCGATATTTGTTCATTGTTGTCAGTCCAACCTAACACGGATGAAACAATCAGCTGGTTGTTTCAAATAGCAAGAACAAGATGGAAGCGTCTTTGGGTAAACAAGCTAACTTTAAAGGTAAACAAGCTGTAACATTTTGGTTTTCTTTACTAGTTTGCATGTTGTATTCAGCGATATAACGAAAAATTAGGTAATCTCACGAGCCCAAAGCTGCTTTTCGTTACTTGGTAATTTTTCGACCTAGGCTTACAACATCGGTCGCAAAACTTGACCTTGTAAGAAAAGCTTCACTTTAGGCCCTAGTAATAAAATATACTATTACAGGAGAGCCAAAAAAGTGTGCTTCTAATAACATGTATCTTGGCTTCTCTGACTTGGAATTTTTGCTTCTAACACCACGTAACCTAGACTTGAATTTTAAGTGGATATTTACGGGAACAAAATTCTTAATAGTAAATCCATAGAATTAATTTGCAACACAACACATAACACCAATCATTGGCTAGTACAATATAATAACAGAGGCAAAATATTACAAAAATCAGAAGCTTACCTAAGGCCAAGAATTTTTCAATTTCAAGATATATGGGATTTTAGAAGGATGTTTTGCCAACTGCAAGAAATGAGGTAGTTATTTTTCCAATTTTAATATACTTCTTATCAGGGCCAGCCGACAGGGGGGGGGGGGGCAGGGGGGCAATGCACAGGGGCCCGGAATCACAGGGAATAACACAACATTAGTTAACAAAAGGTCGTCAGGGCCCGGACTTCTCAACTGCACAGGGGCCCAAAAATCCTGTCACCGGCCTGCTTCTTATCAAAATATTGTTACGAGGTATTGGAATTTGATAGATTTCAATGCAAGCTATATAAAAAGTCAAAAAAGTAAAATATAAAAAATTGGATGTTACTTGGTATTATAGTTATAGTACCGATAAGAAGAAATACCTCAATACTTAACTTTTTCTGACTTAGCTCAAATGCGAGTATAATGCAAACAGTGAAATGAAAAAGAACCGAACAGAATATAAATAACAATGAATAAAATTTTACTAAATTTTAGCTTTGTATATAAGTGGTATTACTTGCAGGTTTATACGCTGAGTGGTTTGAGAACCGTGGAGAGGCTTTTAAGGCCAGAGGGGAAGTCATTCCAGCTTTGGGCCAAAGTAGGAAAAGCTTTTGGGCTCCAGGGAAATATGGTGTCACCCTAGCGGCCCACCCACAAAACTTCGAGCATAAAATTCAACACCGAATAGGTACTCAAATGGTATTCCAATTGGAAAGTAGAAAGTAGTGTGACAAAGTACATAAACTGCCTCTACACATTCCTATCTTAATTGGTGTTTAATATACTCTTACTTCACTTTTCCTTTCCTAAATACAATCTCAAAGGCTGATCCAACAAATGAAATGAAATGAAAAATAGCTTTATTTTCAAAATAATATACACCTCTCATTGTAAATACATTACAACACAAATGACACATTGTGAAACAGTTTTATTTTTATAGGCTAATTTAAATAATTATTCTATCAAGAATAAATACATTAATCAATTTATGTTTTAATGATTTTTTAAGGAAATAATTAAATTTAACAAGAGAATATTTTAATGATCCTATAGAAATCAAATTAAGCAGTGCATTTGATAAACATACGACAACAGTGCTATTCAGTCTCTGAAGTTACAATATATTTAGGAGAGTTAAAGTCAAATAACAGTATTTCAAATTCTTATGAAGAGCATACTGCATAAAGACAGTTTATTTACATTCTGTACATATACTACATTTTGTGAATATCAGCACGGATTATCGGTAAGTTTTCCATCCGGCCACTAGTGCTGCAGTAAATCACCCAGAGTCTCCTCTGACTTAATACGGTAAAAATAGTTGATAAACATGAAAAAGAGTAGTAAACTTTACCTCCTTCCGCTCTTCTTCTTGCGACTGTACAAGTAGCGCCTCAACTCACGAGAAATCGGCTTCAAATGCATGAAATTGCAGAAGCCGCTCCTAGTACACTCTCTGAAAAAAATTTACTCCAGGATAAAAAAAGTATTTTTTCACCTGAGGCCGAAAATGAAATTTTGCAGGCTGAAGATCATGTTTCAATTTTCAAAGTCAAGAGTTTAAATGACCGAGACTGCAAAAGGGGGCCGAGGTGAGGAAGCTATTTTTCACTACACTACACAATGAAATACGACTAGTTCACCAATAAACAAGTCAAAACGTCAATGACTTTTTAAGGTTATAGTTGCTTGCTATAGAGCAATAATATATGGTTGCTAAGCAAATGACTAAAGTAAAATCAGGTTTGCTGCTAGTCTGTCAGTGACCCAGTTGAATAATATCAGATTACTGCAATGTTTATGTTGTTTGAAGTAAATAAACGATCAGATGACTCATGGCCCTTGGACAGAAAATAGCTATTTTCGGCCTCCATATTATGTTCATTAATATGTGATACGTCGTACTGTGGTGAAAAAACATGTTTGAGCAACAATGTAAAACATGATTGTGCAATTATGTAATTTTTGGAAAGCTTAATATTTTATTGTAACCAACATAATATACATATTTTTACAACTCACAAAAAAAATTAAAATTATATTTATTTACATATATTCAAAAACCTCTAGGATGTATGAAAATTTATTAAAAAATAAGTACCAGCTATAAATTCACTTATTCTGATAGTTAAATGACTAAATTTCCAAAACTCTTATACAAGGTAATCAAAGTTCGTTAATTTGGTCCAGAGTACATCTGTTTTGAGTTCACTCTGCTTTAGTACATATATACAGTTCGTCTGTTTTATCTTGAGCTATGGGAACCGTTTACACCTGAGGCAGTTGGAGTGGAGTGAATGTTATGAGAACACCACAGCTACTACCAGTCGTACTAGCCTGATATGTTAACATTTTCTAACAGCTGTCTATTAATATTTTTACTATAATTTGTAAACAAACACAGTTGATGTTTGTGAAACTAATTTTTAAATTGTTCATTGTCCCAGATCATTGGGAAAAAACAAAGTTAGTTCTGGCAACGGAGTAGGCCACAGTTCAAAATGAAACAGACAATCTGTGTCTGTATGCATATATTTTTATAATTTTTTTTAATGCTTGGTCGAAAGTTTATGTATTCACAATTAAATTACTAAAGGAATCTACTTCTACATAATTAATATGAATCTTAATTATCTTGCTTTTTTAATATAAATAAAATTCGAAATAAAGAGAAATTTTAAAAGCATTACCATGGTTATAATACTAACACAGACATCATCACAACAAAATATTCCTGACATCCAGCAAAATATGAGGTAAGAGAGGTAATATTGATTTCAGTTGGTCATAGGATTATTATTTATAAGCAAAAGTGTATGACAATCTACTTTCTATTCCAATGATTGCCAATTATGAAGTCCTAAGGCTGCTAATAAAAAAACCAACAAAATTAATATACTTTGTCCACGGTCAATGTTGGACACAATGTGCTGAGCACTGTAAGATATGACACTGGCATTAAATGAGGGCATTAGCATGTTTAATCATTCTCTAAAGGGTGGAAGTAATTACAATAGTTGTGTTCTAATGATTTCATTTAGCAATTTGCTTTAAAGCACAGAGGACTCTAAGAATTGGAGGCAGAATACTGCAGATAACAGAGGATACCATTAAATAAGAAGCCTACCATTATAACATTGTAAATAAGAAGCCTATTTGAGTCTGCACACCAGATTAAAACCATTATGAATCTGGAGTAAAAGGAAATATTCAATAGATGTCAGTCAAGTGATGGTACTAAATTAGTGGGGGATATGGAATGAAACAGCTAACAACCCCTGATGGCAATTTTTTAAATAAAAAATAGTCTAGAATTGTTTTTTTTTGCAAGCACTAGGGATCACTAGGGATTATTATTTATATACAGTAGGGTTTCTTGGATGACTGCTGAGCCAATGAGACAAAATATTAAAGTTACTGGTCAAGTTTATGAGTACGTTTAAATTTATTACATTAGTCCACCTTCTAAGCTGTTAGCAATGAATCCAACCGAACTAGAGTCACCTGCAGAAAACATGACAAATTTTCACAATTTTCTTAAAATGATAATGGCTGAAATCCAAATGACCACTTACCCCATTTCATACTGACGGCAACAAGCCTCACGGAAGTCAGTAACGGGGCTCAACTCAGCGTAGACAGGCCGTCCACCAAACCAACGGTTGTTAAGATCGTTCACAGCTTTCTCTGCATCCTCTTCTCTTCGAAACTAAAATTAGTTTAATTAATCAAACAATTGTATTAATACAAAAAATCTATTGTTGTTACAACCAAGCTATTAGACCAATACGAAAATGTACATAGCAATCATTCTAGTTTTAAATGACATCATTTTCCTTTTTAGGTGAGGCAAATAATTCCTAATTCCTACTATTTCTTGGGCTACTCTCACCTTTCTATTTTAAGTAGCGTAGACCCCTCACTCAATCCTTTTGTTGAAATCCAAATTTCAAACACGTCAACTATTTTAAAAAAACACTAACACACAGACACATTCTTTAACACAATTACATACATAGTCTACGCACTCCCGATATTTCGCAGAACCTCAAAAACGTCCCGCGTCTTCAGGGGGATTTTCCTTAACTTGCTGTTGTCGGTCACGTATCCGCCGCGAGCGCCGAATTTGAACTGGCGGCGGTGACGCATCCTGTTGGGGTGGGGGAAGTGGTTTGTTTACCTTCCTTACTGATAAGACCGAGCCTTTGTCATCTGCCCTAGCTAGTAATTGTTTTATTTCCTCACTCACCACTTCTACAATCATTGCATTGACTTCAACCGACGGTCTGGATATGGGATTATTTTCAATACTCATAAAAAGAGACTCGGCTAAGTTTCGTTTTTTTCAATCCTGTTCCTTATATAAAATCCGACTAGAATCCCACAGAACATCATGTCCAGTACTAAGCACATGTTCGCTTAACTTTGAACCATATGATTCTTTATTAATAACCTTTTTATGATGTTCCTCAATCCTCACCTGAACCGGTCTTGAAGTTTGGCCTATATAACCACTTCCCCCACCCCAACAGGATGCGTCACCGCCGCCAGTTCAAATTCGGCGCTCGCGGCGGATACGTGACCGACAACGGCAAGTTAGGGAAAATCCTCCTGAAGACGCAGGACGTTTTTGAAGTTCCGCGAAATATCGGGAGTGCGTTGACTATGTATGTAATTGTGTTAAAGAATGTGTCTGTGTGTTACTGTTTTTTAAAAATAGTTGACGTGTTTGAAATTTGGATTTCAACAATAGGATTGACTGAGGGGTCTACGCTACTTAAAATAAGAAGGTGAGAGTAGCCCAAGAAATAGTAGGAATTAGGAATAGCAATCATTATCCTCAGTAGTTGTAAGTAATGCCAAAAAAATTTAAATTGCAAATAACATTCCTAAAATATTATTTCCAACTACTTCATAGCACAGAAAAAACACTGATATTACAACTGAATTCCAGGTTACCAAATCCCAAGTCCTGAAAATTCAATACACACTGAAGCACAAACTACAACAACATGGCAAACGAAAAAGCAACCATAAAAAGTGCAGATATGCCTGAGAACATGCAGCAAGATGCGGTCGAATTGGCGACCCAAGCTCTCGGAAAGTTCACTGTTGAAAAGGACATAGCGTCGTATATAAAGAAAGAGTTTGACAAGAAATACAACCCGACGTGGCACTGTGTTGTGGGCCGAAACTTCGGCAGTTACGTCACTCATGAGGTCAATAACTTCATTTACTTCTACATTAACCAGACAGCCGTTCTCCTGTTCAAAGCTGGTTGATAAAAGCCCTAATTTAATATTTAGTCAATGACATATTCAAAGACTGATTCATTAATAAACAACAAACCATACATCATATATAACAATTAATTTTGTTGCACTTATTTATTTACAAAAACCATGTAGGCTATATAGACTAAGATTAAACAATACAGTTTTAAAACAAAAATTACCTTGATGTAAACATTCCCGACAAGATGATCTCCCAAGTTGTCGCACACATTCATTTCTTCAATCTCACCATACTGAAACATAATGACAAAGATAAATTAAATCTTATTTTAAAAGCTGACATATTCCAAGACACACTGAAACAGGTTGGACCTGCCTGACAAAAAAATCATTGTTTAAATTCTTACCTTAATAATGATGTTAGAAAGGACCATCACAGGAATATATATGTGAAATGATTCTAGACACCGATATTATAATTCATGTTCATTATCATAGTTATTATAGTTTTATGTCACAGATTTTTGCATGATTGTAGCTTTTGAATATAAATGACCATTACTTGTATATCCTTCTGAATTAAGATCGACTGAATGAACCATAATTTAAACACCTTACGTCAAAATATAATATCCATACCTTGTCTTCACACTCAACGAACACGTCTTCAAAGAAGTTGTCATAATGTTCCTGCATTTCTTCATCAGACACATTGCTGATCACTGAAACACAAAGAAATTAGTCACTGAAAAGTGCATATGAATTCAGGCCTGGAACATATGATGTATTGTAAGCCTTTTGAAAGAAATAACCTATGTCAAAACTACACAGCTTAAAAAAAAATTGTTGAAGGAAATCGTGATACTTTAACTGATTTAAAATTCAAGTAGGGCCTACGCCCAAAAGGAGGGATCTAAATCATTTGGTATTCTGCTTCATTTGGTGTTTGAAACATATATTAAATCTGTTGTTAACATTTTTTTATGTTTGATTATTGAATCACTTGACTTCAAACTACAGATTGAAATGCATGGCTTCAGGATGTAAACTTTAAAGCGAAATAAATAATTTTTGATTTGATGTTCCATCCTACATGGTAAATGTAATTTGAGAAGAATGCGTAGAAGGGTATAGGGTATAGGTAGTAAGGGACATGATGAAGTTTGGGTTTTTACAAACAAAACAATGAGTTTGGATTTTTAGAGGAGGGGAAAGCAATAATAACAGATGATCAATCGATTAAACTATGAGTATTTTGTGTCAATCATGTGTTACATGCTTAACCAAAAACATTTCACCTGCTTATTGATTGTTATACGAAAAGCAAAACATTGTTTTTAATGTTAACCCACAATTTGTTTTGGTTCAGTATTTGTTTTGCTACCAGTCTAGTAGTGTAATCACATAGTTTTGTTCACTTTCATGTTATCGATGATTTCCTCCCCTCCTCTGCTGAAACTTCAAACTCAAACATCAACATCTTGCTCACTACCTATAGTCCTGAAAGTAAAAAAAAAACTTGGTGCTAGGTCTGGCATTGTCGCCCCACTTGTGCAACCGAGTGAGGAGGCAAAAGCTCCACGTTGTTGAAAGGTCTCTTCTTTAGGCCGTAAATTCAACATGGAGTGAACCTTTAACACGTTCACGCCGGCACGATTTTCTGTGTTCCTTGCTGCCATCCTTGTGTCTGACTTGAATTAGTGTGACTGCCATGCCTACCGTAGGAGCAGCACCGTCCAGTGCACAGAATACAATATACTATTGAGCAGTGCTATCAAAGTCTCAGATTTCAAGCTCAGATCCTGGTTTAAAAATAAATTAACGTGTTGCAGCTTGGGAGCGATCATACCCACCAGGACGGCATTAGGGTTCTGCATGGGAGCGATCACTCCCATGCCGCTGTGAATGTGTTAAGGCCCCAAAACACTGTCGCAGTTCACAAGCATTCAGCAGGATCTTTAATAGACGCAGCCATTTAGCAACGCTGTGAGAATTAAATACATGATCAAATGGCAGTGAGACTCAGTTCACATTAAGGCCAAGAGTGGAGCTTTTACCTGAGCACTCAGTCGCGGTGCTGCAACGGCAGAGCTAGACACAGTGGTATAACGTCCTATACTATCTGAGAGACCCTTGTACCAATATATTGATACAAACAGATACTATAGACCTTCTTTGTTGTTCATTAACTTTGCACCAATTAATTGCTCTCTATGTTCTACAGTCCCTACAAACCATAGTATATTACTATAGTTATTTAGTATATTTAGTGGTGGTTACTTGGCCGGTGGTTCCTACGTGTTACTTGGCTTGGTGGTTAAAGTACTGTTTTGCCGGACGAGCATGATAGTTTTTCTATCGTGCGATTACGGGATTTTCATACGAGTACGGCAAAACTTCCCAGCCGTGTAACATACGATATTTTTCATCATACTACGCAGAAAAAAACATACCTTCAATCATAACGTAGTCCTTGCATAAACATACGTTTCTCAACTCTTCAAACCTAACCTATATAACAAACAGAAAAACATTTGCTACGGATGCAGTGCTGCCACTACATTCCTCTAAAAAGAAACCAATAAACCACCAATAAACAAGCATAAAACGTCGGTTTGCAGAAAATCAGCTGATTTACTTCCGTTCTTTCCGGCCTAGGTCGGATAAGAGTTTATCCGGCCTAGGCCAGCAACGGGTAACTTTCGAGCCAACAAAAAGGAACTGAAAACAGATGTTTCTGTGTTAGTATGATGAAAAATAAATTGCTTAACCCAAAATATAAGGAGGAAAATATCATTATCGGGCGATATCATGACCAGCTCTTTTATCAACTTAGAAAACCGCAAGTCCAAAGCCATATTTACATGATAGAAAGTAGAAATGACAAGTAACCAGTGAAAACAAAAGATCCTTTATGGCGAAGAACAAAGGGCTTTTCACTGTGTAAACCAAGGAGCATTAATGAGGCTCAAAGACTAACAAGATTGTTTTCAACTTACGATGGGATCCATCTGCTGACTTTGCTGAGTTCTGGGGATTCACATACAGGTTCTGAAGCAGCACGGTCTGAAAAATGTAAACATAAATTATGCTAACTTGAAGCAATATACTAAACCACATACCTTCATCATGTCAAAGAACCTGATGCATTTATTTAACACAGTGCAACCGGCTGATTCAAATATTTGAGTAAAAGAGAAATGACTGGCTTACCTCAAATCGAGTAGGCCTCCAAGAGTATTGATTCTTTTACACCGATGGAAGCCTATTAACTTACTCAAGTTCAATATGAGGGTAATTTCTAAAGGCAGAAAAGAACTAAAGATTGTCAGGTACTGTTGCAGTGAAATAAGTAAAGGTGAGTTAGTTTAGCGTTTAAATTCAAACATCAGCAAAGACAGTGTTCCTGTCCCTATTAAAATGAATAGGTTTTCAGTAAGGTTTACCCAACAAAATAATTGACGACAATTGCTAACAATTGTCAAGAAGAAAATTAACTGAAATTAGAATGAAGCATGTCAAATTTATTGTGATTCATCTTTTCATCTGTTTGAAGATATTTCACTGGATTCCTGAAGGTATTTCCTGCCCTGGTTTGTATTTAGTTGGTGGCCAAAGTTGAACACCAAATTTGAGTATCAAACCACCAACTAAGCTTGTTATATTAACAATACACGATGCCAACTGAATAGCCAATTGGCAAAAGACAGTCGAGTGACAAAAGCTCATTGGCATCCATAGGTGCGCAGGGCTTATCCACCGGAGTGCCGGGTCCCAGTAAATGTGCACCTAATAAACCTCCAACAAACCTTTAACATAGTCTTCTTATCTCATTGTAGAAAACTGGAGCTTTTGTGGGCGCTGACATGTCAGCATAGAGCTAATTTTGTAACATCAAGAGCATAATCATTCAAAATAGTGCATCTGCAGTCAAGCCACTTTATGGTTCAAATAAATAGTATTTTTATTAATTTTCTGGTATACTCTGAATGTAGGAGCGTTCCAAGATTAGACTGTGGTAAATGATTTTACCCCAGCGACGCTTCTCGCGCCAATTGGCATCGTGTGAACATTGTATAGGCCTACCAACCTGTATTACTTTGTATATGTTACTAGCTGATCAACACGGTTTTACTCGTGGAAAAACAGAAAACTTCCTTGGATTCATGATTAAATGTTAAGGTTGCATTAAACCTTACATTGACAACTACATGAGCTTCCCTATACTTTAACATTGAAACTTTGATGTATCATAGGGCGTAGCCCTAAGGGAATTTTTAAAAATCCATTCTTAGTGGGTGCCTATGCCCTGAGAGGGACGTTCATGCAAAGTTTTGAAACCTTGAGGTTCTAGGTGAAGTAGTTTGGGCTGTGCGATGGTGGGTGAGTGGTATTTGACAAACATATATAGTAGATTAGTAAGTGATCTGTTAAGTTTAAATAGGCTAGATAGTTTTTTTCTTAATTTTTGTTAAGATTAGTTATTTTAATTTAGATTATGGCCCCAAAAAGATGGAAGCAAGAGATGAAACAGACGAGGGGCACTCTGTCATTTTAAACATCACTGCCATGCTGTCTGTCTAGCCGTGCCAGTAGAAATCAGCATGTAAAGCCCCGTTTTCACGATGCCAACCAGATAGACAATCGGCATGAGACAGTCAAGTTGCAAGAAATTATTGGCATCGTGTGAACACTTCTGTGCCAATCGGCGTGCCAACAGACGTGTCGGTTGGACTAGAACTGCATTGTCCCCGAAAGTAGACTGAGGCAAATAAGCCTGTGCCAGCGACCTCTTCCCGCGCCGATTGGTATCGTGTGAACGGTGCATGCCAGGCAAATAGGCCTGTTTAAGCCAGTCCGCCAAAACCAGTTGAATTGTTTGTGCGGTAAATACGTTATTTGCGGAGCTGTCAAAGTTTTAATTTTAGTTTTTACTAATATTATTTTAAAATATATTTTTATTAATTTTATTAATATTAAATGCATCCATTAATAGTCATAAAAAAGAAATTGAGTTAGAATAGTTTACATTTATTTATGCTTACAACGCTAAATTAGAAATAAAATGTAACAAATTATTAATTTTTTGGATTTAGGGTAATTTAAGAATTTTTAGGATTATTTAGGGTAATTATCTGAAGAATTTAGTGTAATATTGCTTGGTCATGGTGGATACGCTGGTACCAATAGAAAACAGCGTGTGAACGGTGTTGTTCTATTGGACTGACAAGGCAACTTGCTCAGGACAGCTGCTCCAGCAAATTGCCTCGTCAACTAGCATCGTGTGAACGGGCCTTTAGTTTCAGGGTCAACCCCCATCAAATGGTCAAAAAAGAAGAAAAAAATGGTTGCTTAACCATCTTAAAGAAGTTCTTAAATTTTTTAGACCACTCTTTAATGTTAAAAGAGCTAAAAAAATCAACTTTTAAAAATTGTTTGGTCTATTGTTTGAAAATGGCAGCCGTTATTGTATTAGGTTGTATGCCATTTTTGTATTTGCAGGCATATCCAATTTATCAAATTATTCTGCAACGAGGAGATTTTCATTGCTTTTTTGAACATTCTGGCCTACAAAATAATACCAATAAGTATTACCAACTAAGATGATCTTACTATTTTTTTAAACACCTCTAAATATTTCGTAAAATTAATGAAAAAGTTAATTTTTGGGTTATTTTCAAAGGGAAGGAAATATTTCTCAACCTTATTTTTTCCCTATTAACTAGCTATATTGATGAAATAAATTAAGTATCGAAAGTTAGAGGCTTACTCTAAAATTTAAATGGATTATTTTCTAATTAGTCTACTCTGTTTGGGGAAGAGACAAAAATTTGAAAATTTCACATGCGAGGAGGTCTTCACAAATGAAATAAAAATCAATATCACTTTATTGCCGTAACGTTTGAGTCTAGCACAGCTAGAAATAACAGACAACATTGCCAAAACTCTTCCGAAGAATAATGTTTTTTTGAGTCCAAAATTCTTTCCTTAAGGCAATTTGGGAGATTGTTAAAAAACTTTCGGCCCTTCAATTGTGGTATTTTTTCTAAAAGACCAAGACGATGTCTTGGATACAGAAAATCACTTTTATGTTTTGTTTCATATTTAAGAATTAACTGTTCACCAGTATAATTTTTGAAATTATTTTTAACAAACAAAAGGAATTTTTATGTGGAGGAATTGTTAAAATATTTAGGCCTAAATCCCGGGATAGCGGTTTACACGAAGTTTTCTGGCAGGTTAAAGTCATTATTCGTCTGAATATTGAAGATTTGTCAGGGTTGCCACAGAATTTTTGATGCCTTTTTTCCTGACTTTTACTGACCAATCTGAGAGACTTTTCCTGACTTTTTGGAACCGCGGGGTTTTACAAATAAAGACACATTATTTTTGTTGTTTTTAATGCAACCCCCTCATTGATAGTAAGGCTCAAGCAAAACATGGTTAGTGTTGTTTTTGGGCTATTTAGAAAATGAATTCATTATTTTGATGACTTAAACTACACACAATTCATATACACTCTAAAATATAACAACTTAAGATATATGTGGTTTCGTAAATTTTTTAGAAAAAATATGCCGACTAGCCAAATTTTAAAAAAACCATACGATTTAAAGAGCGTTAGTATGAGATACGAACTTTTCAGATGTACACTGTACATACGTTGAAATATTGTACATACATAAACAGTTAGAGGAATGATTACAAAATTTCTTTTTTTATGGTACAAATTTAGGAGCGTTTGTATGAAAAACGTATATAGGACATACTATACTACCATACTATATAGGTGTATGGTAGACATACGTTGAAAAATTGTAAATACAAAAACAGTTTAAGAAATGAATACACAATAGCTTTCGATCGATGACGAAGGAACACAAGGAGACATTACGAATATGGTCACTGGGGTTCGGGCCATGATATTAAGTATGACTTTCAAACACTGACGAGGGAAAAGAAGGAGGCATCACTGCTTTACGAATATGGTCACTGTGGTTCGGGCCATAATATTAAGTATGACTTTCAATCGCTGACGAGGAAAAAGAAGAAGCCATCACTGCTTTACGAATATGATCCCTGGGGTTCGGCCCATGATATTAAGTATGACTTTCAATCGCTGACGAGGGATTGATCAAAATAAGTTTGGATAGTTATTAAAAGATATATTAGAAAATTTACTAGCCTTGTACTCTTGTAGATTCATCTTAAAAATCATCGGTTTCTGATTCTGCATCCGACCAACTCATTTCCAATAATAAAAAGCACACAAAATCTTACACGGTGCAAAAATTTATTTTAACTTCCAATTTGTTGGGGGGAAATCGAAATTCGAGACGGTCAGATTGTGCCACTGCAAATTTTCCTGACTTTCAGCATTTTTTTCCTATTTTTCCTGACTTTCGGCATTTGTTCAAACATTTTCCTGACTTTTCCTGACCAAAACCCAAAAATCCTGACTATTCCTGACTTTTAATGTCTGTGGCAACCCTGTTTGTATTTAATCCGAAACCAGTCTCCAGAACTCAATCTCAAACTGAACAATGTTAGTAAAGATGGGATTAACTGTGTGAAAGATGACTTTGCAATTCTATTACAGTTTTAAAGGTAATAGATCACATCAAGTGGTAGTGAATTAAAGGAAACCAAAAGAATAGTGGTAGTGCTGAAAAGGTCCTATTTGCTTTATGGTATAAATTAGTAGGCCTACCTAAGTACAGTAGGCCTAGATGATTAGGTATTATTGCAAAAACCCATTTTTCGCTAGCCTAAATAACATACTTCCTGGTTAACATTAATTTATTTAGCCTGTATCATGACTACACCTTAACCATTTTAACTGTATTTATTATAGCTTGTTATGTATGCGCCAAGTGGTAATTGATACAGGCAACAAATCGTTTGATCTCACCTGACTGAATGTAGGCTTGTTGTGAATTCGTGAACACCTGTCACCATGACGACAGGCTCCAATCTTGAAGTAAAACGAGCAGTTGACTCTGGAAGTAGACAAAAGTGAGAATCAATGCATTTTCAAAACAAATCCATAAAGGCCTGCGGCTCCGTTGAATTCCACAATTGCTACCGTCGTTTGAAAACAAAGGAAATAATCACCTCGCCCGAAATAGCAAATACTTAATAGGCCTAATATAAAAAGTGAATAGATTGAAAACGCAACTGTAACTGGAGAAACAGGATATACCCAAAACTACACATGAAATAAATACTGTAACCCGGTCTGTTTGTAAAACCTCCGCTGTCTATTACTAATTTAGTGCCCATTTATTTGGCAGTAACCGTTAGCCATAAGTGTCACCAGTAGCCGACTGCTGCAGCCTTTTGTAGGCCGTCGGGGCTGCAGTAGCGGCCTAAGAGGAAATTTGTAGTCTGGTCTAATTCCCAATATGGGAAATTTTAAGTCGAGCCAAGTCGTTGACGATCGATTGTTCTCCACTCAAACCCTGGTTCCTAACCAACCCCAAGATGGTAAATATGTGAAATAAACCACTAAAATAACGAAAGAGGATGTGAGGCGTTTGACTGTCAATAGTTCCCCACCCAATAACCATGGTTCCCAACGAGTCCCTCAGATAGTGAGGCGAATCGTGCACCTTCTGCTGTACTATAGCCAAATAGCCACTCAAGGTTAATTGAGCAGCTAAACTATAATACTGGTAGGTCTACAAGAAAGCGAAACACTGGTTACTACTGTCCTGCAATAACTCAATTTGTTGCTAAGCTTGTATCACACAGCAGTCTACACACATGCCAAGAAACAATATAATGCCTCGAACCAAATTTTACTCTACAGAATACCAGTAACTGTGGTCCATATCATATTGACAGCAAAGGTTTTGTTTTAATGCTGCATTTTAGCCTAGGCATTGTTGGCCTAGATGTCCTTTGCATTTTAGCCGGCCTATCCTGTCAAGGTAGTCTACCACTACAACTACTTACTTATCTTTCTCTGTGCCGAAAATGGACGCTAGGTACTCGGCCATTTCATGAGCCTTGGCAACTTTTCAGGAAATTAAATTAATTTTAATCTGTAAAATTAATTTTATCCTTCTTAAAAACCTTACGAGCTACAAACACTGAAAATCGCAAACGACTGTGACACAAACAATATGGCGGGCGGCGGCGCAGGCGGATGATGAAGAATACAAAGAGGGTAAAACTAAACTCCGTGACGGAGAAAAAGCATAAGTTTTACTCTATGGTTTTACTGTTGATCAGCTGTTAAATCAGCTGGTGCTGCTTCTGCTGTTAGATGAGTATGAAAAATATATGGATACATAACAAAGTAAATCGGAAAACAGCTGATTCACATCGTTTCTCTCTCATGGTCGTGATTGGGATTTGTTTTGATATTCATACTGGGAAGAATATATGCTTTTGGATTAAATTGTAAAATTGCAAGAATTCACATACGTTTATAAATGATTTGTTAGTTATACAATTTATCTAGCCCTAATGTTATGTGAAAATTATTCAAGTGATGTAAATTCTTTGTGAATTGAAGTAGGCTAGACACATTTTAAGGATGGATATGTTGATTGTAAGTATGATTCAACTATTTACTTAGCCATGAAAAGTGCAGTGCTTGTAATGAACCCTCTTTTACTTATCAATATAGTTTGCAAGTTAAGAGTTGAATTGCAATTTAATAATCGCTGCCATAAAGTGCAGGCCTGCAATGCTTCCCAATTTCGCCTGTTATAGACTAGGCCTCTGCAATTAAATGAAAACTTAAATCCACCTTGAGGAGCTATCTCCTTAATCATTACTTTTATGTCGTGGATAGTAACTTATCCTTGAGCACATGAAGAGTTGTATACCCGACTGAAACCCCACAAATTCATCTAACCTACAGCTAATGTTTCGCAGAAGGGGCACGCATCGCCTCACTATTTAGGGAACACGGTAGGAACCGGGGTTGTTGGGTGGGGAACAATCGAGTGCCAAAGTGTGAAAAGAACGATATATCAATATGATACCGAATTGAAGGCCCACCCCCAAAGTGGATCAGCCAATCATAAGCGGCCGTTGGTATTCCTTTCCTCCGATTGGCTGTGACATTTCACTGTCAAACTATGAAAGGTTTAGTGTCTATGTTGTTTGTGCTACTCACTCCGCTGTATCAAAACGACCGAATGAACGTCTTCTTTGTATGCCAAGGGTGTCACAGGCAGTCAAACAAGTTTATCCCGGCCTGCAATAAGATAGGTTGTATTACTCACTATGATTACTTAGTGGTTTGCGCTGTTTTACATTAGCCGACAAGGTGTTTTTGTCCGGCTGCAATTTTCCTGCATTCGGACTTTTGCCCAGCTACAAATTTCCTATCTCTAAGAGCTTGGCCGCTGCTGCAGCCGCGAAGGCACCACTCCAGGCTGCAGCAGTCGGCCACTGGATGCCACACAGGGCGTCACCAGAATGGGTACAACGAATTTAATGTTACACCTCGTTCTCATCTCACTAGGGGTCCATTTAGTTTCTCAGGTAACAGTGGAGTTTTCCATTTAGGCTACTCGTTTTTTCACATTATTGCTTGCTATTTCTGGTGCAGTGTTAATTCCTTTCGGTGTTGGCGATCGTGGTATTATAGAAGAGAGAACAAACGGTTTTTAAGACAATAAAATTGCACTCAAAGAACTGTTTGGTATGTGGATTACTTTCCAAGGCTGCTGTTTCATAAGTGCCCCATAAATAAATTGAATCATCACACTGTCAAATAAAATGTGAAGAGTTTTTTTTTATAATCGATTTAATTAGAATTTTAACAGGGCACATACTGGTAGCAGAAATTTTATTTGGTAATGAAAGTTCAAAGAGAGATCACGGTAGGTGGTGTGGTACAGTTCAAGTTTATTCCTATAGGCTATATTAGATACGAGACTAAAAGAACCTTTGCCTAACTTATCAAATCACAAAAATAACAGATGACTTAACCGAGACAGTTTCACACTTAAAAAATAAACTGACAGTAAACAATCTTGGTCTTGGTAACATTAAATTTGATAGTATGTGTTTTAATTTACGTAGCTCATTAAAAAAGTACAGTAATCAAGGGTATCTTCCACTTGCGGCTTGTATTATCAAGACATGAGTGTTACAATCTAATTTCAAATGGGATTTGAAAAGTTCATATTTGAAACTGAGTGCCTTATAACGGAGGTTCTCAATTTAGGTTCCAGAAGGTTGTTGAAGTGTCGCTTGAGCAATAATATTCCTAAAGGAGGGGCAATCCGAAAGAAAACAGAACTATAGGCTAAAGGAAAAGTTTTGTGTACCTTCTCATTTCAACCTGAGGTAGAATCACTATCTGCATTCCTATAGTTCAACACTAAAAATTTATAGAAAGTAAAAAGGCGATTTAAAGCAATCAGTAATTTGTAAATTTGTTCAATAATTTGTAAAAATTCCATAAAGCATTGATGTTTCAAGGCCTAATTTAACTAAAACATTTGCTATCTGTTATGCAGGCGAAGTCACTGATCTGTTAGTATGAGTTAATATAAGTGTCGTAAGACTTTTTTAAAATTTATTTACAATTTTATCAAATAAAAATGGTAACTAGAGTAAAGACCAAAAGTAAAACGTTCACAGAATTTTCGTTAACATCACAAATAATCCTTTGTCCTATGGTGCCTAAATTTTTTAGATAGGGTAACTTATATAGGCTATACAGTCGACTTTCGCTAACTCGAAATTCCACGGGACTGCGATTTTTCTTCGTGACACGTATAGTTCGTCGTAGGCATAGTTCGAGTTATAGAGGTAAACCAAATGAAAATTCGTGATACAGAGGTAAAGAAAACTGTAGTTTTTGCCCTACATCTTCGAGAAATATAAGCTTTTAACTTATTTAAATATTATTTGTAATTTAATAACCTGTAAAACACAAAAACAGATGAGATCATATTAATTCTAATTAAATTTCCGTAGTCTTCCTCTGCTTGAACATGTTAAAGTTAAAACAATTACAGTATCGATCATGATTTTTATTAAAACAATACTATAAAGAAACTTGACTGTATCCCTACAGCTACAGAAATAAACTTTTAGCTTTTTTTAATTCCACTTATTTAAAAGTCTGTAATCTTCCTCTTTGTAAAAACAATTACAGCATCGATCATAATTTATTACATTTATTTAGACTGCAGACAGACTAAAGGACTGCTTGACCAGGGGTATGATTCACCGACAGGTTGTATCCTGAACGCCGGGATTTCGTATTACAGAGATCCATTCTGAAAACTTCGTGGTATGGAGGTAAACTTCGATTTATGGAGGTAAAGCGCGAATCAAATTTGTCTTATCTACTGAACTTCGTGTTATAGAGGTAATTATTGTGTCCCTTCGAGTTAAAGAGGTAAAATATAACCGGAAAATTAGTTTGTGTTATGTAGCCTATAGTAATTTCTTCGTGTTAGACAGGTTTTCCCAAGGGGATTAAAAATAATTTGTGATATCGAGGATTTCGTGGTATCAAGGTTCGTGTTAGCGAGAGTCGACAGTACCTATGTCTATAATTCTATGGATTTTGGAATATTACAGCGTATTAGCCTACAAAACAGCCAATAGTTAGACAGATATAAAAAGTTTTATTGGCCTTATGGTTTAGTTTTCCATAGGCCTATTGCAAAAATGCCTCAGGTGCATCAAATGAAACCTTGTTCCAAAGTAATTCTGCATTTGGCTTTCTTCTCTTTTGCCTTTACCTTAATACCTGTTATAACTTCTTTAAGTTTACCCATATTGTGGGATTGACTACATCAAATCATACACGTACTACATAAAAATACATTTTAGGCCTATAGTGTGCGTGAGATAACATGCAAATAAATATCTAAATAAAATAAATTAAGGTAGAAGTGAAACTGGTCTGTAATTGACAGGATTCTGCTTTTCACCTTTCTTAAAAAGTAATATCAGCAATAATATTCAATAAAGTATATAAATGGTGAGGGCAGAATGGGAATTTAGCTGATATTGTAGCAAGATAAGATACAGTAGACTTCCTCTAGTTCGGCCACCTCGGGACTCAATATTTAAAATTTTTTTAAATATTGTTTTGAAAAGATAGATTTATGAAATATTTAGGACAACACACATATGCTAATCAAGGAGATATTGTTAAAGTTTGAATGCCATCTACTCAAACTAAAAATAATCATATAATTATAGGTAAAAATTGTTAAAAAAGCTGAATTTCTGAATGCTGAAAATTTAACACTAGAAAATTATGACGTCACTTTATACTTTCCACTTCACCAGTTAAAATCTACATAGTATTTTGTTCTTGTTCCTCACATGTGGAATGTATAAAGATGTTTTTGTAGTTTAAAACAGTTGTAGTATTCTGTGCCAGATTATGGTTTGATTATTTTTTAAATATCGGTTTGAATTTTCAAAAATTAGTGTTTTATAAAATTTGTTTTTTTTGTTTACTACAGTACCACATATAGCCTATTTTTTATTGGTAATTCATGCATAAAATATTTAAATGTAGGCTACACAATTTTTTCAATGAAAGTTGCAAAATTAATACAAAAGTTACCATTACCAGTACATATTATCTGTGTAGCCTAACCAGTGGTAGCTACTGTCAGCCTGATTGGGCTAAAATATTTCTTGTATGATTTTTTGTGCTTACCTTTTTAGGATTCCGACTCTAAACTCAAGATACCGATGTTTTATAAATCATTTGGCTGCATCTAGTCAGCAGTACTTTAAGTGTAAATTGTTTTACAGGGAATTCTAAAAGCCATATTTTTTGGCTTGATGGACAGTTTAAAAGGCACAATTGTCATATTTTATCTGGACAAAAATATCAAGCAACAAGTTGATCAGAGGTCACCGTTAAAAGACCTAAAGAAGGATGGAACTCCGAACCGAAGGTCGTCTACTTTGCAAACTTTGAAGAAACAAGAGTAAGTGCAATTTTTTTTAAGTTTATTGTATAGGTTTTCATTTTTATAAATAAAACTGAATGAGGGATATAAGTCACGCAGTATTTGAAACTGCCAAGTTGGAGCAAGCTCAATTTGAAACTAGTGCCAAGTTAGTAAAACTGCAGAGTTAGAATCACGACAATCTGGACACCAGTAAATAAAATCAGTTTACCTTTCAAATTTTTACTACAATTTTAACTATAAAAATAATAGGTAAACTCATAGTACTTTTAGTAGGTAATACAAATTTTAGTTTGTGGTACACACAATAATTTTCAAATGTCACACAGGAATCAAACCCACTAGGTATTCATAAATTTTAATCTTTGATGCATTAATATAACAAAGCATATATTAATCTTTGATGCATTGATCTTTGATAATAATAATTAGTTCAAATAAAAAAATCCATTTTTTCAATTTTTGTAAAATTAGTGACCTTTTTCATAATAATTTATTTTTATTTTATTCCCTGACATTAAAAGTTACATTTTTTTTATTGGGCCAACCATTTTTATATCCAAATAGTTTAAAATCTGTTTTAAACCACAGTGAAGAAGTAAGTTAATTGAGGCCTAACTTTTTCTTCCTAACCAAACAAAATAAGATGTGATCCAAATTTAAAATGTGGTGAGGGCAGAATGGGAATTTAGCTGATATTGTAGCAAGATAAGATACAGTAGACTTCCTCTAGTTCGGCCACCTCGGGACTAGATCACCGGCCGAACTCCAAATTGCCAGACTATCTGGATGTACTATCAAAATGTAAAATAACCCTGTTAAATTCATTACCTGTGCTTAAAAATCAACAAAACTGTCATTTAAACATACTTACAATGCTTAATTGTCAAAGAAAATATTTTGACGTCTCTTATGTTGAACTGTCATACTGGGTCTCTATTGCATCATATTGCATAGATAGGTACGTTTTTACCGATATCGTACTGAGGATATAAAGTGAGCACAAAAACTCATTATCAAGAAATTTATTTAATTGAATTAATTTACACTTATTACTTGAATCATTACCTATACAAATTAAAAGAAACCAGTTTTCTTTTTTTATGCAAACGAAATCCCAGATAAAATCTTTCTGTACAGTGAAAGATTGAAAGAATAACATCGTTTGTTTGTTGAGGTCAAGTGTGTCCATCAATTACAAGCTTGCCCGTAAACTAAACCGACATAAATAGTTTTCCCCTACGGCTGGAAACTAAACATTCAGGATAATTCCTGTCGAAGGTCATTCGTTGCGGTGCGGCGTAGCGATATGATGGATATGAGTCACCCTCCTAGGACCGGCTGGACCATCCGGCGGCCGATCCAATCGAAGCCGAACTAGAGGGTGTCTACTGCATTAAATTTTTGGATTAAAATAATATTTATTTTAAATATTTTAAAATTGACCGATTGCACGTGTTGCGCGGCAGAGAGCCGAAAATACTGCGACGCACGGTGCAGTGCTGCCTGCTGAACGGCGGCGTGTTCTGGCTGTCGCTAGTGCTGTTCGAGTGGCTGCTGCTGCCGTCGCTGCGCCGCGCGCTGTCGCTGCTGTTCGGCCCGGGCTCGGCCGCTGGCGCAGCGGTGTGGTCGTGGGTGGAGCCGACGCTGCAGTGGACCTTCGGCACGTTCTGGGTCCTCCCATTGTTCCTGCTCAGCAAAGTCGTCAACGCCCTGTGGTTCCAGGTGGGCGTTTTTGGGTTTGTTAGTGAATTTCCCCTATATGGAAGAAGCTGTTACCATAGTACTCATGGTAAGACCCAAGACCCAGACCATGATAACTTTTCGTTTTGGGGTCCCCAGAAGCAAAAAACACCGTTCGTTTGAATTTTGATATCTATATATATGTCTGTTAACACGATAGCGGCCGTAAATATGGTCCGATCTTAATGAAATTTGGTACAGTCGTGTAAAGTGGCAAACGCTCGGACAAGTTCATGAACCAGCCCGATCAGACCACCGGAAGGGGGGGTAAAGGAGGATAAACCCCCCAAAAATGGGTTTTTTGAGTTTTTTATATAAATAAATAAAATTTATGAAATTCTTTATTTGAAAATAGTATTTAATATTACCAAAAATATTATTTTGGTGGGCACGATTGAATTCAGCTCAAAAAAACAAACAATTTATTATGTTGAATCACTGCTCTATGTCCATTGGCTACCGAGATATTGAAAGTGGTAAACACAGTACGTTGTCCCAATGTTAACCTTATGGAAAATAAGTAAAATTCTATATCTTGCATATTTCTCAACATATCTGGATAAAACTTGGTTTGTGGCTTCATCTAGATGACATGTAATGTTTAATAGTCTAAAATCACCAACATTTCCAATTACATGGCAGCAAACCTGCATACTCATTCCCCATGTTATCCTTATGGAGCTTACAATAACATCTCGCTATGTTGGCTTGAACTATACGTTCTTTTGCATTTAAATTCACTGAGTATGCAGATCTGCTGCAACGGGGGTATTTTTATTCGTCACAATACTCGTATTTTGAAAATTTGCTATTTAAAAAAAACAGTCAAAAATTTTACAGGCTAAACCAGTTTGAGCATTCATATCCTACCCGCTCCAAAAATAATTTTCAATAACCAACCTTCAACCTTCGTTTGCTCGAATCTCTCGAAAATCTATTATAAGAGCCTAGAACTTTACGACAATCTGCCTGCTAAACTTAAAAAAATTCGAGACATATTTAAATCTAAAACTTCATTGAAATCCTATCTTGTTTCAAAAATGTATTATTCTATAAGAGGTTATTTCAACGATAGAATTTTATTGTAAATGATTATCTAGACTTAAGCTTTTAGGGTGCAATTGTGAGTTGTTTATTAAGTTTTTTATCACCTGTTTGTGCCACCTGTTTTCTCAGTCCTGCTAAAATTTGAGAATGTAATGTGACAATAAAGTGATATTTCAATTAATTTAAATAGAACATGGTTTTGAAACCTGAAGAATTATAAAAAATGCTGTTTTTCTTAAATTATCATGTTTACATTTTGATGTCTGGTTTAGTGAAAAACTATTGCGAATTGAGAGTTAAAAGATTTATATGGAAAGTTAGGAGTAAAAACTTTATTGAGTAGTATTTTTTTAGAAGCTTTTAGTAAAAGTAAATATTTATAAGTATATTTTTGGTAGTTTTTTACCATTTATTAAAATTCAATGTGATCACCATTCATGCCTTGCTTACATCTAAGCGATGTACAATGCACCGACTGCCCTATGTACTATCTTGTAAATCAGATGTTAGCCCATAATGTACCAATTTCTCTGTTACATAAATAAGAGAGTTATAGCCATTCTGCAATAATTTATATTCAGAATATATTTATGCAGTTTCTATCACAGTATTTTTACTAGGTATATTTCAATGAAAATGTATTTATTATTGAGTTTTGTCCATTTAATAACTAAAACAATTTAATCTTTTTCTTTAGCTTTAGGATGGTATTACAACGTGATGAGTAGTTTTGAAACTCAGAGATAATGTTTTGGATTTTGAACAGTCTTGTGTGTGTCCAGGACATTGCTGACTCAGCGTTCCGGTACACCCGAGGAACGCCTCAGCAGTTCTCCAGCATCAGCAAACTGGTTGCCGACACGCTCTTCAGCGTTCTCGTACAGTTCCTCTTCTTGGCTCAGGTCAGTTCAGCCTACCCAACAGTGGATAGTAAGTGTGTTGGTTTAATGGTTCAGTGAACCCCCTCAGTTGATCAATAACCATAATTGATTAAGGAAATGGTGGAAAATACCATTGCCAAACTTACTTATGTTATATTATTTTCAAGGGGAAGAACCCTAATCCTCTTCATTTCGGGAGCATTCCAATACGAAACCCCCCGAACAAGGTACCTGTTTGCCCCTCTGGAAAACGTCCTGCGAGTGCCTTTGGCCTATACTCTTCTTTGGCTGTGGGAATATAGAGTCTTAAGGTGGCGCAGCCAATAAATTTTATGATACTCTTTTGTATTTTCATGTTAATCCTTAATGAGATAGTGTCGAGGAATAGAAAATAAGTGTTATGTAAACTTGGCGAGCTACAGACACATTAAAAGTGCAAAAACAGGTCAAAATTCCCATTTTTCTTGCATGATCCACAGGAACACAATTGAACCTACCTTTGTTTGGGAATTATTTATCATTAATAAATAGTCTGAGTCTAAATGAATAGATAATAGTATAAATAGATTAATGTTACTCTAAAACCAGACATCAAAGAAATTTTAAAATAAATACGAAAATATTTGTTGTCAGAAAGTAATAATTTTCTTCCGTTGTATAAGTGTCAAAGCTTCATAAATTATGTCATTTTAAGACCAAAAAATACCATACAAAACACCAAAAAATTGTATTTTGTATCTTTTAAACTTATTTCTGGAATGATGCACAAACAAACTGAACTTCGCACCTCCATAATTTGATTTGGAAGTCACTTCATCAAATACACGATTAAAAGAGAATAGAGAATTTCAGTATAGTGTAAGTCTAAGGTAAGGAGGTAACATACATTTTTGTGAAACATTAAAAACACAAAACTATTGGATTGTTTGTCTATCCCACAGAAAATGGTGACAAATTTTTGTATTTTTGGAAGCATATGGAAATATTTTCTTAAATGCAAACAAACGATTAACGATTAAAGGTAACCAAAACAAAAAGACTAGCTGCTGCTGTTATTGTGCATAAATATTGCAGACGTTTTTATTTCATGAGAAAACTTTCGGTGTGGTAATGCAGTGTAGACTTTTAAAAATGAGGAGAAACGTAAACGAAGTTTTGAAAGTTTGACAAAACATGACTTTTTTAGCAGACGCTTAAGGAGATTACGATTTCGCCACTTACCATTTTGGCTGTCTAGAACATTAGTTATGTTTATGTATGTAGGGATTCGTTCACATAAATAATCGTGAAGTTTTAAAATCTTTTTTACAACATGCTCAGAAATTAAGACGATCTATTTATTTGTCCGCAGACGATGGTGGTGGGTCTGCTGCCAATCCCGGTGCTCGCCGAGGTGCTCAGTCTCGTCCACATGTGTCTGCTCTACTCGCTGTACTCGTTCGAGTACAAGTGGTTCAACATGGGCTGGGAGCTGCACCGGCGGCTCACCTACATCGAGAACAACTGGCCGTACTTCATCGGGTTCGGTCTGCCGCTCGCCGCGCTCACTGGGTACCACCCCAGCTACATCATCAGGTAGCGGAGCCTAATTGCTTTGTGTGTGATTATATATTTATACAGTTGACTCTCGCTAACTCGAAATACTACGGGAATATAATTTTTCTTCGAGTTGCATATGGTTTGATTGTTTGATTTAACCTATTAATCGCGGCGTAAGTTGGCACGTCAAGGTTTTGACGTGATCAATGGCACGTATTTTAATGACACGATCAAAATGAACACCTGACGTTTTCATCTCAACGCGACTAAAACAATTACTTTTGATACTGCAGAGCTCATCGCATGGACGTAGTTCCAGAAAAATAAACTAGAATGCAGCACCAAACAGTGTGCCACTTCTCAGGGTCAAATGTACAGTCGTAGCATGGAAAAAACCAGCAGGACAGTTGTACCAACAAAATAAATCAGCTGAGAACATCAAATCTGTCTTAACTCGGGCGTCGCAGTTAACAAAACAAGGGTGTTGCACGTGATATTCCATGCGTCGCCATAGCATGTAGAGAGTACTACAACGGAATAACGTGTGCGTCGTGGTTAAGGGGTTAAGCATTGTTCGAGGGATGAGCATTGGGGAGGTAATTTAGTTAATTTTGACTTTCGAAGGTAATTTGAGCTGAATTCGAGATATAGAGACAAATGAAATTAAAATTCAACTTACAGAGGTATAATAATGACGTTGAACAGGATTTTACTCATTAAAACATTGCGACCTGTACGCCAGGGTTTCGACTTACAGAGTTACTTCGAGTAAACTTTGAGATATAGTGGTGAAAAACCATTTCAATAGGTTTTTAATAAGTTCAAAATTTGATTCAAACTATTCAGTCAACTTAGAGTTATGTAACTAGCAGTTGCCCGTGGCTTCGCTCACGATAACAATTTTAACACCCGCTGCCTAAATGAAGATGGTGCCACATACTGAGTTTATGATTAAATAGATAAGGTACAAAAACTAATGGTGACTTTAATATAGTACATATCACCTAAATAAAGAAAAAACAACCATGATAAAAGGAACCAAACTATAAATCAGCTGTAGAGACCTATCTGTACGTGAAGCGTAAACCGCCTTTTTGATTAAATGAAAATTGACAATTTCAAGGAAAGATCGTCCATTAAATTATACAGAAAGATTTTAGACCGTTGACCCCACCGAAAAACCCTGAAAACTTTGAAGTTTGAAAAACCCGTTCTCAGCGGATGCTCACGCCCTATAGCAACGTCCATGAAAAGTTTCAAGGTTCGAAGTCAAGTTCAAGTAGTTTGGGCTGTGCGATGATAGGTCAGTGGTATTTGACAAATGTAAATCTATATATATAAAGGAGTAGGGGTTTTCTATCGGACAGCAAATCTCCAAAACTATACGACCTAAACAGTTGAAATTTGGCACATGTGCTCCCCTTGGGTCTAAGATGCACACTAAGAAACGGTTTTACAAAATTCCCAAAGGGTTTTGCCCTATGGTACTTCAAAGTTCTAATGTTAAATTATAGGGAAGGATATAAGGTTGTCATGACAACCTTAAGAAGTCTGACAAATTAAATCCTAAAAAAAGACAGGGGAAGTTTTTATGTTTTCCACGGGTGAGTTTTAATGTTAAATTATAGCGAAGGATATAAGGTTGTCATGGCAACCTTAAGAAGTCTGACAAATTAAATCCTAAAAAAAGACAGGGGAAGTTTTAGCGAATTTCCCCTATAGGGAAGAAGCTATTACCGTAGGTCTCATGTTAAGACCTAAGCCCGAAACCATGATGCTGACATACGTAAAAAGGTTTTTGCCTCTATACATTCGCTCAAAAAATTACAGAACTTTTTACCACAACATACTAAACTACACTTGATTAAATCTTTAGTACTACCCCACTTTACTTACTGCAGCTCCGTGATCAATGACATGACAGTTGCTCAAGCGGGTATGCTCCAGCGATCTCAGAATTATTGCCTGAGATATGTTTATGGTCTTAGACGCGATGAGCATATCACGCCATGCTACATTGAGGCACACATTTTGAAGTTGCATGATCAAAGAGCAATTAAACTTCTTTCATTGCTTTTCTCAATTTTGAAAACCAATTTTCCAAAATATTTTAAAACCGATTTTAAATTTGTGTCTCAAGATAGTTTCCGTATTTCACGTTCTTCCTCAATCACTTTGCGTATACCTCATCATGTGACCACAGCTTACGACAGGGGTTTTGTTGTTACCGCCTGCCGTCTGTGGAATACCTTACCCATGGAGGTCAGATCCCATGATAAGCGCTCCCAGTTTGTGGCGGCACTGAAAACACTTTACCTTGAGCGGATGGTCTCGGCTGGCGCGTCTTAGGGTTTCCGCGTTTGCGCGATTGCTGATGCATGTGTGCTTGAGTGTGTGATTGGAAAATATTTTTTTTTATTTGCTGATTTTGTATATATTTTCTGTAAATATCAGACAAGTTTATTTTTAAGTTATATTTTTATGTAAATATTTGTTATTCAGTAGCTCATCCTTCTGTTTATTATTTTGTATATATTTAATTAATCCATGTTAAGTGTAAGAAAGGGCCATGTGGCCCTAACTTTGCATGGTGAAATAAAGAATTTTCATTTCATTTCATGATAACTTTTCGTTTTGGGGCCACCAGAAGCAAAAAACACCATTCGTTCGAATTTATATATATATATATATATATATATATATGTATATCTATCTATATATCTATATATATATATGTGTGTCTGTTAGCACGATAGCGGCCGTAAAAATGGTCCAATCTTAATGAAAATTGGTACAGACGTGTAAAGTGGTAATCACTCGGACGAGTTCGTGAATCAGCCTGATCGAATCACCGGAAGGGGGGGTAAAGGGGGTTAAACCCCCCCAAAAATGGGTTTTTTGAGGTTTTTACATAGAAAAATAAAATTTAACGAATTTTTGTTGGCACCATTGAATTCAGCTCAAAAAAACAAACAATTTAGTATTTTGAATCACTGCTCTATGTCCATTCGTTACCGAGATATTGAAAGTGGTAAACACAGTACGTTGTCCCTATGTTAACCTTATGGGAAATAAGTAGAATTGTATATCTCGTTTATTTCTCAACATATCTTGATAAAACTTGGTAAATGGCTTCTTCTAGTTCAGATCTACTAAATATTGAATTAAAACCAACCAGTTTAAACATACCTGTAGCAGCAAACCTGCATACTCATTCCCCATGTTATTCTTATGGAGCTTACCAAACATGTCAAATCTCGCTATGTTGGATTGAAATATGTTGTTTTGCATTTGAAATTCGCTGAGTATGCAGGTCTGCTGCAACGGGGGTATTTATGTTTTCCACGGGTGAAACCGTGTTGATCAGCTAGTTAGATATACTTTCATTAGCCAGAAAAATGTTTTAGGAATCCGCTAAGGGTGTCGCTGCTGACGGGAGTACGTAGAAATATTGCTGCCCCGCCGCACGAGGCATTTTTATTTGGCCTCTCTATACTACACATGTCAGCACATTCCAGCGCCCCCGCCGATAAAACCCCTAAGGGTGTCGATGCCTGGGAAGGCTTATACTCAGTAGGCCTAACGTTGAATCTGTGCTATAGTACAGAGTGACCCTGAGGCAAGAAATATCCTCTTCGCAGCAGACCGTGCGTACTCGGTGAATCTTAAAGCAGTTTCCTGTTTCATGAAATTTTATATACGTAGAGTAGAAAATGCCTTGATTAAATTCCACTGAAGTATTTTCTAATGTTTTTAGGGTCTATTTTGAACAACAAAATAACAGAGCCGTCCCGCAATTTTTTAAAAATTGTTTACATTATCTCTTTTATTAACAGCTGTTATAAGGAAGGAAGGACTTTTAAGTATCTCTAGTCAGTGATTTATTTTATTTTTTACAGACAGCTGGTTTTACATTCTATGAAATGAATGTAAATGAATATAAACATTATAATTGTGGCATAAGGATATTAATATGTGATCTTTGAGAGGGTCTGTGCGCGACCTTGGTCTATGGTGGAGTCCGAGGGTCAGATCAGGATGAAAATCCTGATAAATGTATAATGAATGGGAAAATATTAACTTTATATAGTATATGTCAATTAAAAAGGAATATTATAAGCCAAAACATAAAACTGAATGAAACCATAAGACATCTGTAACGACGAATCCATGGACGAATCCCTTAGTGAAGGTAACTACCATCTGCTTGGAACACTGAAAATGTAAACAAAACGTCATCCCCTTGAATTTTGGGAAAATTCAAAACAAACTTGGTCGAAATCAATTAAAACTCGGTTTTTAGAAGCTTGCTATTTAATTTCAAAAAGACGTACGCTGGTTTTAAGTCGTCTAAAACCTTCTCATATGTGCATACTACACAGGAAAAAAGTTTCAGCCATAACAGTAATCTAGTTTTTGCGTGAAAAGCGGTCTAAAGTGTGATGTTGAGCGTTACCAACACACATCGTGACATAAATTGAGATAAGGCTTGATTCGGATTCTCTGACCTTCAAAACGCAAAAATAACCAAACATTTCATAATTCTAAGCAATGTACAGACAAAACTCTAATTTTATTTATATAGATTTTGCATTAACTCGACTAAAAGAGGTGAAGTTTGACCATATAATTATTTCGAGTTAGGCATGGGTTTTATCAGGACAGGTTTATCCTAGAGGATCAACAATATTTCGAGATGTTTAGGGTTTCAAGGTATTGAAGTTCAAGCTGTCAAGAGTCTACTCTAAATATACTAGCCAATATTTTGTTGATTGTCTGAAAACACAGTAGTTTTGATTTTGTAAAGGAGATTGGATGCATATTTTGTTATATATTACAGTTGTTTTGATTTATTGCAATATCAGTACGTCACACCTGCGAATCTACAGGTGGTGAAATAACTACACATTGACAGTCATCACTTTACATTAATTGCGCAATATTTTATTCAGTCAAAATTTCTTTATGATAACTCTTCATAATTATTCTCACTGAGATATTATGTAGTTTATATTAATACAACAACACTCAAAACTCCACTGACTTTCTGATTCCACAACAAAAGCATCTTACTTTATTGTCTTCAGAATAGTGTAAACTCAAAACTAACTGCTGCCTACTTACTGAATTAAAACTGTAATATGACGTTATTTATATTGATTTTCGTGATTTAGCCTTAATTGATATTTTAGATGACAGAGAACGAAAAATAAGTAAAATAAACAAAATCTTTAATGTTGAATGCATTTTAAAACCAAATCTGCAAATTCCATCCACACTTTCTTGAAAAATAATCTTATTTTTGTTAGGCCTATACAAAAAGCCCATGGAAAATTTGAGCAACGCCAACATTCTAGAAACTTAAACATAAATACACATTGTTAGGGTTATTAATTAAAAATCTAAGTATAACCTATTAGTCCTAAATTAAGTACCATGCTGATTTTCAATCAAATGCTTTTGATAAATTCAAATTGAATTTGATAACAAAACAGTTTTGAGGCAGCAAAACACCCACAAGTCCCAACAACATTAATATACTTCTTATCATCAGGGTTGTTATAAAAAAAATTACATTTCATAAAAATCCTGATGATAATAATGTTTGAAATGCATAAAGTATTAAGAGAAACTAGGAGCTCATGTTTTTGGGATGTGGATTTAATCAATAAATTCATCTGTTTCAGTGGATGCATATTCTCCATTCTGTTTCCACTGTTTATAATCAGTGGTAACGAGGCAGATCCTGTAACTAACGTGTGGTAAGTGAACAGTCCAACTTTGGGTTGACAATTTAAACCAGCAATGCCCAACTTTTTTTACATTGTGGCACACTAACTTAAATCCAGATTTAACTACGGCACACTAACTTAAATCCAGATTTAACTACGCCACACTTGATTTACTTAACGGTATTTATATATATTGTTTTATTATGATATAGTATTTGTATAACAAGACTACTTTCCAAAATACGAGTCTTTGCACTAACAAAATTGCCAGAACTGTCAAGCTGTTTAGTCCATGAGTAAAATTTTCATATAAAAATCCAAGTGATGATTATGTCTAGAAGTGTTGCAAAAATTTACCCACTGGTCCCACTGGCAGCACACAGGTTGGGAATCGCTTATTTAAACTTTTTATTTCAAGCAATTTCCAGACTTGAGGAACTATGCACAGATATATTACTTATGTCATCAAAATGCAAAACCAAAGGGTGAATTTTGTGAACATTTACCACTATATATTAGTAAAAACAAAGTTTAATTATGTTTCATAATGGAATGCAACCTTGAACATAACAAGATTAGGTCAATCAATCAATCAATCAATCAAAATATCTTTTTTCATAAAGGCAAATTAAAATATGCACAGAATGGTGTCAAATACATATGAACAAAAGAAGTTTAATCTATTATTAGTAAATTATTTCCAATTCTAGCATAACAGAGTAGATATAAATATAAATGATTCACATAAAAAACTCACCCACATTATACAATGGCCTACTGGTAAGAAACACTTTAAGTTGTTTTTTTAATGCATTAAAGCTGTTCAATTCTTTAATATTTTAAGGCAATGCATTAAAAAACTGTAAAAGTCTTCTCAGCCATGTACAAGAACAGATGAAACAGTTAACCGTAAAAATAGTCACACTAACAAATTGCTATAAACAAATACATAATTCACTAAATACACAGGAAGAGGGTTACCAGACATTTATGTAGGTCCCCCTACCCTACATCTTAGCTTGGGGAACATTACTGGCTTTTTAACATTTGTCCACCAGGTATTTGTGAAGCCTTTTTTTCGATTTAAAAAAAGTCCAGCATTTACACATTGATCTACTCTCAAAAGTGAAAATAATTTTAAAATCGTTCTAGATGACCAGGCCCGATGTTATAAACTTCAAACATAAACGTAAATACAAATCTACAGGAATATGTAACTTTGGCTTGGGGCATGGTATTAGCCTCTGGTTGTGTGGAATTTTGCTTTACTAAGCTCTTCAAAATCATTGGTCACTTGATGGGGGTTTTTTTTGAAAATTTGGGACAAGGCCCCAGAAATCACATCTTGAGAACAGGAGCTGATTTGACCACAGCATAAAGTAGTGATTTTTAGTTGGCGAAAAAATACCTCTAACCCATATATTTTTAGTTTTTAAGTTTCTTAACCAGGCCTGAACTTTTGGGACATATTGGTTTTGGAATTTTTATCACACTTGTCTTTTTACAGTGACTCAAGACTGAAGCTCTTTTCGCCTGTGATCACTATCTCCAACACATTGTTCAATCGCACAATCGGCGCTAGAGCCGTGATCAGGTGATTCTCTCAATGTACTTAACTACGCTACCGTCTTTCATCGACGATTACCAATGCAAGACAAAACTTTATTTTAAGCGACCACACCTGACTATTTTTTGGTTGATTTTTTTACAGAAACAAAATGTTCTGATTGAAAGGGTTTATTAAAGTAATATGAAAAATATTGACAATGTCAGTCAGATAACTGATAAAATCAGTTGCAAATTAAATCTCCTATTCAAATCCAAATGTAAATTTTTTTAGACATACATTTTAAAATTAATTCAGTCATCACTCAGGCTAAATTATCCATGAGTTGCCATTACAATTTTTTGTTGCCAACTATTTTTCTTTTGTGATTATTTAATCAACTTCTCTGCAGTCCATTACAATTTAATAATGTTTAAATAATCCATGTTAGCTTTGGCATGGTAATGCATACATTCAAGAGCTTGACATATTTTATGTTGCTTTACTACAAATGTACAGATTATTTATCTTGATAAAAACAAAATGACACAAGAATCCTAAATCACAATTTTCCAAATCAATCAGGTGTAGGTAGTTGTTTTTATATGGAATTTGTTTAGCTCTATATATTGTTTATGGTTTATGTGTCGATAATTTTAAATTAACTCATCAGTTCCATATGAATAAGATCAGTTCTCATCAGTTCTCTCTTATTAGATGCTTCAACAGTTAATGTCTATAGCATGGAGTAAGTAGAATAGATGTACTTGTAATTTTTTTTATAATTTTGAGCTTGATAATTTTTGTTTTGGAAACTTTATACCAATCTTATCTCGTAATACTCTAACCTGTTGCAAAATTATGTTACAAATTTTAATTTTTTTAAATCTAAGCCTTAAATGTTTTGTTGTAAACATATGTGTAACTTGTTATATTATGGTATGTTATAAAGTATTTGCCAAAAAAAAGTACTGAATCTAAATAAGCTCTAGTTAAATTGTAAGTCAGTCAGTTATGTAGTCTTTTGATTGTATCCAATGTCTATCGAGATCACACATTCTTATTTAAGGTTTGTTTGCGCTGTCGTGGTGCTCAAAACCTCAATGAAGAATGTTTTATCGTAGGTTAGATTGGGGGGGAGTGACCTAGTGTAGTGGTAGAACGCGGGACTTCGATTCCCAAGGTCTCGGGTTCGAATCTCGCCAATCACCAATGGCAATTTTCTGTGTGATAATGCTGTAACCTTGAGGGTGCACAATAAGTTAAATAAGCTTTAGTGCGCATCCAGGGAAACTACTAAGCATGGCCCTCGTCTAGAAAAATAAGTCTTACCATGCCACCTATGGTAATAGCTACTTCCCTATCGGGGGAATTCGTTAAAAATCCTAGATCAGTATTTTTGCCATATTATCAAAGTGTTGCACTTGGAGTTTTTTAGAATTTACACAAAACTTCTCAACCCTTGAGGGGACGGAAGATTCCACAGCATGCAAGTTTTTTTGCGAACTAAAAGTGCTTGTTGGGTGTCGGCAGTAATGCCCCCCAATGTACATCAAGAGCATCTTTCCCGGAAATAAGCTGGCTTATTTTTGACCACCTACATTTCTTATTGTCAGTCTAATCTTCGATTAAGTCACACGTGGGCAGAGTGCGGTTGTATTCTCCGCTAGCACCCTACATCGCAAGTCATTTGTGCGGTGTTCAGTTTAACCTACAACATTTACCTAAAAAACTAATTTTGTATTTTTTTATCTAAGTTTGGTAATAAATGTATTTGGGTGTAAGTAGACTGTGTTTCATAGTTGCTTTGAAATATTCCACAAGCACTAGCTCCCATAATTTGTGCGTGGAACTTATCTCTGCTTGCGCCCTGTCCTGAAGTAAATTCATAAGTAACAGTTTTATCAGTAAATTACACAAAAAGCTTATTAACAGTATATCTCATAAAAAGTATAACTATTTAACCGTAGTATTTTTATTGCTAAGATTCGTATGAGAATGACGAATCTTAAATTAGCTTTCGGCATTGAACTTGGATTAAAAAATTATGTTTTAATAATTTCAAGATTATATTTTAACAATGTGGAGCTAACCTCCTTGTGGGCCCTCTCCCAAAAACCACATTTACCCCCTCAAGGGTTAATACTGTAATGTTGCATGATTAGGCAGTTGGTTACAAACACAACATATTTTTTCAAGACTTAAGAAATTTATGATCCAATTCCATTTGAGCAAAAATAGTATTCTAAAACTAAACATTCTTTAGCAGTTAAGAGCTTTAAGACGCAAACAATCCTCAAATAAGAAAATGTAGGCCTAAGCCTAATCTCGCTAAAAAATGGGATTCAATTAACAGTTGACTTGACTGATCTGCAAGTCAACTTGAGTTAGTTCAGTTTCAGTGCTATTTAATTTTGTGCATATTATATTTTTACCACACTATTTCATAGTGGTTTGTTGAAGAGTTTTATTTAAAATTAAAAATAATTTTAAACGTCAATCAAGGAAATGGAAGGTTAATCCTTATGACTAGTGTTGTTTTTCATGATAAGAGGTTAAACATGATTTAATGATAGTTCATAATAGTTTATGTACTTTTATGTTTTTGAGGCAATTGGGTCATTTGGAATATACCCATTTATTTACATCATAATTAATGTTATGAAACAATTTTTTTTTGCTATTTTTTGTTAATGTTTAGTTGGATTTATCCTCTATTTAATTGTGACTTATGAAGAACATATACACCATTTGACTGTTTTAAGACCATATTATTATTTTAAAATAAAAATAGATTTTTTTAAATATTATTACATGAAAGTCAATATCAATTGGTTTAAAAGCTCATGGATATACATCAGATTTTTAATGGGTTACTTTCATCAATTTAAAATTAGTTGCAAAATAAAGAATTAAAAAGAGATCAAAATAATGTATATTGAAATAATGTTGTAGATTATTCGATTTTTTTACCAATTTTTAATTGTTATTTAAAACTAAGCACAGCTTCTCTATCAAAACAAATTATTTTCTTACATTTACAAATTTATTTATTCTGTTTATAAACTAAGTTTGATTCCTCTTGGCATAGTCGAGTTATTAGATGCAATATGCTAAGTCAAATAGTACCACTGAAATGACTACCCCAATGATTAGTTTTCAAAGTTTTGAATATAGAAGAATCAATTTAGAAGTGACATATATCTGTGTTTTATCTATTTAAGTTAGGTTTATGCAATTAGTTTGTACATTTTTGTTTTGTTTTTTACATTCTTATTTTTTATTGTAAATATAAAAATATGATTAAAAAGTCTTGCTTGTTGAATGGGAATCTGTACCTAGTACCTAGGAATATAATAAAACATGTTCCTTTTCCTTTTAATTTAAATCTGTAAATATATTATCTGTATTAAAATTAGTCATTGCCTTTATTTTTAATATACTTTGAAAACATTTGGATATCAAAGACATACATTTTTATCTTTCTGATCTTGTTTTTTTGTGAGGAATTTAATTGTTAGTTGAAGTTTGAAATATTTAAATCAAGTATTTGAGGTAAAAGTTTAAATTTGAGAATATGTGATTGACAGTTATGCCCATAAAACTTAGTATTATGGAACTGGATCAATAGATGAAAGCAGAAAATAATGAAGTACTTAATAATTAAATTTTAAAACTGTTTTTACTGCACTAAAAATATTTAAGAAATTTCACTTCAATCTGATAACCAAAAAAAATGGGGGGATGATTAAGTCATTACCGATTACTTTTTAAATAAAACACATTTATCAGATCCACTGTATATTTTTATACATTGTACAATACAGTTTACAGATTTGGTAGATTTAACTTTTAAGTATCAAAATTGTTTTATGATGGGGGACAACCTGTTATGCTGTTAATCAAATTCACTGCTGCAATATTAGTTACCAGGCTGAGTGATTATTTTAGTCTTTAAGTTTATGTTTAACTGTATTGAACAAACCATTCATGTCATCACTTTACAGGGCTTACTTACCAATAGCTGTGCTATTTATTTATAAATAGCTTCTTATAAGGGAAATTTGCTAAAAATGCACAAAGTTAAATGTATTATATTTGAATGAAAATGAAAATAACTAGTGCTGGTTTGAAAGTAGCAATTTTTCTGAACTTAATTCTTTTACTGATTACACAATTATTTGCATAGAAAACTTTTGAATATTGTAGTATTTTAAACTGTCAGCATAGTACCTCTTCTTAACATAAAAAGTTGTTAAAAGAATAGGACTCATAAACCCCCCCCCATCCCATTTTCCTCACATGTATTTGTATTATAATGTTTATATTTAATAGAAGTTTTAAGTGTTAAACATTGGTTTTTGAGGTATAAATCCAAAATGGACACTGTTCTTTCTTTCCCTTAAGCAAAAAGCTAAAGAAGTGCTCTACAAATGCTGACAGCCGTACTAAAAAAAAACAGAAGGGCTACCTTTAAAAGTTTGTTTATATGCAAACCATGTAATTCTAATGTCTTTTGTAAATGGACATTTATAATGTATTTACTTTATTTATTTTGAAAAGCTGGGATGGTAATGGAAATGGGTGTCTTTTTTTAGCACTTTTGTCTGAAGTTGCAGGGTTATCAGCACCAGATTTACCTCTAAGCTTTGTCCTAGGACTGGCTGAGAGTAGACCATGTCAAGCCTTATATTTTCAAGTTTAAACATATTTAAATTGGAAATTAAATATACCCAAAAATCAAAATTTTTAAGTTTGTTTCCCTTTAAATATAATTTAAACCAAACAAGTAGTATTAAATTTTACAAACATTGGATGAGGAGCCACATAGAAAGCCTGGCGTAGGGCCTCAACATCTGTTAATACGATTCTGAGAATGTCCGATCATTTGCAAGGAGAAGCTGCGGAGAAGTTGCTAGATCGGTTTTAATTTGTTCTAAGCTTTCAGTCCAGTGAACTAGAGCAGACGTTTTTAAGGTTTCATATTAGCTTATTTAAAGGGAGGAAGCTGTATTTTCTCGGTTTGCATGGTATAATTATCTGAGCACAAGGCAGTCTCAATTTTGGTTTTCAGGTCCTCACTTACCAAAAACATAATTTAGCCTATTGAAATTTAAATATGTAATATGCCTTCATAATAAATTGCTCCTTTTTAAGTTTTATCTGCTAAAAGATTAAAAGAATAACTTATTAATAGACTGTTTAAAGAGATTAAAGATGGTGGACATGACAAAACACATGATTTATCCATACTGGTTGGTATTTAAAAACTAAACTGCAAATAAAATTGTTCAGTGTTTCATTGGTCGTAGATAATCTGCAATAAAAGAGAAAATAAAAAATCATCACAATCTCAACATTCTGTACAATTTTAGATTACTGCCTAGTTTTATGGCCTGTTAAACTTGATTTCATAGATGATGTGCAAAGACTACAGCTTGCGTCATAAATTTATAGTATAGTCACAACTAGATTCTAGGCATTCTTATTTGTCAGTTAGAGATACGGAACATGCTTTGATTAGTTTTTATGTGAATATGTGCAACTGGGGTTTATTTATTTATTGTTATTTTTAATTGTAATGTGTGCCTCTTGCAACTATTTTTACAAAATAAAATATTAAAAAAAATATTTATTTATTTGTGTGTCTTTACATAAAACTGGAAATATTAAAATATGTGGGAAATATATTTTTCTAACAAAAAAAATCCAAAATTAGGACAGGATTGGGTTTAAAATGGAGACCCTCAGTCCACTGAAGAAAGTACAAAAACAGTACGAGTACAGAGTGAGAAAACACCAAAAAGTTGGTTCCAGTGTCCAGTGCCGGTCTAGCGAGTGTGAGGCCCGGGGCAAGAAAACGTTTGCGAGACCCTCCCATCCCATTTAAACCCTTCCCCCCTACACCAATCCTACTCAATGCATTCTTAATTTTTAGACACATTTTTAATTACATGTAAATTATGTATAAGGGCGGTGTAAGTTTTGGAAAACATCGTAGTATTTTTTACATCTCCCATGAGACCAATGCACAAATTCTCAAAGGACACTATCAATGAATTTCACGAGAGAACATCATTACATATCCGTGACAGTTTAGAGAAAACAAAATTCCCAACTCTTTAGACCGCAAATCTATATATTTTTTTATAACTCTGCCTAGTAGCTGTTGAACACTTATTAAATTGAGACACTTATTGATTGGAAAATGTTATTAGGAGAGTTGGGAAATTCTCGGTCATAAGTTGAGAAATTTAAGTTGTCTCCTCTCCCCTCAGTTGGGCGATTGTGTCTTGTGTCGTGCGCCAGCGCTACTGTGAATCATTTTGTAATTAACTGCCAATAACCTTTTCGCATAGAACGGATGAATGTTTCATCCGCGATGTTACATAGTGCGACGTAAAGGTACATTAATTCACTGCTACTTCCCGTCGGTACCTGGTGAGTACTGAATTAACTTTGAATACTTCCAGTAGTCCATACCTGATTATTTTCTATAGGCCTCGCGCAAACCACACATACCTTTATCAAATAACCTAAAAGGTGAAGATGTACTTGGCTTACCGTTTTGCCTTGTTTTTAAAATATAGTTTTAATATTACAAGCAATCATTCTCACGGTTTAATAGATATCTCTGTCTTGTATTATTGTAATTTTATTATTTTTGATCACCTATTTTAAACAAAGGAAAACTCCTATCAGAAGCGCGAGGCCCTCCAAGGCGTGAGGCCCTGGTTGGCCACCCCTGTCGCCCTCCCCTAAGGCCGACACTACCAGTGTCAGTCACTTATCTGCCAGTTTTATAGGAAAAATTATAAGAGGTGCTAGGCATTTAAGAAACAGAACACTCCTAGGCAACGTCTCGTTGAAAACAAAACCAAGTGGTATTCAGGGTTAAAAAATGAGTTTCAGTATTAATTGTAATAGTTGTTCTAGGCCCTATGATGGCGAGACAAAAAATACCATTAAGTATTCTGTTTATGGGTGATTGTTAGATGTGTGCAATTGTTATTACAATTTATACTTCAGTGCATGTCAAAGTTTTTTTTGTTATTTTTAACATGTTAGGGCTGAAAAGGGTCTTGACTTAGATTGATTTTACATATATATAATCTTAATACTGAGCACCAGGGCCGTCCCTAGGGTTGGCGGTGCCCCCCCCCCCCCCCCCCCCAGCATTAGTCTCATATATTAGCTTTTTGCGCTGCGACCAATACTTACACAGCTTACGTATAGTTACATGTATTAAAGGGTAATTCTATTTCTGCAAAAAATTAAGAGCATCAATTGATTCAGAATGTATTACAAAAGAAAATGAATAAATGAATTACAAGTAGGTATTCACTCTCAATCTTAACTACATCACTGTGATTAACTAACCGTTCCTGTAACAACAGTCACTAGGAACAACAACAGTAACAGATAACTACATCACCCACTACCGCGTCCCAAATCCCGATTCAAGTCTTGACCAGTGATGCCAGACAGAATTAGGCATTACCTGCCAACTGCATAAAAAATTCCCGCTTTTACCCAGGTTTTCGGCAATAATCCCCGCAAGTACCAAAATCCGGGTAATTATCCGAAAAACCACCTAATGACTTTCAAAACACCCAAAACCTGGTAGTTTCCTCAAAATTACTAGGTAAGGAGGGAAATCTTATATCACTAAACTGGTCCACTATATACCAAAATATATATCTGTTTACAGTACTTCGAGACTTGTTCTCAAAACCATGAAAACAAATTATTTTTTCATCTCACATGAACAACGGATATTTGCAAAGCAAATCATAATTCAAAAATCCCCGGGTTTAACCATTTTTCTTGTATTTAGGATGCCGTGTAAACCCCCGCAGCTCAAGTCTAGAATCCCCGGTTTTACCCAATTTTTATTAATTGACTCAAAATCCCCAAATGGCCTTCAAAGTACCCGATTTCTGGGCAAATACCCGGCTTCTGGTGCTACTGAAACCAATAAAATCATACCGAATACATATTACTAACTAAAAAAACTAGAGTTAAAACAATTGTAGCTTGTCCAAAATACCCGGTTTTTTTATATTCAGATTGTTGGGTAAATCCCCCTAGCCCAAGTCTAAAACTCCTGCTTTCTTCTTAATCCCCGCCAAATCCCCTACGGCCTCCAAAATACCCGAAAACCGGGTAAGTACCCGGTTTTTGGCAACACTGGTCTCGACAAGTTTGACAGCGACAGACGATTGGATGTGCGCGCAACTTGCATAGTACCGACACTATTATTATTACATAGTTCATACCATTGACTATGAATGTATAAGGTTCATACTATATTTTCATTAATGATACCTATAGTGTTAAGAATTATTTCTAGCTACAGCCTCATTTTTCAGATTCGTATTCCTATTTATTAACACGCCAAACCTTCACAATTCATGCAAATCTACAAAATTGCAAAAACAAATTGCCGCGGCATGGGCCTCCTCAGCCGCGGCGCCCGGGGCAGCTTGCCCCGGTTGCCCCCCCCCTTCGGACGGCCCTGCTGAGCACTATCCATTGTTTTAAATTTGTTGGGTTATTTGAATACTATTTGGAAAAAAGCCCTTGCCTCAGCCACCCACTGTGCAGGCCACACCTGAGAATAGCTTTGTTACAAACACTTCTACCAACAATGCCTCACCTGATGTATCTGAAATGTTAGAGTGAGTTTGAACTCATTGCACCCTCAAATACACTAACAATAGGCTATATTTCATAATTGTTGGCCTTCTACATATACATGAATTTTAGTGATTAAAAATGGTTACATTCATTTGATAGTAAAAAAATCCTCTCCAAACCATGCATTGACGGTGCTCTGAGCCCCCCCCCCCCCCCACCGATCTTGTGGGCACCCCTATTCACAGCTTCTGATCTTTTTATGTCCCAGAATTTTCCCACCTGAAAATGGATTTAACTCCAGACCCCCCAAAACATCGTAAAACTTTTCTATTCAAATACTTAAATTTCAATAAGTCTCGATTAAAACATAAAACTCCATTTTATTGACAAGGAATTTCCAACAAAGGACACAAAACAAATGTCAAAAGAAATATGAAAGGTTTTACTTTTCTGCAGAATGAATCATACATAATGACACTGTGTCTATCACATCAGTAAAAAGGAGGACCTTTGGAGGGCTGTACAGAATTTTGAAGGACTCGGCGACATTTCTACGCGTAGTGCTATGAAAAATATAATGAATAAATAAAAAACAATTATCTAAAGCAATTTAGTCACTATGTGATTTTTAAGATTTCTTGAAAGGACCTTTGGAGGGCTCTACAGAATTTCGAAGAACTCGGCGACATTTCTACGTGAAGTGTTATTTTTATGAAAAATATAATAAATCAATCAAAAATGATTATCTAAAGCAATTTAGTCATTACGTAATTTTTAAGATTTCTCGAAACTCTTTTTTTTATAATGGCAATAAAATTTGTGTTGAACAAAGGTACTTTCATAATGTCCCAAAAGCCTCAAACATAAAAAAGTACTCTACTACATATTTGACAAATACCAATCACCTATAAATGTTATTGTATAGCCCAAACTACTTGACCTAGAACCTTGGAACTTTGTATGGATGTTCCTATCATGACTTAGGCATCCACTAAGAACGGATTTTAAAAAATTCTCTCAGGGCTATGCAATATGGCAACATCAAAGTTTCAATGTCACACTATAGGGAAGCTTAAGAGGTTTTCATGGCAAGCTAAACATTAAATCACGGATCCAAGGTAGGTTTCCTGTTTTCCCACGGATGGAACTGGGTTGATCAGCTAATTTTTTAATAAACTGGAAAAATTGAAAAACTGGAGAACCTTCAGGTAAAAAGGAGGACTTCTCTTGGAAGAACGGTAGACACCTTGAATGAAAGAAGTAAACAAACAGGCTATGTACAAAACAATTTATTTCTTCAATGCACACAGCCGCTAATTGAGCAGTAGGTTCTGGAAGGTGGTCATGTTGTTCTCGCCGTACCCATCCTCCGGCTCCTGCTTGACGAGGTGGGCGCGGGAGAAGTTGATGGTCCGCAGCAGAGCCTCGTGGCTGAGTGTCGCGTCCTGCTCCGGAGCCGCCGTCGACTCCGAGGCACGACTCAGGTCAAACTTGGTCCACACGTAACCTGGAATGGAAACACTTGAATTGTATGGGAGGTATATGAGTAAGTTGATAACAGTCACAACAAATAATTTTTAGTAAGAGCGATTAAATAATAGCAATTGAAATAGTGTTGAAGAATTTAATCAATTGGTACTTACTTATATCAACAAGAACGGTCACAAATTTCAATCAAAGAATTGGTTTGCCACATAACTTACCTATATCGAAGATGTCTTGGATGCACAGGAACTTTAGCATTAATTATTTCCTACAATTTTGAGATTAGATTATTGATGTAGAACTTAAGGTCATATTAGGATTGTTTAATAAGGGCACCAAGGGCAGCAGGCTCAGTTAAATGAAGTATATTCATGGTGAGAGGACGTAAAGAATATGATAAAAGTGGAATATTTCAGTACCGCTAGCACCATGCTCAACCAGGAAGTAACTGCTCGAAATTATACTCCAATTTGCAAGTTATACCGAAATTGTTCCAAGTTGATATCTCAATAAATAAAAAAGTTATTAAACTTATCGCTAATCCTTCAAAACACGAGAAATGGACAATCTTGTTACTCAAAATGGCTACTAGCAGCCAAAGCATTTATGATAAAATTATATAAATAATTGTGTTGTGCTCTAAGATATATATATATCAACAGAAAATAATCAAATAAAAATAAAATAAAATGTTAGCAACAAATTATTTTTTATTGGTTGATTTCATTTGCACTGACCCATTACAATTACTTTTACATTGGTGACCCTACAACGGGTTTTCTCCACAAAGCTCCTAAAGCATATGTAGTTTTGTTGGACTCACCGTGGCACTTGCGCACGCCCGGACTGCTCTGTATGAGGTGGTGCACCGTGGGGTGGGACAGTCCGAAGAAGTCGGCGCCGCGGCCACGCGTCGCCACCACCTCCGCGCCCACCACTCGGTTGATCTCGCGCAACAGCTGAGAGTGGCACTCGTCCAGCGAGTAGCCGCCGATCACCTTCAGGTCCGAGTCCGCCACTATCTCGAACCTGACACACGATAAATCCCTTCAAACTCTGAATATCAACACCATTATTTTGGGATTTATTTATTGAAAAACATAATTGTCTCTTGATATTCAGCTCTTTGGTGTTTGATCTGAGATATCAGTACATATTGTAAATCTCCAGGGTGCTTATCGATCAGACCATTGAATATAGTTGGTGGTAAAAATACACATACAAATCTTCTAATTAAATCATCATTCACATTTAATTAGCGTCAGCCTAGTAAAAGCAGATGGAACAAAATTTTCCTAGAGAGTTTATAGGAGCCAACACATTTCTATGTGTAACTAAAAATCGTTGCCACACAGCTAAAACTGGCAACAACAATGTGAAACTGGTCGAAAACATGTGATGGCTTCATGTGCATTTTTATCAACCTTTTTCGAATGATTTCTGCACATTTAATTTTTTTAATTCCCCTAGTGCAATAAGAAACAAGAAATTAAACTATAGCTAAAGCAAACATTTTTCAGGATTTCAAAATCACAAAATTAGTGCCTAGGCATGTAATTAATCAATATTAATTCATTAGGAGTTGTGTTTTGATATAGCACATGCCAAAGCCAACACTACATGTCGTAGACCCTTGATCTTGGTGTCAAATTAGGGCCTGGAATTTCTTCATGTGCACTTTGGTGATTGGGCATCGATAATTCCTATTGATTTGCTGTAGGACCGTTTCCAAAGGGACCCATGTCGTAGTTTCAGGAAATGCTCTGGGGAAGATTTATTTTTATAAAAACATAGTTTGAAATTGTTAAAATGATTAGGGTATCAACGGAATACAGCACTTCCTAAACCAATGAGAGAAATAGAATCTCCCAGGAAAAGCCGGGGTTACTTAGTTAGTAAATAAATTATTTAAAGCTATATTTTGGTACCTGGGGCGTGGGCCGCCGTCCAGTATGGTGCAGGTGTAGACGCACTGCTTCTCCGGGTCCTTGAGGCTGCCGTAGGTGCGGGTGGAGCAGAAACCGACCGGGAATATCAAGTCATCAGTGTAGTACTCCGTCCGGTCCGGCAACACCTGCATGGGCAGCAATTGTTTAAAATTACAATTTTACAAGTGAATTTAAAATTGTAGTAAAATGTTATTTGTGAATACAGTAGACCCCCCCTTAACCGATTTTGTTTTAACCGGCGATCGGATTATTCGCCTTTGCTGATCAAAGATTAAAGATAGTTTTGACCGACCCTGTTTTTAGAACGATTCAATTTAACCGCCCTTTTCTAGGGACTGTGACATTTCCGTTTCCATACTCAGCGATGGGAACATCACGCTCAACTCTACAGTTCTTTGTTTGAAATTCATTGTTGGTGATGGTGATTTTATATTTTGATTAGGATTTTTGCGGACATTTGCCATCACTGATTAGTAAAAAACAAGTTTCACGACGTTTCGGGATCTGGAATCTGATCCCGTCTTCAGGTGGAAGAAAACCTAGAACATAACAAGATTAGTAACACATAGCCAGGAAAACCAGGAGAAAAACACAGCTAAAACAGAGAACTGTAAAAGCAGTCACGAAAACAATAAGCTGAAAAGAAAAACAATACACAAAATAACAACAGGAATCACAAGTATCAAGAATCACCAGGCAGGAGAGAGCACGTCCACACCCAATCAGAGCTGAGCTGAGACTGGTGGGAGGAAAGCAAATGGCGGCGCCCACAGCCAACCAAATCACGGCGCGCTACCGGTGGCGAAAACCTGAAACAGAGACATGTGATATGCAAATTCCGTGTGTCTGTTTGTGTTTTTTTAGTTAATTTTTAACCTGATTTTGCCCCTTGGCCTTGCTACGGGTTAACATGTTATGAGAATTTTGAACAGAATTGTTAGTAATTACCCTATTTGCTGACACTTAATTTTCCCTGTCTTTCAATTCTTTGTTTAATATTGGTAGCCATACTGGCCTTATTTCAAGTGAAGATTGACTGATTGGTTGATCTGCTAGTTTTATGTATGAAGCTTCAATTAGTTTTCTTTAGAAAAAAAAATGTGTCAGCAAAAAGGGTAATTACTAACAATTCTGTTCAAAATTCTCATAACATGTTAACCCGTAGCAAGGCCAAGGGGCAAAATCAGGTTAAAAATTAACTAAAAAAAACACAAACAGACACACGGAATTTGCATATCACATGTCTCTGTTTCAGGTTTTCGCCACCGGTAGCGTGCCGTGATTTGGTTGGCTGTGGGCACCGCCATTTCCGTTGCCGCCGCCATTTGCTTTCCTCCCACCAGTCTCAGCTCAGCTCTGATTGGGTGTGGACGTGCTCTCTCCTGCCTGGTGATTCTTGATACTTGTGATTCCTGTGTTATTTTGTGTATTGTTTTTCTTTTCAGCTTATTGTTTTCGTGACTGCTTTTACAGTTCTCTGTTTTAGCTGTGTTTTTCTCCAGGTTTTCCTGGCTATGCGTTACTAATCTTGTTATGTTCTAGGTTTTCTTCCACCTGAAGACGGGATCAGATTCCAGATCCCGAAACGTCGTGAAACTTGTTTTTTACTAATCAGTGATGGCAAATGTCCGCAAAAATCCTAATCAAAATACAACTCTATACAGGTTGTTACGAATTAAAATATTTTCAATACAGCATTTATTAATTTATGAAAACCACACAGAAAGGAACGGATATCCGTTCCTTTCGCTGTGATGAAAACATACAGTAGATGCATTGAAAATCAACACCACATTACAAAAGATTTGTTTTAAAAAATATGAACACGTTATTAAAGATGTTAACATAGGAAATTTTTTTAAACACTTCTACTATTTAGTTTATAAAAAGGTTTTGTTTTGACCGTGTTTTGAGGTTATTTGTGACAGTAATTATTTTGGAAAATAGGTTGATAACTAAGGTTTACTTTCTAAATTATCAACGAACGGCTTTAGAATGATGTTAATAGAACCCTACAGTCTACGACAAGCTATCTCCAGACCACTGGGGGGGTTGGGTCTGTTAAGCCGTCTATCGTCCACCCCCAACGGACGCGGCTCGACCCTCATTAGTGTCGCTCGGACGCACTCAGTGGGGAACCCAATACCATGAATCAGTTTTTAAAATGAATAAAAATAATTGAAAATAATTGTTTGACTGAGATTCACCTTGAAATTTCAATAAATTTTATGTAAAATTTGACGTAAATCAGCCATTTTTTTCCGATTATTTGATTAACAATGTACTAAAATTCTAATCTAAATAATCGGTAAAAATTGGCCGATTAACGTCAAATTTTACATAAAGTTTATTGAAATTTCAAGGTGAATCTCAATAAAACAATTAATTTCAATTATTTTTATTCATTTTAAAAATTGATTCATATTATTGGGTTCGCCACTGAGTGCGGCCGAGCGGCACTAATGAGGGTCGAGCCGCGCCGGGGGTGGACAATAGACGGATTAACAGACCCAACCCCCCAGTGGTCCGGAGATAGCTTGTCGTAGACTATAAATCAATGGAGCTTTCATTTTTAAGGTGTTTAGAGGATTACCCGTTTTAACCGACCTTTTAAGTTATCCGATCTAAGTCAGTTAAGAGGATTTAACTTGGGCAGCGAGTTTAGAAAAAAGTATGACAAACCTAAACAAATCATTAGAAGGTTCAAATCATAAACCTAACTAACTATTATAAACTAACGTACTTCGGCAATCAAAAAGTCCACTTTATCCAAAATTAATGCTATCAGGTCGGGAAATTTTCCCCTATTTTGGGTAAAAAACAGGTGAAACTTTATAAAATACCCCCGTCGCAGCAAACCTGCGTACTCAGCGAATTTCCAGTAAAAACAATATTTAATTAAATACTCCCAAAAACATAAAAAAGGTGATATATTTATAGATTAAAATAAAATTCCTTCATCTGATTTACAAGTAAAAAAAAATTAATAAATAAGTTTAATTTGAAAAATATATATATTTTTAATAAATGGGCTAGATTGTTATTTTTCTTAGTTAAAAATCAAAAATCCTATTAAAAACACTTTTCATAAGCTCGTGAAATTCTTTGCAAGTTTCGATGAAACAAACGTTCATTGGACAACATTCTGCTGCCCTAATACTAAAATACTTGACAAAAAAAAGGAAAGGGGACATAACTTGAAGATCAATGGACTTAGAGCAACGATTCAAAATACCAAATTGTTTGTTTTTTCAAGTTGAATCCAATGGTGAAAACATTAATTTGATTTCTTAAAATTTTCAATTTAAAAAAGCCAAAAAGCATTTTTTGGGGTGAAAAAGGCTGCCTTTACCCCACTTTGGATAAGTTGATCTGGCTGGTTTACGAACTCATCCAAGAGAACCTAGTTTTGCATGTGTGTACCAAATTTTGTTAGGACCGGACGATTTTTACGAGAGTTATCCGAAATCTCAATAAAACAATGAGCCCTAAGTGCTCACAGGGCACTCCCCCCCCTTTGAGTGCTTACAGACACTCAAAAAACGAAAATTCTATTCCCCATATAAGCCCTTGATAAATTTTGAAACAAATCGTGATTTTTGCAGGAAAAAAGCATTTTCGCGATAAACTCAATTGATATCCAGAAAGTAGACATAAAAAGCTAGGTATCAATTGCTATAAAAATTGACATGATTGCTGAGGGTACCCTGAACGGATATTTTTTGTCCATTCTGTTAAAACGACGGTAATGGCTTATTTCTCAGGAAATTCGCTAAAAAGACGTTAATGGCCTTAAATTGATTGTGCGTAAACCGCGGGAGTAGTTTTGAGAAAGAAGATTATATCTGTTTTATCACAGGTAACAGTAGGGATCTCTGGAAGAGAAGTGATCGACCTTGAAATTAAATTAAACATAATAACCGATTGCAGGAACAGCATTGTAAAACAAGCTAAAGGCTGTTTAATTGATAGCGTGTAAATACCTTTAGTGGGTATTTGGCAAAGTAGCAGCAGAAGCAGACTTTTGAAAGTCAATCAAAGATATCTTTATCAATTACAGTAATACAATGAAAGTAAGTCAACGAATAGAGAGAGTTAAGTAACTCTGCGAATTACAAATTAAGCAAATGGCTTGAAATTCAATCACATGTATTAGCCGAGTAGGTATAGTTATGTGTAATTAGAGGCTATATTGTATTTAATAAAAATATTTGTTGTGGTAATCCCGCTTAATCCGAAATGAGCCTGGTCCCTATTTTGGATTATCAGGACTATACTATATCATTACCACTGAAATAAAATAAAATGCCAATATATGTATTCGTATTAAAGTTGTAAATCTGGTATTAAATTGAAATTTCTTTTAAACTGCTTCAATATTTCATAATTCTTACTTTCTGAAAAATTAAATTAAATGTCAGTAGTACTAACCTCTCCCAAGCTATGGACAGTCAAATCCCCCAGCTTGATTGGAAACTTCGGTCGCCCGGTGATATCCAATGGTATTGTCTGAAGAACTTTTTTCCTTTTAGCTGCAGGTGATTTCTTAGCTGTTTTCCCTGAACTCTTTAAACTATCTGAAATAAAATACAAATGAATTATTGTAAATAGTCTTGATTGTAATTACTTAGTTTTGGAATTACTTTTAGAAAGTTCATTTATAATCAGTTCATTTATAAAGGAACCTTAAACTGACACTTTCAAAAATAATTCCCCTTCATAATCATTAAACTACAAAAAAGATCCTGATGACAAACTGGTTCTACACATCAAACGGGTTTTGGGTGAAAATAAGCAAATTTTACATTCCTGAAGTAAAAAACCATCATACCGTTTCTCAATTTCATGTCATTGTTTTGGAGGATATTTTTAACTTGTTTATTTAAGAACATGTGTTGATTATTCTTCATACATGGCTTCAACTTGTGATGAAACATAATTGTGTTTCTGAATTCTAAATTTGCTGACTATGAAGTCTGCTACAACGGGGGTATTACAGTAGACCCCCTCTTAACCGACCCACACGGGACCAGACCTAGGTCGGATAACTTAAAAGGTCGGTTAAAACGGGTAATCCCTTAAACATCTAAAAATGAAAGCTCTAATGATTTAGGGTTCTATTAGCATCATTATAAAGCTATTTGTTTATCATTTTGAAAATAAACTATATCTATCAACATATAGGTTATTGTTTAGTCCAAAATAATTACTGTAGAAATGTCACAAATAACCCCAAAATACGGTCAACACAAAACCTTTTTATAAACTAAATAGTAGACATGTTTAAAAAAAGTTATTATTTTAACACATTTAATAACATGTTAATATGTCTTTAACAATTCTTGCGGTATTGATTGTCAATGCATCTATTGTACGTTTTCATGAATTAACAAATGCTGTATTCAAAATATTTTAACCCGTAACTACCTGTAGAGTTGAGCCTAACGTTCCCATCGCCGAGTATGGAAACAGAAATGCCACAATTCCTAGAAAAGGGCGGTTAAACCGAACTATTCTAAAAACAAGGCTCGGTTAAAACGAACTTTAATATTTGATCAGCAAGGGCGGATAATCCGATCGTCGGTTAAAACGAGGTCGGTTAAGAGGGGGTCTACTGTATCTTTTAAAATCATAAATCATTAATGACTTCTTTTCTTTAAGATTATTTTAATTGGAGTGGTTGGGTTGCCAAACCTAAAAGGCCCTACAATTGGCCCAATACATTTACTCATTTATTGAATGTAGCCACAAATATATCAAAATTAAAATTGAGTGTCAGGTTTAGGGTCTGAGCTGAAGGACTGGAACCTAAACTTGACACCCGTTTTGTAGTTTATAATATCAGGACGTATTATCTAAATGACATTTGAAACACTGTATTGCAAAAGATAAAATGATGCTTGCATAAAATACATAGCTAATACCTTATAAAAAATGAAGTCACCTCTTGATGTTTTGATCTAGCTGAGTGAATATTTATAATATTTCCCTCCAAAGGAAAATAACAACAACAGGCTGCTGGACAGCTACAGAACTGTTCAGCATGACCTAATGAAGAAACGTAAGGAACCTAGGGCTCCTAAAATTTTATACTTCCTCACCTTTCAATGCCTTAAACCCTTTCCTTTAATGCCTTAAGGCCTTTTAGGCCTTTAAATTTTCAATGAATTAAATTTTAAGTGTTAAGCTTTAGGTGCCATGTCAGGTTTAGGTGCACTTACCTTATATGTTAAAAAACTTGACATTTTAACTTGACATTTCAGATGAATATTATCTAGGCATTCTAATATAATAACACTCATTTTTCTTAGAGTTTTAAGTGATTTAAAACTGTCTAGCACTAAAACTTTTAACGGTAGTTTTTTAATAATTACCAGTAGACTCTGAAGATCGCTTCTTACTGAGAGGCTTCTTAAGGACGAGACCAGAAGAATGATCAACGTTTGGACTGCTTCGATTCACACTATTTTGCTCACCTTCTAAAAACAAAATTAGAATACAATCATAGCCATCCACAGTGAAAATTATAAATGACAAGCATATTGAGTGATAGCTCAGAAAATCATACAGGCCTAGGGGCCTATTTATATTTGGTTAGCCTATTAAACAAAAGTTGAAGACTAGCTTGGCAAACAGCTGCAATTTTATTTGCAATGCATTGCAAATTGCACTAGTAAGCTGATAAAAAAAACTGTTGAATAGTCAAGACACCTTAACTTTGCTAAAATATTTCTAAAAACTAAGAAAAACTACCTGCAGTACCGCTAAACATCTGAAGCTTCTTGAGAAGGTAATTCCTTTCTTCCTTAACAATAAGTATTTTTTCTTGCATAAGGGCGACTTGATCGCAGAGAGCTGCATTCTCCTAGCGACAAATAGCATAAAGTTAAGATAAGTTAGCGTAATCACATATCCTAGGTGGTATTTACCTATTCAGGTACTCATGATACTGAGTACATCAATGGAAGTTGTCATGACTGAAGACAACCCAACCCCTCCACCTTGGGAGGGGGGAGGGGTGTCAGTTTAAGGTGTCTTTGTATATAAGGGCTCGTGTTGTGGTTTTCTTTCAGAGGAAAATTTCAGTTTTCCAGGAGAGGGTAAGGCTTCATGGCTAGGTGGGCAGGGATGCACTGACAGATAGGGCACCAAGTGCCCTGGCAGAGGTAGTACAGAGGTTTGGATCTTTTCCGTTAATTCACCACCACTATTTTCTTTTGTTTTCCGTTAGTTCACCACCACTCAGAATCTGAAATACAGAAAAGAAAGTCGTTCTGAGTAATCAGGAATATTGAATTTGGGGTTTCCTTTACCTGCACTATTTGTGAAAGCCTTATCTTATAGCACAGCGATAACCGGACCGCGCGCTCAGCGGCCAGTGATTAGCGAGTGGCTACAATGAATTTTTAAGTGTCGCAAGTGAATGCAACAGTGAGGAGAGTTCTGTGCGTTTTTTTTACGTTCATTGAACGCCAGCTGTTGTAGTATTTGTTATCACTTGATGTTAGGACCTAACACAACCTAACCTAACCTAACCAACTCATCAAAAACATTAAGTAGTTCTGGCCACCAAAGTAACTTTAAAGTGTAACAACGTAATTAATATGTGTATTGTTTTTGTGTTTGTGTGTCAAGACTGATGTTAGAAAGTTGTTATAATACTCTTTTCCCAACAGTTAAACGTTTAAATGGTGAGTAAAAATATTATTTCGCAGTATTAGTTCCATTCCGATTAATTCTCAGCCTATGGAGAGTAGTTTTTAAATGCGGGGATATAACAGAAAATACCCTTAAATAGCTACTTACGCGAGTACATGTGAAGTAAAAAATACGGACCGGAAAATCTGTTTGAATAAATGCTGGAACATATTACACAGTTCAGCCACCACAGTAAAGAGGGACGTCGTCAATCAATAAATTGTGTGAGTTTTCAATTTCGTTATTTAATTTCCTAGTTTTTTTCTTGTGGTTTTTAAATAGGAAATACTGTAAAATGTTGTAAACTAAACCTACTTCAATTTAAAATATAATTGGTGGTGAATTAACTGAATCATGAGCAAAAAAATAGTGGTGGTGAATTAACGGAAAAGATCCGATACTTCCCCTCCCTTACAGTTATAGCCAGCACAAAAATATTGATAAAGGCTGAAGTGCCCTCTTAGGATTTTTCTATGACATAGGGCTGCCTGAGCTTACTTCATTAAAAGAAAAACCTACTAAGATAAAAAGTCTCTACAACATGCCGATGTTTTATATTGTTGGCTAATCAAACTTGCAGATTTTAAAAGATTACCAGGCATTGAGCTAAGCAGTGTTCACTTCACTATAGTAGGATTTATAACAATTTCAGCCCCAATGAAGAGTGAAGGCTTCCACGGTCTTCTTCCCAGAAGACTTCAAGTTACCAATTTCAGCCCCTTTGACTGCCAAGAGCTATCTAAAACAGCTTTGTGCAACGGCATCACGAGAACTGCCAGCTGCCGATGTGATTGGCATCGCCAATCGTCGCGAGAACTGCCCGCGGCCGATGGCCCACACCGTTTGTCGCGAGAACTGCCCAGGGACGACCAGATAGACTCGTAGCTGTTGAGATTAATCAAATCGATTCCATGAACGACTACTGTTTCGGTTTTTCCATTACAAAACCAAAAAAGATATAATCGATTAATCTTTCGATTCAATACATCGATTGCTACAATATTCGATTATTCGGTTTTTTAACAGAATTTTCCTGCAAAATCAGCTGATTCATCCGGGCAGTTCTCAAACTTATTTAGCATTTTTACCATGGCAGTTTAAAACTGAGATCATGAGTTTTTCATGGCAGTATGAAAACAAATTCTAAAATTTGTCTTGGCAGCCAAATGGTTAACAACTTAAGACATAAAATATGATGGGGGTGGTGCTTGAGCTATGAGATTACTTTGTCATCAACTTTAGACTAGACCTGGAGAAGTATTTCAAAATTCATCAACCTTTGTTATTCTGCAACCTTTGTTATTCAGCAACTTGTAAATTATAAGAAGGTGTTAATTTATTATTTACTTAATAAATTATCTTTATATATAAATAAGGATGAAGCAGTCTTGTCTTTTTTACAGCCTGGCAGCCCAGCCAGACTATTATTCATTTTATAATGGATTGTAACAGCCACTATTTGAAATTGATAAAGCCTAAAAAAACTATTGACTTAAAATTAGGACAACTAACTGGCAGATATACCCAAAGGAGCCAAAGGCCGATACTTACAAATACAATATCCTTAACAGCACGTTTTATAAATTTATACTTCCTTTTGTATTTTTCTTGTTCTGTTGTTGGTTCTTCCTTTTTAATATATTTATGGGAATAGTTTGAAGAATTGTTGTAAGACAACATTTCACTTTACTGAATTAAATAACAAGCATATGTTATCGGTAATTAGTGTTTTAACTAAAGGAGAAACTATATCTTCTTCGTTTGGCCAATAATTTTATCATAAAATTGAAAAGAACACAGAATTGACTATCAATAACGAGGATGTTGAGGTTAGTGTTTGTTTATGTATTGCTAAATGACATTGAGCTTGGCTGCTCGGCTGCTGGCTGCGTCTCAGTGTTGCCAATGCTCTTAGGGAAAATTACACAATTGAAATATTACCGTTGCAGCAGCCCTGCATACTCAGTGAATTTCAGTCGTGTCTAAATAGATGGTTTAGACGAAGCCACGAAATTATAAGATACGTCCGTAAGTAAGCTTTCTTGATAAATCTTCATAAGAAGAACATTTTATGCGAATAAACAGGGTTTAAATGTTAGAGATTTCAGGCTATACTTAATAGTAAAACTCTACTAGTTTTACCAATATATGTTAAGAAACAAAGCCGTAACCAGGAAATTTTTCGGGGGGGGGGGGGTTTAGACAGGGCCGGCGAGTGAATTTCCGGCTCGGCAAAAGTGGTGACCTTTTTTTTACTCGCGCGTGTGCTTTTCGGCGCCTTTATCGTAATTTTTTGCCCCTTTTGTCTGTTTGCGTGCCCCTCTACTTTTGCTCGGGGGGTTTTGGGGGGGGGGTTTCGACTGTTTCGGGGGGGTTTTCACCCCCATTTACAGCGCTTTCAATGCTATTTCTACAATTTCGGGGGGGGGGGGGGTTCTGGCCCTCTAACCCCCCCATTGGCTACGGCCTTGTTAAGAAATAAGCAAGCTATAAAATTTTATTTCTTTTCCATAGAGTTCAAATCGGGGAGGTGAATACGCAAGCACGCAGGTTTGTTGCCACAATTGGAAATTTTAGGTCCTAATCAAGCAGACCCTAACTATATGAAGCCACATATCAATATACAGTCTTATATGTTGAGACATAAGTAAACTACCATAGATAAAAACATCCAAACAGCTTTTTTACTTACCATTAGGGTAACACGGGGAATGAGTATGTGTGAGGGTGGGATGAATAATAAATAACCCCTCCATCTCCATACCCCTCCTGGCTACGGCTACGCCTCTGCCATAGATAAAAAGGGTATTTTTTATCTATGCCTCTGCCCAGACACTTTATTTGGTGATTTTAGATTTTAATATCAATCTTTGATACAAATCGGGAATATTGGATTTGAGTTGTTGTATAACCTGCTTTTATTTTCGGCTTTCGTCTTGGATTTTGATCAGCTGGGTTTGTTTTGTTTTCATTTCAATTTCAATCCAATCAAAACAATAGCTTGTGAGCTTGTGAACCGTAAGTGTCAGTGCTCCATCAATTTGTTATTAAACAATCAAGGCAGTCTGTGACAATTTCCTCCTTATACTTGAACAAGGTTTATTATTAGTCGTGGCTATGTGTAGGAAATGGTTTTGGGCTCAGTTAAAAAGAGAATATTAATGTTGGTGTACATTTTGAAGTGAATTTCTGATCCAAAATCTAGATATAAAGTACTCCTGTCACTTTTCATTGCCAGGTGTGTTTGTAAACAAGTGGCTTCTTAAAATTACTAAGGTTTTAATGAATTAGAATTGCTATTACTTTGCTTACTGGAAGCTCTTATTTCCAGGAAGATTATCTCTTTTGTGAGACTAGTTAAAAGCAGAAGTATCCTCCCTACTGTAATAGGAATTTAACTAGTGGAAATAAAATTCAAAGAAATTTCATCAATATAGTAGACCCCCTCTTAACCGACCCACACGGGACCGGACCTAGGTCGGATAACTTAAAAGGTCGGTTAAAACGGGTAATCCTCTAAACACCTATAAATAAAAGCTCTATTGATTTAGGGTTCTATTAACATCATTCTAGAGCCGTTATTTTATTATTTAGAAAATAAACTATAATTATCAACCTATTTTCTAAAATAAATACCATAGAAATGTCACAAATAATCCCAAAAGACAGTCAAAACTAAACCTTTTTATAAGCTAAATGGTAGATGTGTTAAAAAAAGTTCTTATAATAACACCTTTAATGAAGTGTTAAAACTTTTTTAACTCATCTTTTGTAATGCGGTATCGATAGTCAATGCATCTACTGTACGTTTTAATAGATCAATACATGCTGTATTCAAAATATTTTAACTCGTAACAACCTGTAGATTTGAGAGTGACGTTATTATCGCCGAGTATTGAAGCGGGAAAGCCACAATTACTAAAAATGGCGGTTAAACCGAACTGTTCTAAAAACGGGGTCGTTTAAAACGGTCTTAAGTATTTTTTTTTCAGCAAGGGCCGATAATCCGATCGTCGGTTAAAACGAGGTCGGTTAAGAGGGGGTCTACTGTAGCTGGTTACATTTTTAGTTAAAAAATGTTATTACATGATTTTAAAATATTTGAACAAATTCCAACCTATAAGCCCTTCATATAACATGTTGGTACTCACCTATGGCTAATCAACTTTTATATTAATCTGACCCTTGAATAGAATGTTTCAAAAATTGATTTTAAACTACATTTATGAACATTCTTTTGCAAGTAAAGCAAGATTGATGTGATCCTTTTTGTTTCCTAGTGGATATGTCCTAGTCTGTTTTAAAAGAATTTAACAATGTCTGTAGATTGAATCAGTCATGTTAAAACAACGTCAAAGTTCTTGAACGTATTAAGTAAGGTTGCTAGTGTTCACTATTAACCTTAATAAAAAAGTATCAATAAAACAATTTAAGTTAACTACCACCTGCTCTCACTTCAATCCATTGTATAAGGACTACGAGTTGAAGGAAATGGAAGCATAACTCATTTTAAATTTAGTAGCCTATTCGTTAGTGAAACAAAGAGGACAAATAGACAAGAGTACATGAGGCGCGACGTGCAGTCGGAAATTTGCCTCTAGTCCCTATACTTGGAAAAAACTACAAAACTAAAAAATTACAAATATGGTATCAAATTAAAGGTCTGAACCTCAGAATTGCAATAGTACCAAATATAAATGGTTTACAGCAGTCTACACATCATAAACACTGATAACCTAGAAGCTTGCCCTGACATTTTTTAAGAGAAGCTGCCACCACGGAATGCTCCTGTAACATTCCCATTATATGTAAACTGCTTCTAAACCAATTAAATAACTGGTACCATAGTAATTGTGAGATTCAGACCTTTAATTAGTTAAATACTCTAGCACATTTGTAGTTTTGTAGTCGACTATATTTTTGTAAACAGTAGTTTAGGATTGACTTTGATTTTATGCAGGTGTTACACGGATAAACTCTTCCACAAAAATTAAGTTATCGACCAAACTACAGCAACATTTTTTTTTTAAATAGGATTTTAAAAATTGAACTCTTTAGCAACAATTTCCACATTTTTTAATTTTACCTTACCAAAAAATAAAAAAATGTAGCAGCCGACTACTTTTTCCATAGACCTATCAAGTTTTAAAAACTTGCTTTTTTCATTTTTTAAATTGAAAAAAATGATTTTTGACTTTATAATTTATTCTATTACTGTTTAAAACTATAAAGGACTCTTCGAAAGAATTTTTCTATTTCCTTGTTTTTCTAAATTTTATTTTAAATTTCAGTTGAGAATGGAGCCACAGAGGTCAGAAGAACCCGCTTCGAGTCAGACTGTGATGTGCTCAGATTTTGTTCTCAAGGCTAGCAACCCTTCAAAGCTGTTTGCTCTCTATGCATCACTTGTTGATCTTAATGCCATTGAGCTTCAAAAGAAAGTTAATAGATATGTAAGGATTAGTTTTATATTCTTATATAACCTATAGGCCTAAGCCACTTAATTGTCTATATTGTGATTGTATTTTTTAATCAAGTAGGCCTAACTCAAGTTGCATTTTTCTCTTTTTAGCTTCATTGATAACCTTTAAATTCTACTCACGTGTGTTTTCAAGATAGGAGAGTTTGGAGTATGATTTATAATAATATGATAAATCATAATAATATTAGGTGAGAAGGACCTTTTTGCAGCTAATTTGTGGGTGGTATGTAAATTTATGTCTATTTAAAATTTCATGATGGATTTTTATTTGAAATAAAAACGTGCTTTTACCTTCCTGATTCCATTAATTAGAGAACATATTCCGGGTGAAGGCAAGCTTTTACATCTATTGATTTTAAAAGGAAGACTACCCCTCATTACTACATTACTGCAGTAACTTACCTAAAAAATTTAACTTTAGAATTTTCAATACAGCTGCTTGAAGACGTCACTTAAGAGTGCATGCATGTTACTGTTGCCCATCGTATACAATGCTTGTAAAAAGTTCACACCATTTTGTTTGAAGCAACTCAAAAGTCTGATAATCATATACACAGTATTAAACTACAAACAAAATTCCACTTGCAGCGTAAGCCTTAATTAATCATTTTGTATTTCTTTCACCAACTTATCAAAGTTTGATCAACCTGTTATCCATGTTGAATCTTATTCTTGTCTTTTGAATACCTACTGGTATTGCAGGTTGTTTGAAATCATATGCAGTATTATCTCTTACCCACAATTATGGTTGACAATAAATAAATAAATTCTTTGCAATAATCTTTTATAGCTTACACTCTGAATTAATTACGAGCAAACCATGTGTTTGCTTTTTATTTAAATACCCTGTCGCAGCTGACCTGCATCTCCAGCAAATTTCCACGAAACAAAATTTAATTATTATGCCTTCACCACAGCAACAATTGTGTGAGTTATAAACTATTGCAGATATTTTAATGTTCAATATGTAGTTAATTTATTAATAACTAGCAGTTGCCCGTGGCATTGCTCACGATAAAAACTAACTCCCGCTGCCTAAATGAAGATAGGGCCACATACTGAGTTTATGATTAAATAGATAAGGTGCAAAAACGAATGACGACTTAAATTAAACTAATGAAACTAAATTTAACTTTAATATAATACATATCACCTAAAAAATAATTTTAAAAAACATAAAACCATTATGAAAGTAACCAAATTATTAATTAGCTGTAAAATCGTATCCATATGTGAAGCTAAACAACCTGCTTGTTGAATGAACATTGAAATTAAACAAAAGATCATCCATTCCACCTGCATAGGAAAATTTATAATCTTCGACCCCGCCAAAACCCCTTAAAACTTTGAATTAAAAAACTGTTCTTAGCGGATGCTTAAGCCCTTAAGATCGTCCATGTAAAGGTCCAAGGTTCTATGTCAAGAAGTTTGGGCTGTGCAGTGATAGGCCAGTGGTATTGGACAAATATAAAGAAGATGGACTTTCATTAACCAGAAAGATGTTTTCAGGAATCCTCAAAGTCCGTAGGTCTGCTGCGACTGGAGTTATTCTATTGCTGCCCCCCGCAGGAGGTATTTCTATTTGTGCCTCCCTGTACTATAAATGTGAGCAGATTCAGTGCCCCACCGATAAAGGCCTCAAGGGTGCCACTGTCCTGGCACCCTTGCTTATGCTTGGGCTTGCTTGCTTATGCTTGGGCTTATGCCCAATATCATTGAATCTGCTCGCATGCATGTTATATAGTGGCCCTTAAGCAGGAATATAAATATCTCCGTCAGACCTTACGTACTTAGAGAATCCTAAAGCAGTTTTCTGTTTCATGAAAGTATATGTACGTAAAACGTAGAAATTGCCTTAATTTAGTGTCAAAAGAATTCTAAGGTTTTTAGGGTCTATCTTGAACATAAAAATGCCCCCGTTGCAGCAGACATCCAGACTATGTGCATTACTTTATTTTATTTATTCCATAAGAATAAAATGGGGAATGAGTATGCAGGTATACTGCAACAGTCATTAAAAATTTGGTGGTTTTAAAACAATATCAGGTGAATCTGAACCAAAAAAGCCACATACGAAGTTTTATCAAGATATGTTGAGTAATAACCGAGGGACAATGTACTGTGTTTTCAGCTTTAAATATAGTTTAAATAGTGTTTTTTGCTTCTGGGAGCTCCAAAATGAAAAGTTATCATGGTCTCGGGCTTAGGTCTTGCCGTGAGACATATGGTAATAATTCCATCAATGAAATTCGCTAAAAGGCAAAGGCAAAGTAATTTTTCTAATGATGTAGATAAAATAAATGGTTTACATTTTAGCCTTTTCAATAACAGCTGTTATAAGGAAGGACGGTCTTTTAAGTATCTCTAGTCAGTGATTTATTTTATGTTCTGTTCCTGACAGCTGGTTTGACATTCTACAGTTCTTGCTTTTCCACATCTGTTTAAATATAAACATTTCATCAATTTATATTCCGCCATAAGGATAATATGGGATCTTTGAGAGGGTCTGTGGCGGAGTCCGAGGGTCAGATCAGGATGAAAACTACCTAGTTTTCCTATTTAACGCCTAAAGAAACATTGTACCAAATTTCAGCCTTCTGGGTTATTGGAAAGTTGGAGAATTAGTGATGAGTGAGTGAGTGAGGGCTTTGCCTTTTATAGGTATAGAAGATAACTTATTCTTTTCACTTACAGATTGAAAATGAAACGAGTGTGAAACAGGCATTTTTTATCTTCTTAGACCAGACATCTCAAGATGGTGTCATCCAGGTGATAAGTAACAAGGAACTAGAAAAGGATTTCAGATTCATTGTAAGCTATATAATGAAATCCAGTATATAATTTTTCTAGAACAAGTTTTTAATCTGGTTACCAGTACATTTTTTGCTGTATGTCTTGAGATAATGGGAACCATTACCTCTGAAGCAGGTGGAATGAAGTGGAAGTAATGAGGAGACCACAGGTTATGCATGAAGTTATACTACCTTGAAATGATAATTTTTTTTGTAGCTGAAAATTTAAAACCTTATTGCCTTTTGTAAAACCAACACAGTTGATTTTTTCATATTGTTTACTGTCCCAGATCATTGGCTTTCCTAGCTCCAGGCCATATATTATCTCAAGATATAACGCACCAAATTTACCAGATTGTTAATAATCTGCGTCATTGATGTCTTAAAAATAATTTTAGTCGTATTTAAAAGTAAGAAATAATATATCAATATTCTTGAGGGTTTTATTTAGAGCAATAAAAAAAATTATGACTGAATGGAATAGGGGTTGGGGATGAGTAGAAGGGGTTGGAGTAAACCAACATTTTCTGATCCTATCGTTTCATTCTTTATATCTTGCATAAGTTCTATCACAGGATGGTTAAGCTGTTTCAAATTTGCATTCATACAGTAGTAATTTTTATTTTGTTATCTTCTTGAAAAATCATTGTTAACTATACGTTTCTTATTTTCAGTTATTGAATAACTTAAATTGGTAAATCAACAAAAACATTTCATAGTAAGTTATGTGTGTGTGGATCAATTATCAAAATAATTATATTTTGCGATTTTGTTTACTGTGATTTATCAAAAAAGTTGTATTCTGTTAATTTTTTTACTTGTACTCCGATGGTTTGTTGATTGTTTAATTGTAATGCTTTCTATTTTATTTTCTCTTCTTTTATTATTGATTTTAGTTTCGTAATGCTACCTAAATATTTACAAACAATAGAAAAAAATACAACTAACCTTAACGTTGTCTTCAGTTTAAAGAATTATTAAAATTTAATGATTATATAGTCTATTGTGATTTTTTATTAGAATTATATCTCTGATAGTTCCCATAAATCCTTCCCTCTTGTAGCCTATATATTTATTTACCAATACCTTTTTCGGAAAGTTCTGTTTATCGTTTTCACGTTAGTTTGTCTCGTAGGTGACGGAGACGGTGTTCAAGCAGTGTATCTTCGGCTCGCGCGCGGCTGCCGTGGACCCGTCGCAGCTGGGGCCGGACCTGGCTCGCGTGGTGTGCGCGGCCGGCGCGGTGGACAGCCTGTACTGCGTGCCGGTGAACCACCCATCGCGCGGCCTCGTGCTGCTTTACTGTCTCGGCGGCTACACGCCCGGCCTCGAGTTCAACTACAGCTACTATGTCACCGAGTGTCTCAGGTGGGTTTTGAAATCTGTTACTGGTCTTCTTGGGATGTACGTTTCTGGATGAATGAGATGGATTCAGTAAAGATAATAAAGAACTAACTGCCTGTTGTCATGGGCCAATACGCCTGTGCGGCGATTTAAAGACAGCAAGGCACCGTAGTGGCAATTTTCACTTAGGCCAACCAGAGGTCGCTCATGACGGAACAAGAGTCGCCCGCTGCTGTGATCGATCCAGTGATGTTCGAGACATAGGGCCAGCGCTTTGCCTTTGAGCGCAAGATCATAAATACGCGTGTGAAACAGGCATTTACTACGGTAGCTAAACCATGACATTGCGTTGTTTTATATCTGGGCTGGTTCTTTCAGCCTCAGTAATTTCCATGGTTTAAGTAGACTAGTTCTTAGTCGCAACGTAATAAAATTCTTCCCCTTAAATTTTTTTGTGTTTTTTATTGTTCTATTGGACAGCCATTGTGTGCATGAAAGTTCAAAGCAATTATAATATAACATTTTCTTAGCAAAACATAAAAACGTAAATCAGTCTGCTAACAGCTGAAAACATATTTAAATTGCCACCAATTTATGACATTCAAAGTAAGCTGATATTTAATTTTCTTAGAAATGAGAAATCTGTAGGTTTTACTTTGCTTGCTTGTTGTGAACTTTTGATTGTGATCTCTACTAGATTATTCCAGCCAAAAGTGAAACTATTGTATATATTTATACAGTTATCAATGGCATAAAAATATGAAACTATAATGATTTTTTGTCACTTCAATTTTTTTCTTGTTTATTACTCTTAGGCACTGCTTGGGGACAATCTTGAATACTATGGCTTATGAAGAACAAAAAAGGCTTCATCTACGATGTTATTCATTGCTGAAAGGAGCAAGGAATTTGATAACTCATCTGGGTAGGTAATTGTTATCTTTTAAGTTTTAACAAAGCTAGTTTAGACTGACTTAGTTTGATCCATTTTTTTACATTTATAGGAGGCCTAAAAGTCAACGTCATTTCAATAAGATACATTAAGCATATGCCCACTAGTAATTTCTTGCTTGCTTATCTTGATGTTTATGATAGGCCTAATTTCAACAACTGTTCATGCACAGTACTTTTTGTACACTTCATTAAAATAATTGTTAGAAATAAAGATAATACATAAAACACACACCCTAATTGCTTATGTTTTCAATCCTGTACACCTTTGGTCAAGGTTGAAATTGTAACTAATCTTGTTTTTATTTTCAAAAAATGTTGAGCTTAGCTAGTTTTCAAAATATCAAAATCATTGAAAATTAAAAGATTTAAATATAAAGAAACAAAGTGAAAAATGTTGAAATTATATGTTTTATCATGAAAATTTACTCTTACACTACCTAATTTTTTTATGAACAGACTTAAAGATCTAAACTACCAATGTAGAAATAAAAATTTCAAACAATTCAATACCAAATTTCTAAACAGTTTTTTAAGAAAGTTCTTATAAAAAATCCTTAGATTAGAATTATTTTTTCAATAGAATACTTAATTAATTGTATGAACATGAAATTCCTTTTTCTTCATGTTCATTTTTATTATGTTCATGTTCAATATTTGTTTGTATTATTGTTATTATGCTATGAGTTAAAAAATCTTTGATTCCACTATCAATATAATAATGTTTAAGCGGTTTCTGATCTTTTTAATCAAGTAGGCGGTGGCAGATTGAATCAGTTGCAATCTTGTTAAGTGGTAGATTTGCTCCCTAGTGAAGGGTAATTGTAAGCCCCAGGGGTTGCATCGACCCCCTTCTGAGCTTGTCCGCTGGTGGTCTTGTTACACTTGATAGGATACACTATTTTATTGTTTTAACGTTTTCATATTGCTATATTATCCAGGGCTATTACAAAAGATCCTCTTTTGTTGAAACTCGTCGGTAATTTATTTAAAATACTTTACTGATTTGTTGTTGTTAATTTACTGAAAACATTCATAGATAACACAACCATGCATCAGTTTAGAATACATAAAATATAATTAATGTGTCTTCCTCACTGTTCATGTCCTTTCTCGGTAAAATTAAAAAGTGATGCTTTTGATTTGCAGCCACTTTCAGCTTAAGTCCCATGTATGAGACTTGCTTTTGTGCTATTTTGCACCTTTTACCAGTAACATGTGTATTGCTCCTAGAACAATCCAATTAGAGCCAATAAGAAGCCATACAGTGAAAAGTCTAATTTCTCCCTCATCTGTTTGTCTTATTGGCTTCACCATTGCATTACATATTAGGGGTAAACTTTAAAATCCGTCTCCAACATTAAAATCGAAGTTAGGAATCGATATTTTTCAATTTGATGTAAATAATTGATTTCCTTTAAATCATATGTTTTATTGTTATCAATGTGAAACTTATTTGAAATAAACAATTTAGGTTACTCTTTTAACTGTTTATTAAAATGTCGGTTTCAGTTTTTTTACAATCCTATTACAGTCAGAGAATCTTACAAACCTTGAGTCAGTAGGTCAGTAATGGATTGGAAAAATTTACTGGGTTCGCTAATTCAGTTTCATGCGGTATTACGATGATTCTAGGAATGATACGTGATACAAGAGATGGATATATTTGACAGTGTAACCAATGTGGATGTGGGTAAATAGGTAAATGATTCAAATATTCCAATATGTGGTTGAGTAACATTGAAGTTAACTTATTTGTGAGCAGCCATAAGTTTACTCAATTTCAGTTAAGTCACGAACCTAGCATTTCATCAGCAACATGGCTGAACAATTCCAGTTTTGGATTTTTTTCTACAATATAATAGACTGAAGGACATGTTTGACTCGTACCTTGGCAATTTTATGTGTTGCTAGTACCGAAGTGACATTTCTCAATGATTAGAAGGTGTAACTAAAGTTTTTGTACGTACATAGTAATTTTAACCATGTTTTTGTGATCTTTAATGTTTTATTCGGATTGAACCTGTTAGAATTATTATTTATTTACCAAACTATCATGCAGATAAACATCTATGCTTTAAATTATCGTTTCGATGATAATCTCGAAATGTTGTTTTGGTTAGCATAATGTGATCATAAATATTAGAAAATATTGATTTTTAACTTCGATTTTAATGCTGGAGACGGATTCTAAAGTTTCACCCATAATAGAATGAGTTAATTAGAATTGTGTCCTACATTTGATAATACATACATTTATTCCAACGCAAGTCTTACACAGGCTTACGTCTGTCATATTAAAAAAAAATATATGTATACTTTGTATTTTGTTACTTATTAAGAATCATTATTTGTTTGACAGGGGACGTAACAGACCTCTTGCGAGAGATCATGACTGAGGCTCGCAAGTTGACAAACGCGGAGAGGTGCTCCTTGTTTCTGTTGGACGAACAGGGCAATCTGGAGTCCAAAGTGTTTGACGGCTTCAAGGCAGGAGAGGTGAGCACTGGAATGGTCAACTGGTAGTTTACAACGGCCTAGAGTAAATATTAGGTGTTTTAAAAAATAATATCACTTTTTCAAAGAAATTTACTTCACCATTGCCAGTAATGATAAAACAAGAGAGCTGATAAAACGAGAGCCGATTAAACAATTTTGCTTTAATACTTATGTGTATAGAACTGTATCATTTTAACTTTATTCCACATTCGATCAATGTGCAGAATGTGCAGAGCTCCGCTAATTCAAACTGTAGTATAAACCCGATTCAAACCATAAGGCCAGTCCGTCCATAAGACTAATGTTAGAATTGGGCTTATAAGTTGGCGTGGGCCTTATTTTTTTAAACCAACTGTAGTCTAATTGAAATTTCAAGCTAATCCAAACTAGAGTTTCAGAAATATAAGTTTAAAATAAAATTAAAATTGTTAAGAGACAAGATATTACTTGAGAGAAAAAGATAGGATATACTGAGTAATAGCTCTCTTCTCTTTTGTTTGACAAAGGCTTCAATGAAAGCTAAAATATCACTTGTATAATCTGAAAGTATCTATGTGTCTTTCTGCAGCTTATTTGCAAGGTGAGTTATATCCTGCAACTAGGATATAGGGTTGTATATCCTATCTTTTCCTCTCAAGTAATATCCAAGCCTTATGCCTCACTCCTTAAATTCATAAGAGACAAGATAAAGACAGTAAACAAAGCCTGTAGAAATGTAGTTAACACTATTGTAAAAGACAATCATGGTGCGCATAATTTCCCTGAAAAAGATGACTAAGCATGATCAGCAAATGTTATTTGACCATAAAAGATAATTACTTGCAATTTGTGGACATAGTTTTGCCAAACTCTGTTAATCCGATCATTTCAGTAATCTGAACTAGGTTTGGCCCCAATTTGTTTGGATTAACAAGGTTCTATGATTGAAAATTGTAAATCTGCAGTGAACAGAGAGCTCGGGACAGAGCATTCTCATCTGCATAAACTATTGAAATATTACATCTCTTGTCATCAAGCTCTTGCTAATTTCTTGATTTGCATGGTGCTTGTTGTATTCACTGGATGTAAATCAAAACAACCTACAGCATTTAAAATATATATTTACTCTAATACCATCCTAAAATAAATAAAATAAAATACTATCCATCATTAAAATTTTTCAATGACAGTCAATTTCAATTGGTTACTCTGATCATCAGAATTTTTTTCTTGGACTGGAATGCTCCATAATTATGGTTTTTAAGAGCTATGGAGTGTTCTATAACTTGGGTTTTTAAGAGCTATTAGCTAGCACTAGAGCTTTTCTACATTATGCATTAAAGTCTTAACGCATAAACCATCTACCTACTCCATTTATTTTACTGTGTACATACAAGGGTTACAAATACAAAAACTGTGGGCCAGTTTTGTGCTGTTATTTTATTTATTTTTTAATTTTTTAAACTTTTTATACTGTATTTTGTTTGCGGTTGCAGCCGGTTACGGAGGTGAGGATCAAGCCGGGCCAGGGCATTGCAGGCCACGTCGCCCAGTCTGGGGTGCTGGTCAACATACGAGATGCCTACAACCACCCGCTCTTCTACCGTGAGGTCGACAAACACACGGGCTTTCGCACTAGGCAAGTGGAATCATTTTCATCCTTATAGATGCCACAATATGTTGAAAGGTTTTTGTAGGGTAGGGCTTATGGATTTTACCAAAAATCTGCCAAGATTTCAGGTGTGTAAAAAATTACAAAATCTGTGATTTGTGCTGACAAATTTATTCAAAGTTCGAGTAGAAAAATAAGTTACTAGGGTAGTGGTTAAACGATAATAGTCAGCACCTCCCAACCCTTTCTCTTTCTTAACCGGTTCTCCCTATCTATCCAAGCACTCTAATAATTTAGCCTCCTTCGACACCATTTGGCATTCCTGAACTAGCATTTGCAGTAGACAAAGTCCAGGTTTTCATAAATTTCCCTTTAAGAAAAAAAATTAATTACTGCTCTATATTTTTACCACAATGAAGTGGCAAAAATGAACAAAAGTGGAGTGATAAAAGAACAAAATCATGAAACATAGTACAGTTCGCGCATTATATCTCCGGCTATGACCACTACGCTACTAACCGTATCATATGATATTTTCAACATATGATTCTGGTAAGCACTGCGTTTGACACACAGCGAGGCTATAGAACAATGTTTTCAGAAAAGTACCCCCTCACCCCCCGTGCCTTGCAACCAGCTGACTCTGCCATAGCCGGAGATATAATGCGCGAACTGTACCTGGCCTACCTTTTAAAATTTAATAAAAATAACTAAACAAAATTGTGAATTAAGTGAGCTCATGGTAGGCTGCCATGGTTCAGAGATAGTACACCAAACTGAAACCAGTTCAGTTTTGATCAACCATGAGACCTGAGTTTGATACCCAGCTTCAATCCAAAGGTCCAAGATCACTCAAATCCAAAAGTCATATTTTTTCTTTTGGTCTCTTCATGGGAAAATGTATTGGTTTTTTTCATTTAAGAAGATGTTTTACTAAATTAGTGATCCCCCTTCATAAAAAGTCACCATATTTTAAATTTGTTACTAATTTCTCATGGTATCTGAAAGTATCCGTAAAGGTTTTGTAGGGACCTACACAAGCTACTTATCGCACACTGATGTTAAAACTCAAGTATTAATACTTGTGTATTTAGAAACTTTTGGTGTGTCCTGATCGTGGCTTCTTCATTTTAGAAAATACTTCACTGAATTAGTGATCTCCAGAGGGGGGTAATTTAACATGGGGTAGAGCCCATGTTAAATTTACTGATCACCCATGATATCTACAAGTGTCCTTGAAGTAAATAAATAAATAATTAATAAAATCTTTATTTGTCATATGAATACATTACATATTATTGACAATGTCAAAATAGCAGAAAAAACCTTGTCAAAGGCTCCTGTAGCTAAAAAGAGAACTATTCTAACAAAATTTATAGCCTACAATTCAATAATAGGTTGTAATGAAAAAAAAATATTAAAATCAAAATCAAAATCAAAAGCAGCAGGGCACAGTAAGAAAAAATAGCAGAGAGAGAAAAGAATCGTATTAAAACAATATGTTTCCAGTGTTCAGGAAGTCGTCCAGTCTATAAAAATGGTTTTCCAGTAGCCAATTGTAGAACAGAGATATAAATTTTTTTTCAGGATAAGCATTGATGGACTCTTTTAGAACATTGTATATCTTTACTGATAAAATAATATGACAATTATTGGTTTCACTAAGACGGTGGGAAGGTTTTGTACACGAGCTACTTGTCTTATCGCACATTGATGTTAAAACTCGAGTGTTGATCAAAACTTTTATATTCAGGAACATTTTGTGTTTCCCGATCGTGGACGAGTCCCGCGTGATCGGAGTGGCGGAACTGGTGAACAAGGTGGACGGAACGCACTTTGACCAGTTTGACGAAGAGGTAGCGATGGCGTTTAGTGTGTACTGCGGCATCAGCATCATGCACAGCCTGGTGTACAAGAAGGTGCAGGACGCGCAGGCTCGCAGCAAACTGTCCAACGAACTCATGATGTATTACATGAAGGTGAGATAAGTTTCAACATGTCTATTACGTCAAAGCTAGTCTTTTGTGGATGATGGTTTTCAAATTTGAACAGAGCCATGAGGGGTTTTTTAGCGAATTTCCCCTATAGGGAAGAAGCTAGTACCATAGGTCTCATGGTAAGACCTAAGCGCGGGACCATCATAACTTTTCGTTTTGGTGCCCCCAGATACCAAAAACACCATTCGTTCAAATTTGTATATATACAGTATATATATATATATATATATATATATATATATATGTGTGTGTGTGTGTCTGTAAGCACGATAGTGCTCGCAAAAATGGTCCGATCGGAATGAAATTTGGCATAGGCGTGTAAAGTAGTAATTATTCGGATGAGTTTGAAAACCAGCCCAATCGGACCACTGGAAGAATGGTAAATGGGGATAAACCCCCCCCCCAAAAATGGGTTTTTTGGGGTTTTCACATATAAAAATAAAAATAATGCAATTTTAGTTAGCACCATTGAATTCAGCTCAAAAAAACAAACAATTTAGTATTTTGAATCATTGCTCTATGTCCATTGGTTACCGAGATATTCTAAGTGGTAAACACAGTACGTTGCCCCAATGTTAACCTTATGGGAAATAAGTAAAATTCAAATATCGCTTATTTCTCAACATATCTTAATGAAACTTGGTTTGTGGCTTCATCTAGATAAGATCTAATGTATTTTAGTCAAAAACCCCGGAAATTTACATTTTTGTGGCAGCAAACCTGCATACTCAATCCCCATGTTATCCTTATAGGAAATAAAAAAATTCTTATCTTCCTTATTTTTGACATATATATTGATAAAAGTTGGTATATGGTTTCTCCTAGTTCAGATCTATGAAATATTGAATTAAAACCACCCAGTTTTAACGGACCTGTTGCAGCAAACCTGCATACCATTCTCCACATTATTCTTATGGAGCTTACAAAAACCTATCAAATCTCACTACCTTGGATTGAAATATGTTCTTTTGCATTTGAAATTCGCTGAGTATGCAGGTCTGCTGCAACAGGGGTATTTAGTTTTCCCACTTCAAATTTGTTGACACAAGTCACTTTGTCAAAATTATTATTCGGCAGAAACTTAGGAATAGGCCTAATTTTGTTGAAGACGACAACCCCTAGGAAAAGTATTTCTCTAAGGCGGTCACCATGAGTAACATGCAAAGAGTAACAACAAGCAAAATTAACTCCATCATAAAATTTTCAAGTTGACCCAAATATTAAAAAGCTCCACAAAAAATATGTTATGCCTAACAAGTTATAGTTTAGTTTAATTTCAAGTTATAATGGAAGCCCAGACCTGACTCTGTGTGATTTTCCTCTTCATTTTAGCAAAGACCAACAATCTTGTAGTATATCCACTTCAACTAACTATCTAAGTATTCTTGATTGAAATTAACAGGAATCAGTGATGCTGACTAACAATGCCAAAAAAAAAAAATACTAACAATGACACAGCTAGCTTATAAGATAGTGAAAACAAAACTATTTGAGTTGTTGAAACAAGCAGTACCAACCTCAACCTGATTTTTCATCTTCATGAAGTAATAATAACAAAAAATAATAATATTTGTTATTACAATATTTGTTATCACAATAATAAGTAATACTAGTTACAATATTTTTTTCTACAATCTCGCCATTATTTATGGAAACCCTTTGTTTATTTATTTATTTTCCTGCATAAACAACAAATTGTATTAGTAATATTACATTTAAACCAAAAACAAACAAAAAATCAAAATTTCAGTATAAATTTAAAATTCCCGCCTGAGGAAACACAATTCAAATTTCCCTCCACAAGGAAGAGAGAAGAAGATATGCAACTGGGCCAATTAGAAGCAAGCTTCATTCTTTTTCAACCAAAACATGATTGTGAGTTAGTCCATGCTACTGCCTCTCATGTTTATAAATGTTTTCCTCTTACATTTATTTAGTTTTGGTCTCTTACTGCAACAACTAACTGGCAAAATTGCTTTCCTAACTTAGTGGTGTTAATGACAAATTTACTCTTTTCAAAAAATAAAATAAAAAATATTATTACAGATGGAGCACAAAAAATCCCGACCTGGACAAGAATTTTCAGGAATTGGAGGGGGGAGGGGAAGCTTCTTCTGCTTAAGCCCTGCTCCTTTCATGGCTGCTGAAGTAGTTGTAGAGAAGTGAACTAATTTCCAACATAAAAGCAAAATCTTTTAGTGTCATGTGGGGTTATAGTTTGAGGTTTTGTTTGAATATGTTTCATCTTCGTTTATACAGCTACCAACTTTGAGAGATTCAAGATATTTTACTTATTTAACTGTATAATTAAAAGTCCAAAATCAATAATAATCATTTTTATAAGTTTAAATACCAGGAGAATTAAATTATGTTAATTTTCATTCTCTATTAAATTTTTTTCATATGGGGTTAAAACTTACAGTCTTAAAAGCTACTCTCTTGTGAATAATAAAAATAACAATGATTCTTAAATAACAAATAATACTTCAAGAACAATTTTAAAGAAATCATAAAACCTAATGATCATCCAGTTAGAAATGAAGTGAAAAAATAATCTCTTTTACACATGTTTTTTTTAGGTCGGGATTTTCACGTTCCAGTTATACTTGTTGGTGTTTGATTATTTATTAATTAATGTAAAATATGTCTGATTTAAATTTTTAAGGTCAGTGATGAAGATGTTCAAAGAGTATTGGATTGCAAGACTTCCCATGATTTCCCAAATTTTACAGATTTTAGTTTTAACCCTCGCAATATACCTACAAGTGAAACTCCCTGTATATGTCTAAAAATGTTTGAAGATATGGGATTCATAAAACATTTCAACATTCCTGTTCACACTCTGACAAGGTAAAGTATTTGTATTGACTTCTCTTTCTTTCTTTTTTCTTGGGTGAAAGTGATAATATTAAAAATGTAGACAGGAATGAGAAAGTCATCCTCAGTTATATTTTTTGTAACTTAAAGTTCTACAAATCTTCTATGTCAACCTTTTATATAAATTAATGAGGATGATGGCTTTTGATGACTTTAACACTACTTACCCAATAATTTTTATTTATCAGATAAACAATGGTATACAATAACAAATCCATGATTTTATTTTATTTTCTTATCAGGTTCAAAAGCCTGCATTACACTACAAAAACATTTATTCATATTTCATATTAAAATAGGCGATGTAGAAAGTGATAAGTAACCTCTTTTAATATTGATTTTTGGTTTGATTGTATAAGATACTTCAATATTTACTGTTCAAGTTTATTCAGTTATTTTAACAATGAGAATCATAGAATCTCTTATCAAAAAATTATATGGTACATATATCATGCCTTTAAAAAGTGGACATCTAGTTGTTTACATGGTAAATAATATTGTGCCGACATCAGGCCCTACTTTCCAAATGCTCAAAAGCGTACTGATGAAGCAGTCAGTGGCACCATGAAAACTCTCTTTGCGTCTTTTGAAGGATTAGTGAAATACTACAGTTTTAACATAATAGGAGAATTTTGTCTTGTTCCAAAAATCACTGTCCCTTGAGCAAGTTTCTTTCCATTGCTTTTCTATTCTTCAAATTTTTAAAATGATTTTGAATTGTTGATGACTTTTGAAGATATATTACCTAAAATTTTAGATTTAAATATATAGTTTTTAGCTTTATTTTGAGACTAATTCATCAATTGATATTACAGTTACGTAGAGGTGTGCGGATAGTGAATTTTTGGATCGGATCGGATTCGGATCGGATAGCTTATGTTCGGATCGGTTTCGGATCGGATAACAACAGGTTCGGATCGGATAGTACCGGATTTGGTTATTTACGGCACGGCGTAATGAGCAGATTTAAGTTTTCTCATAAGCCAAAGGTAATTGCAAGGAACTACCATATTACCCTAATGTGTAATGTAAGGTTTGCCTTGATAGCCCTGAGTTGTTGATTGTTCAGATATGTTGTTTTCAATGCAAGCCAAATGTCAATTAAGTATGCACAGGTACAACTAATTATCTGTTAATAATTTGGAAATTTATTGATTCCCCTTAAGCATAGTTAGTATTTAATTCAACAAGGTTATTAGGCCTAAATAAATTTCAGAATTAGGTTACTTAAAAATTCATTTTTCAATGCAATCTAAATTTGTTCATTTTTATGCCTCTGTATTTTTTGTTATTTTCCTTTTCATAAATCAATAAATTATTTGACCAGTGACTAGGCCTAAGTGATAAGACAAAAGAATTAAATATAAAACCTGATTCACCAATCTCTTCATATTTGAAGAAAGCTCTACATTTTTATTCATGCATTAATGCCTGACAACCAAGATTTTGATTCACTACAAAATAATACTATAAAATAATAAGTCTGAGCAGTAGTAAACTTAACCTAAATTTCAAGATGAGTTTCAAATGTTGTAGGTTTCAGTATTAAAGCTTGGTCATTTAATTAGAACAAATAAAAGTCTATTTGTTTTAGAAAATAAACAACAAACAAACTCACTAATTATTATCACAGGCGTATGTTGTCAATTCAGCATTTTACTGTTATCTAAGAATGTCCATTTTAATCACGTTATTGGAATCACGGCTCGGCTTAATTCGTCAAAGATTAATATTTCAACAAAATAAAAACTTAATTTTGATCACTCAACTTTGTATTTCTAGGTAAGTAATTGCTTAGTTGATAAATAAATTGATACAATTGAAAGAAAGACATTCTTGAACTAATTCAGCTTTTAAGCAGATGACGACATTCAAACACGATGTGAGATGGAAAGACAAACAATGAAACAAACAGGGTTCGCCAAATCTTTGGCAGCCCAAAATTATTGTAGGCTTTTTATTTTATCATATCAACAGGCCACTTAAGATATTTACGGCCTGAAATAGTCGTATGAAACATCAACACGACTATTTATTTATGGGGTATTTACGGGATACTTCGTTTTGGCAATTGAAGACGAGTGAGGGGACACTGTCGGCCATTGACGAACTCTGATTTGTTGTCTTGATTGCGATTCTCTCTCGTACCAATCGATGTTTTGTCGGTAACGGATACTGATTGAGATCACGACAGTAACAGAACTAATAAAGGATGTACTATTATTTGTTAACTGATTTAATGCTACGATACAAGAATTTATCTTAGGATGTTCGTTATCGCGTCGGGTATTGCGCAATACTCTGATCGTATACAACAATCTCGATCTTATCACGAGTCGCAATATCAGCAACCGAAATAGATCGCTTGATGCATACCACTGCATAATCGCATCGTGTTGAGGCGTTGTTCAAGCCGCAATCGCGAATCGTCGCATTTCAAAGTGTCATTTTTGCTCTGTGATGTTTTCTTTCACCACTGTTCTCTCGTTGGTAGTGACTAGTTTTGTTTGGAAGACTTTCCAAACTTTAAAATTTGATCCTTCTTAAAAATTTACCCCAAAATATGCAGTCTATCCGATAGTGTCGGATATCTAGTCAGTCTTACCGGATAGTTATAAAACCCTCGGATCGGATTCGGATATCCGATCCGAATCCGATCCGAATTTTCGAATATCCGCACACCTCTACAGTTATGTTAACGTTTAAGTTTTGGTCCTTGGTTTATCAAAATTCTCATTTTAAAAATAAAAAAAGTTTTTCTCGTCATAAAAATAAAATAAAAACATCAAATTGTTAATCATATAAAGCTAAATTTAAGAATGCTAACAACACAAAACCAGGAAATTTCAACAATAGTTTAATTTTCATTTTATGCATAATGTGGACCTTTTTCATGATTTTGTAGGTTCATTCTGTATGCCCAGAGAGGGTATAGAGACACCCCCTACCACAACTGGTCTCATGCTTTTGCTGTGCTTCATTTTGCCTTCATCGTCATGAAGAATTGTCGGATAATGGAAAGAAAACATTTAACGTGAGTTTCCATGTAGATTCATATTGAGTAGTTTTGGAAAAGTATTAAAATTTTAGGGTACAGGCTACAGACATAGTTTTCAGCTATAGAAATACAATAGTTTTACAAACATTGTATATTTGTAAAGGTAAGGTTACATATTGGTGGTAGTATTATAATAATAAGACGTATGTCGTAAATTAATTGACCACTGACAAGTCAAAATATCATATTCATAATTAAAAAATCTCAAAATTGCTTGTATGTCCCCCATATTTTTCCACAAAATAATTATTCATTCAAGAAGGGAAAAGAATCATGTTGTATTGTGTTGTAGCAAAATGAAACTTGATTAACAGCTTTATAACTTAATAACTTAACTATTGGGAAAAAATGTGAAGTTTGTTTTTAAAATGGCAGCTGCTTAAAAATGTCAAACATTTAAAAATGGCGGTGTACGGCCCTTCTTCAACCAAAACTTATTTTGCACAAGTAAATTTTACTTTCGAGTAAATTTTAAGATTTCTAAATTTTGAATATGTTTTCTATGCTCCAGGATCAATAACTAAGGAATTGGTAGAGAGTTCTAGGGCACCCTTTGTATTTGTCACGTTTTAGTAACCTTTTCCCAAAATTTCTTCACGTTGACTGCTTGTGTTGGCGCCACGCAGGCCGTTGGAGGGAATGGCGCTGCTGGTGTCGGCGATGTGCCATGACGTGGACCACCGCGGCACCACCAACCAGTTCCAGCTGCGCTCCGGCAACTCCCTGGCGCGCCTCTACAGCTCCGAGGGCTCCGTCATGGAGGTATCTCGGTAGTGTTGGGTAGTTTGGTTCTCCTCGGCTAATCAGTTGGTATGAATGACTCAATTCTGAAGAATCAAAATTGGAATTGATTTTTCGTTTTTTGATTTACTGTATCTAGCAGTAATACATAAAGATAATTTAAACTTATCTGTTTGTTTCTTTAACCCTTTGCAATCGGATTGGGTATTTGCCACTATTCTGTAGCGATCGCGAGGCCAACTCTACTGGCCACCACCATTAGTGCGCAGAAGTCAGATTTTTTTCCACAGCAGTTGTCATTTGCTATTGGATGTCCAGCATGGCTGGCCAACATAAAATCCAAAGAATGCTCGGGTGTCCAGTAGGACTGGCCGATAAGTGCCAATAACATATGTTTTTGTTTGTTTTTCTAAATTTTGCCTGATGCCTGTAAAGTGCTGCAACCTAGTGAGGAGTTAAATAACTAAGTGATCAGCAGGCTTGCAACATTGAATCATGAAAATACCCTACGATAACATTGCGGGTTTACAATAAAAACAATTCCGAGCTGCTGGGCGTGAAAACAATTCCGAGCTGATGGGAGTGAGCTGCCTTGATGAACGCCAAGCTGGCGCGAAGTGGGGCTTGGCCAGTAGAGCAGGCCGTCTGACTGGCAGAACGAAGCCATACGGAAATTAATTCCGACTGGCTGCTGACTGCTTTGAGGCCACTTAGGAGGCAAAGGATTAATATATACTGTTCTTATAGTATTTTAAACAAGGTACTATTTCTGGTACAGTTTTCAGAGTTTATTCATGTTATTTTTAAACTCTGAATCTTTGAAAACCTTGAAATATTTTTTAAATATGATTATTAGTGAATCAAGTAAGAAATGAGCAGAACCAAACTCCGAATCACAAACAGATTTATAAAATAGTTCATTTCTTCCTTTTAAACATGTTTTAGAGGTTTCTGTGAATCACCTTTTCTTACCTCCATTATAAAAATAGTATTGGCGTTAATAGAAAAAAAGTTGTAAAACAATGTAGAAGCTTCAAGCTGAATTAAAAATTAAATTCTTTTTAGTTTTGTCTCTAAATGTCATTTGCAGCTTGTTTTATTAAGCGAATTTGTGATGAATAATAAAATAAGAAACATAAGCTTATTTCCTTAGTATGTTAAAACAACCAAATGATTCTTTTGGTTCTCTCAAAGAGTTGTTCTAATTGAATGATTCGTTCCCAAATTGCCCATCTCTAAATTGTGATGAAATTCTAACTTGACCAGATTACAACCGATCCAGGGTACAGTAATGGAAGTTGTCACCATTGAAGGTAGTTTAGTGTAGTAGTCTTGTTGTAATTCACAATTATTTCAATTCACCTCTTACTAGAGGAGTTTCAGAGAGGATGGACTGACCATATAGGTATAAGACCAGGAGAATCTCATATCGAAATTATCAAAGCTGACCTACTGCCCATTTAGTTAAGGAGGCTTCTAGCTTCTTCTAGTTGCCAGAACAAAATATTTTTTACGAATACATATCCCCTCAGGATTTTTTCATGAGGCAGTGCGACTCCAATATAATTAATAAATTATTATTTCTTGCTGGATCACCTTCAAAATTCGCTGAACACCAGTGTAATACTGACATTTTGGAATTTACCATGCAACTAAACTTAGATTTATAGAGGATCTTAATAAGATCAATTTAGAAACAATTTTGATATTCAGGGTTTTTAGCCTTAACTTCGTAACGGTACAGCAAAAGTTCAAATATTACCATATTTTGAACAACCTATGTGTCATGTGATCACTTTAAATCCAAGAGATACAATAGTTTTTTAGTTTTAGTTAGAGGCAGGTTTAAGGGGAATACAACAAATTTGATTCCTAAATGTTGATGTATTAAGGCCGAACATTTGATTCCAAATGTTGATGTGTTGTTTGTGATACACTAGACCAGATTTGTGTGTCAGTTTTATTTAAACAAAAAAAAAGATCTACAACAAATAAATGACCAATGCTGTCCGTCATATTCGTAGGTGTTTATGTTGTGCTTCATTCCAGAGACATCACGTGTCACAGACTATGTGTATTCTGAACACCGAAGGCTGCAATATCGTGGCTCATCTTGACGAGGGACTGTTCAAACAATTCATTGACCTCATCAGTGAAATGATCCTTGGTAAGCTCCTCTTAGTTTTTTGTTGTTGCTTGTTTTTATTGAAGTCAAATATTTCTGATTACATTTGTACAAAGGTTGTAATTTTGACTTTTTTGTTTGGGATGTTTTTAAATTAGAATAAAATTAATTTCCAGACTTCAAAATAATAAAAATTGTAACATGAAGTCAAAATAAAATCCAAGGGAAAGAATTGTCATTGCTAATAAAAGTTAGATGTTCCCTTTACCAGTAAAACTCAGCCAATGTGAAGACCTGCTTTGCAATTTTTTTTATGTTTAGATGAGTCAATTTTAATTAATTGAAATTAACTGCTGAATTGTCTAAAATCATGTTTTCTGTCATAAGAAGTCACTTATTTGAAAAAAAATTAAGTTTCACCCAAGAAAAATGTTATGAAAAATGTTATACCTATTGTAGAATTAACGAAACAATGAAGGGGGAGAGGGAGGGAACAATCATTTGCCCAGCAACAGGCATATGCCTCACGAAGGCAAGCGAGTATCCATGAGTGTAGTTCATAAGGTCCTTTTAAAGAAACATGGGCAAGTGGTATAAAAAATTAATGTTTTAGAGTCAGGTGGATTAAAAGCATTTTTATTTTTGTCCCTGTTTCATTTCCTATTGGTTGAATAATTTGTGGTGTTGTTGTTTCTTTGATGTTCTAAAAGTTTGTTGATTGACCACCAGATTTTGACTCTTGAGAGTTCAACATTTTTGAAGATTTTGGAATTACTTGTGTGTAATCACTTGTGCTTGGCCTTTGTGGGGACAGGCCTGTCATTGATGCAGGAGTAGTATTCAGTTACCCTTCCTCTTCCACTTTGTACTACCAATTATTCTACTACAAAACTCACGGTAGTTTTCAACCAAGTGGTGACGTGCGTGTTGCAGCCACTGACATGGTGGTACACCTGAAGCTGCTGCCGGAGGAGAGACGGATGGCTGCGGAGGGTTGCGACGGTGACCAGCCTCGACACAGGGAGTTGCTACGAGGTTTGCTCATCAGCTGTGCCGACATCAGCGACCAGACCAAGGACTGGACCATGTGTCGCCGGGTTGCGGTACGTCAATCTACATTTTATCTATTTAGACACTAGATAAGATAATTTGTCTGAGAACATTTTTGCCCCATTGGCTTTAGGTTTGTAAGGTGCGGTCAGGATGGTAAAAAATGACATTGGTTCAAGGTGTGTGTTTGTTGTGAAGTTTGGGTGCTTAGTATGCTGTTCGAAACAACCTAATTGTTGGGGTTGAAGGTGAGAAATCGACATATGTTTATCAAATCAAATATTTGCTGGGAATCAGTTATCACACGACAAATTAAATAAAAGATTATGTGGATGGCTGTGGAGTCGATGTGATTATATGTATTGCAATGAAATAAAAGCATATTAAACTTAAACAGAATTACTTGATAGTAACTGGTAATTTAAACCCTTTTCTTTATAATCAGTGATATAATTATATTTATATTCAAACCAGAGTCTAACTTGTATTTAAAAACATTGCTTACTTATATCTGTTTATGCACAAAGTTTTTAAGTATTTTATTTTCTTGTACTGTTTCAAACTGGTGTGTATATAATATACTTGTAACTAAATGTTCATTTTAGTCGTAATTATTACTTAAGTTCATTGGCAATATTGACACTCTATATTGTGTAACTTGTACATAAAAATAAATAAAGACATAAGACTATGACCCCCTAACTGGTTTTTGCTAGTTTAGGTACAGGTACAGTAACGGAAGTTGTCACAATTGGAGGCAGTGTTGTAGCTGTCTTTCAGTGAACAACTTCAGTTCCCAACCAGGGGAGGCTGGGCTTGACAGCAGGGTGGGTGGGGTTCAACTGGCGACCAATATGAGGACCAATATGAGGGCCACCTGATCCCTTGAGATCGTGTTCCACTATCTTTTGGTAAAAGATATACCTTTTCTCACCCAGTCTAGCTTGGCCAAACCTATTCCATCTATCTTTACCTTTTTCCTTTTGCTTCCCTTTTATTAATCTACTGAAGGCTTTAAGCCTAAGGGATAATCAAAGGAAAGCTTCCTTTCCTTTCCGTTAGCTGTACAAACAGACAAAATAACGGCTGAAGTACCCTCACAGGATTTTCCTATGGGGTGGGAAAACCCAGACTACCAAATTCCTCCTACAAAAAAAAAAGACTACAACTGTTTGTTTGGGGGGACAGAAGCTGATCTACGACGAGTTCTTCACGCAGGGCGACATGGAGAAGGCGATGGGAGTGGACCCGATGGAGATGATGGACCGGGAGAAGGCCAAGATCCCCGACCTGCAGGTGGAGTTCCTCTCCCACGTCGTCATCCCTGTCTACGAGTGAGTCCCTGCTGCAACTACTAAGACGCTTATTTACATTTTGTATTTTTTCAACATGTTCAAACTATAACAAGTACCTGGTGGATCGAGCCTCGCTCGGTGTTATTTCATGTTTACCAGTTCATCCAATTACTATAAAATATTTCAATGTCATGAAATTGTCAAAATTGATAAATAGAAACCCTTAATATTGCTCCATGAACTCTTCATTCCACTCGCTGTATTTTGCCTTGATAACTCTAGATTCCAAACAGCCGTTATGATTACTCATTTGTTTACACTTTCCTTGTTCATTTTGTTGCTATCATGGCAACTCTTAAGGCCAACGTTAAAATTTTACAACTTTAAAATTTGTTTTATTACGTTGCTATATTTTCTCTTGCCAAGTAGTCTGCATGAAACACTTTTTGAGTTATAAATTACTTATTTCCAGACTTTGAAGGAAATCCTCGGAGCCGTTTTGGAGATGATTGTGCAAGCAAACAAACATGCAATATAACATTGTTGCTCATACAAGAGTATAGGATTTACAATGAGTTTGTAAAGAAATTGCAAGTTTATTTATTTTAAAACAATGAGTTTTTTGGTTTAAAGTAATTTTAAGAGCTGATGGTTATATGAATTTCACTTTCTATCACTCCTACAATAAGGCAGGTTGACACGGTACAATTAATCTCGGACTGAGCTTGATTTTTACTCGGTCGGAGTAAGGGCTCGCTCGGTCCGAGTCTACTATGGCTGAGTCAAATCGGAGGATTGTAAGCTAGCACTGATGGTGCAATATGTCTGAATAGATAAATGAAATGAAAATTCCTAGATTCTATTCTAATAACTGTCTCATTTTTAATTTGTAGCTTGCTGGTGGAGAAAGTAGAGGGTCTAATAAACAATGGTTTCGTTTTGCTAATTAATTAACACATTCCCTGTTAAAATGAAGCAGTTTTTATATTTATATGGCAGGGTGCTGGTCTCCTTGTACCCAGAGGCCAGTCCATGTCTGGACCAGATCAGGCTCAACTTGGCCTGCTGGCAGAAAGCCATCCCGTACTTCCAGGACCAGACGAGAGATGGAAAGTCCGCCATCGAGATACTGTCCGACCCTCGGTTGGATGAAATTTTGCACTCGACAGAGGAGTGATGCTAAGGTGAGTTGAAATACCCCCGTTGCAGCAGACCTGCATACTCAGCGAATTTCAAATGCAAAACAACATATTTCAATCCTACATAGCGAGATTTGACTTGTTTTTGTAAGCTCCATAAGAATAACATGGGGAATGAGTATGCAGGTGTGCTGCTACAGGTATATTAAAACTGGGTGGTTTTAATTCAATATTTAGTAGATCTGAACTAGAAGAAGCTATTTACCAAGTTTTATTGAGATATGTTGAGAAATAAGCTAGATATAGAATTTTAGTTATTTCCCATAAGGTTAACATTGGGACAACGTACTGTGTTTACCACTTTCAATATCTCGGTAACCAATGGACATAGAGCAGTGTTTCAAAATACTAAATTGTTTGTTTTTTTGAGCTGAATTCAATGGTGCCCACAAAAATTGGATAAATTTTATTTTTCTATGTAAAAAACTCTAAAAACCCATTTTTGGGGGGGTTTATCCCCCTTTACCCCCCCTTCCGGTGGTCCGATCGGGCTGGTTCACGAACTCGTCCAATTGATTACCACTTTACATGTCCGTACCAAATTTCATGAAGATCGGACCATTTTTGCGGCCGCTATCGTGCTAACAGACACATAGATATATATATATATAAAAATTCGAACGAATAGTGTTTTTTGCTTCTGGGGGCCCCAAAACGAAAAGTTATAGTGGTCCCGAGCTTAGGTCTTACCATGAGACCTACGGTAATAGCTTCTTCCCTATAGGGGAAATTCGCTAAAACCTTTCAGGTAGATTATATTGGCCCTTCCCGTCTAGGCAGGCCCACCAACAGACTGTTGGAGGCCCAGGGCAAAGTTTTGGCGTGGGGCCCCTCAATAGATAAATATCATAGATGAAAATACCGTTGTCTCTTAACTAGCTAAATTTGAAGAGCTCGCTGATTATAAAATTTTGTCTGAAAAATGTTGAATGTCTTAATTTGTGAAAAACGAAACAATTATATCACAGGCCTGTAGTAAACATTTGTTTTGTAAATTCAAACAAATTTAGAACTCAAACAGTAAAATTAGATGGACTTGTTTTTAATATGCCTGATGAAGAACATATATATTTTGGTTAAAAGCTAGGTTTTGGTCAAGTTCTAGGTTATTATACAAATTATTCAGGGATCAAACCCCTACTTCTTTTCTTTCTATTACCTAACTCCCATCTTCCCGTAAGGCCTAAGGTGTGACCAGGTGACCAGGGTGAGGTTTTTTCCGTTTGTGTCTTAAGATTTTTGGAGAAGAAGAGAAGAATAATTGTACTCAGGTCCCAGCCTAAATGTAAACAAATCCTGACGTCTTTTGTAGATCGGAAACCTAATTTTTAGTTGGGACCAAAATTATTAATCTTTACCAATCAGAGGAAGCATATTACTAATCCCTCGTTTGAGACTATATTTTTACCCAAAGGCTAATAGAGAGACCTTGCTTAAAACTGGATATTTGGTCTATCATTGGCATCACAGGCTTGGGTCCACAGGTTGTAATATGGGAGGTAGGCAACCTGACAGTTTAATATTATTATTATTCTCTTCTAATCTACACAACTTGGTTGTATCCCCAGCCACTTACTATTGGACAAAAACAAGGCCTAAATTGGAGGTGCTATTAGTAGGAAGTATTCTCTGATTGGCCAAGATATTTTATCGTGCCACATGGAGGCTACAGACAAGCTACATTCTCGCAGCCTGCTAATGACGTCACGATTAACTTAAATTTTTGAATGAGGAAACCCTTTATTTCTTTGGACCTTGTTTCGAACTTAGCTAAACTGAAACTCAGAGGAGAAATGAAGGTGAAGAAGTTAATCATCTCTGCAAAACAAGTCATGTCACATCTTGAGTTGTAAATGTTATTACTACCTTTCTTTTGTTAAATATTAAAATACAGTAACGTTTAGTTACAGCTGGGAATCCTTTTCATTCTTCCATCGTAGGCCTGTAAAAAAACAAAGTTTTGTGAGGAATTTTTGGGGGCAGACAATTGGCACAGGGACAGGGGCCTAGCTTGGTACAGTTTTAGTTAATGTGTGGTCTGGTGCAGTGATCTGGGAGGCCCAGACAGGATGTCAGAAAACCAAATGAAACTGTATCAAAATAAAACAAATGTAGGGCATTTTAATATATCAATACACGTTTTTTAAATACTAAGAATTTTATGGATCTTCTAATATTTCATTTCATTTTGGTCTTCTTCATTTAAATATTCTAATGTTTAATAATCCATAAAAATACTCTGCTCAAAATGTGGTTCGCTTCCTTTTGTGGCCCGGGGCAATCTGCCCCCTTTGCCCTCCCCCTCTCTCAGTGGCCCTGCGTCTAGAGGGTTGACCTGTAGTTGTGTCTCTTTAAATCACCGATAACAAAATGAGAGGAATAAGTATTCAAACGTAAGTGCAGCCATGTTTCTGTAGATGGGTACTGATGGTAGGTTTGAGTTCAGGTTCATTTCTTTGGGAAGTTGACATTTTTGAATCTTGATTACCTGAAATTGAATGTAATTGAAAATGTTTTAAATTTCATGAGTCATAGTTTTAATTTAAATGCAAATTACTATTTTTACAAGTTTTTTTTACTGGTTAACCAAAGTATACAAACTGCCCAGTTTTCAAGTGTCTAACTCTTTTGACTTTATTGTTGTGTGTGACTTCTTTGCCAATTTATTTTTTACTGCCATCATTTGATTCATAAGTATGATTTATTTAAGGTTTAAGTTTGGGATTTTTAAGTGGTTAATATATTTGTTATAATAAAATATATTGATTTTAAATTTTGTCTTTAAACATTGATTTCAGATAAACTACTTTCGACCTTGGAATACTGAGGTAAAAGCACATTATCGTAGGAATAAGAGGTTTGTTAGTAGATATCTCGGATCACATTTGTGTTTAGTGTGAAATAACAATCGAGCATATGTTACTTTGTTAAGTGTCGGGAATGGGAAAACTATATATTGAGACAGGCTTTGTGTCAGTATAATCATATTACTATATAGAGTAGTACTTGTTATATTTTATAGTGCTCACCACTCGTGGGAGGTTGTAACTGAATGTTGTTATTGTTAGAGCCATTATCATGTGAAGTAGTTTTGTACAATGTTCCTGACAGTTTTTAATCAAAAGCTGCATATCCTTTGAATCATAGGCCTACTGGTTGACTGAAATGATCGAAAAGTGCTATCTCTCATGACTTGCCTTTTTGAGTTTATGTTGCATCGTATTTTATTTATTCTCATGACTGATGATAATTAATTGTGCCTTCTGTTTTGCCCAAACTTTCACATATCTAAAAAGCTTAGTATTTCTTTTTCACGTCACATTAATGGGTTTATTTGATAACTAACTTTACCCATTTTTATAACTTATGAATGCTCCATAACTTGTACCAGTAAACTTTTTTCAACTATTTATTTGACTTAATGTTTTTTACTTGAGATTTTTTTCATCCTACGTGTGTAAAAGTTAAGGAAAACACAATTATATGAAAAAGATCATGTGATACTGATAGCTATTCATATATTTTTTATATTTACAAGCTGAAATATTTTCATGGCATATAATTGAAGTATTTATTTGTTAAATTTTTAGGTATCAACTTTTGTATGTGAAATGTTTATTTTTATGTATACGTTGGTTTTAATCAAATTTGCTGCATAAGCATTTTAAATATGCAGAAAAAGTGTATACAGAACATATCAAACCCAATCTATAGGTATTTATGGTTGAAATATGTTTTTACTATGTTTTATTTCGTGATTAAGATTGTTTTATCTTTTTATATTGTTATTTACTTAAATGTACTGTCTCATATTTTTTATTACTTTGTTTTACAGTATCAAGTTAAATGATGAATTGCATTGCTACATAGTGTATTTGCAGCTTTGTAGGAAATATATCTATCATTGTCCAATTAAAATTTATATTTTCTGAATTTAGGTTGTGGTACAAATTTTTTCACTACTTAACACTGTTAATAAAGTCAAAGTTTTCCTATGGAATTGTTATAAATATTGAGGTTTATTTTATCTTAAGAAGCACTGGAATCCCCTTGTCTGTGCAAGTATATGCAATTTCTTCGGATTTCAGAAAATTTTATAAAAATCTTTAATTTTTTTTTGTCAAGTAACTATAGTTTTGAATGAACTATGGTTTTTCATTACCTCTTAATATATTGGTCTCAGAAAGTCCACTTGTTTTCCATCCACAAACCAAGTGAACTCTGTTGAGGCCTTGAGATTACCTCCTCTGGACCAATCCTTGAGTGTTTTTTTTTATATTTATATTTGCAATTAATTGTCTCCCACAAAAAAAACTTCAAACTAGTGCTTGCACAGACTGGGGGTCAAGTACTCTCATAGTTCTAATTTTAAAATGTTTGTATTTGCATTATTAATTGTTGTATTCTCTATTGTCTTTAGTTCAGCAATTCAATGATTACCATATAGTTGTGTCTATTATTTTTTTTTTTTTTGGTTGGGGTATAAAAATACATTAATCTTATATCATGTATTGGTTAGGGTATAAAAGAGCATAATTAATAAAACTTATGTGTGCTTTAGCATTCATTTTGGTTAGTTTCACGAGTTCCTTAAGTCTTGGAATTCAACTTAATCTCTTTTCCCAGTATTAAAATTGAAATTTTAAATTACATCTGCTAGGAAAGAATTCAAGGAAAAATTCAAAAGTATTTTTCAGGAAATATCTTTTTAAAAGGTATTGTTTCCAAAATAAAGCTTCTATAAGATGTGATGCAGAAAATGGCAAGGGATCTCTTGTCGTGGAAGTAAATTTTTCAGTGTGGGTCAAAAATATTGAATATCGATATGATTTGATTATATACCATTGGTATTAGATTTCATTTGGATAAGATTCTTCAGTCTTTCTTATAGCTTTCAAGTTTATTCAATTTTTTTAGCATGAAACTCCAATAAATATTAAAAAATAATCAATTTAGTAATCTATGTTACACATAGGGAAAGGGACTGCTTGTTGCTTATATCGGAAATATCATGGCTACCGATCAGATATCATTTCCCAAATACACAAGCCTGTCCTGAAGGAGTTATCAGTGGCATCGCAAAACTTGCCTCTGCGAACATGTATTGACAGACAAGTGAACTACAGTAGAGCGCTGATTATCCGAACTAATTGGGGACAAGGGGTGTTCGGATAACTGAATACTCGGATAATCGAACATATACGACAAAATTTAAAAATTACATATGTAATGTAATTCTTACTAGTAAAAAGGCTAAAAAATTATCAAATCCAAAATTACTCACGTAATTTTATTATGAAATCGATCAGAATACATGGGTATAAATTTTTAAAGACTAATTTATCATACATAGATACAGTACACTGTATACTTTTTATTTAGAGAAAAAGTCCAAAATTTGTTTTTGCTTTAGCCCTGACACTTTTTTTGGCACGCGAATTTGAATTGCTTGAGAATCATGTTCAAAATATGAATTATTACGGCGTTCGGTTAACCGAAGGTTCGGATGACCGACGTTCGGATAATCGGCGCTCTACTGTACTATGAATTTGTTATCATTGAAAAATAATGTATAGTTCCAAAAATCATTGTCCCGATAGCAACATGTTCTAGGGTCTCTCTCTATTGCCCTAATACAATTTGCTGACAGGTTCCTTCACCAACTTTTCAATTTCTCACTAGAATTACTACATTTTAACTTGGAAAGCGAAAGTGTAACACTTATTTTATAGAGTAGATTCAGAGGTCTAGTTTTGAGCTGTATTTGATGTCTGATTCATTTCTTAAGCGTTAATAATCAACTGTAAACGTTTTAAGTTTTGGTCCTTTGTTTCTTGAAATTCTTGTTTTGATTAAAAAAACATTCTAATTCCAGTTACCCGATAAAAAAAATCACAGAATTATAAATGATATGTCAAATTGTTCAATTTAAAGCTGTATTTCAGAATTCTACTGGAAAATTCCAACAAGAGGTCCCTTTTCCCCCTGGGCGCACCGAAATTGCGCCGTGACTCAAAATCTTGTCCCAGGGGTAGACCAATATTGCGCCGCAACCCTTCCTAGAATCACATGAGGGAGGCAAGCTCCTCGCCTCGCCTCGTCTTCGAAGTCGGAACACAGGAATTCCTTCAAAACCCTCATTATTGCCCCTTGGAGGGAAGTGGCGAGTGAGCAACGGAGTCAGGCTAAATCTGAAAATTCATACAGATGGCTTACTTTAATGGCTGATTGGAGGTGTTCTACTAGAATACAAGATTGGTTCTTCGGACAAAAATACTTCTACTGGTATCTTCTTTACACCTGCCAAGTGGCTTTAAGCTGTATCAAAAGGTGCAAGGTTTTGACGTTAACCCAACGTACTAACACTTGATTTCACTTGATTAACCACCGTACTGTTTGATTTCTACTTCCGGTAACTAATTAATTTATCAACTATACCGTTCGATTTATTTTATATGGTGCTGGAATAAATCAACTCATAACATTTTTTCTGAAGGGCTATTTCTGTATTGATATCATTGATTTATATTTTTTAATGAAGATCAAAAATAATAAACAACTAATTCTAAATAACTATAACGGTTCACTTGCTCGTGAATGGAGCTATCTAACTGACGAATCAATTGTGGAGTACAAATGATTCCTGAGTCATTTCGTGGTGTTGCAGTCTACGGGTACCTGCCACCCTCACGGCGCAATATCGGTTAGGGATTAGTGAACCTTTTTTGTCAGTTTGGTATGCGGCGCAATTTCGGTGCGCCGATCCCCCTTTCCACTTTTTGTAACACTGTTGTGTATGATATATCATTCAAAATAGGTAGAAAATAATATTTACTTTTTCTAGATTATGTTTTTTTGGTAAATTTATAGAGCAAAATCAAACTTGCAGACAGTTATAATTATCTCAAACAGTAGTGGAGGAACAAGGTCAAGTATAAAGGAGGTCAGCTGATCCTGGGCTAATCTTAGCTATTGATGGAAATTTAACTGACCTGCTTTAAAGCATGATTTCTAAATGTTACTTGAATGTTTTTTCTTACCGTATTATATTTTCCCATGAAGAACAAGAACAATCAATGAAAGATTGAAATCAAGTTCTAACATTCCTTTAAAAAGCTTTAAGTAAATAGTTGTAGTAATAAGTTAAAATTATTTATTAAGGAAAACTAGTCATTAATATGATCTTTGAATATACAAAGGTGCTTTGTTATACCTATCAGTTGAAACAATTATTTGCAATGTAATTTTGTTTTTTTTAAATAATTTTTTCAGCTAAAATCTTATTCTCATCTGTTGAGAATGGTTTTTCTCAGTACAAAGTAAAACACTTTGAAGAACTTTGACAAGCAGTACTTCATATTATTGTTCTTGTTTCATATTCTTTGGATATGAAAATTGAATAAAACTCCCAACACTTTTACCATACTGTTATTTTCCTTTTTGTTGTCTGATTTCCTGATATTAGCGGTTCTCAACCTATTTTTACTTACGAACTCCTAAATCAATTTATTTTTGTGAATTTTATCCCCGGAACAAATTTATGCATGAACAGACTTAAAAGTATGGGCAGATCCAGCATTTATTTTAAAGCGGGGTTAAGAATTAATTATAGTGAACGGTTAAGTTTATTGCTGGGGTATAACTTTATTTTCAATTAGTATGTGGCGACCCGAAACTACTCGACACAGCAACTTGTTTGGATTACTTTGAAGCAGGTATTTAAATCATAATAGTATTCTACAGTAATCCGGAGGCTGAACAACTGAAAATGTATTTATTATAAGTTATTTTAGGGCTATACTTAGATTAGTGCCATAACGTAAAGTACACATTTTCATGTCCGCCATATCTAGTTATCTTTTGCGTACCCCTGGTGGCTCTCCGCGAAGCCCCAGGTTGAGAACTGCTGCCTTATATGATGTTTATAATTATGGCATTTATTATTATGATATCTTATCTCTTTATCATGATGTTCTGAAATTAAAGGCAATTTTGATCATAACTTTCTCACTTTTTTGAATCCGGTAAAATTGGCAATTTGGTATTTTAGTGAAAGCAGAGCATTCACTTATGCTTAAAATTTGTAATATTTAGATTCAAATAAAAAATTCAAGGATACAAGAATTAAATTGATAAATTTTGTAAAATATGAACTTGGTTTAATTTTTGTGGACAAATTTTTCTCCTAAAATATTTTATTTATGTCGATTATGAGATTGTACTGTTTTGGATTGCCCTATCCTTTTCGTGGTATGCTTCATTTCTTCTTCATTTTAATCACAGCGATGAATAAAATTACCCACCGAAAATTAATTGAAAACAATTACTGCAACAACAATTATTGCAGTTGTAGTAACATATTAGGCCTACGTAAATATTCACATATCGAACACAGTGCAGTAGCCTAAGGTATTAAATGATAAAGCAGAGTGTTATGTGTTGTTTGTGCCATATTTTAGAGCTAGTCTGTTCTATGTGTCTTGTTATTTGTTGTGATTAGATAATTAGTCTATTGTATTTTACAGGGTGTCCCTGAATTTTCTAATGATATTTTAGTTTTCCCTGGAGTTTTTTATATAAGCCAAAATATCTCAATCAAAATTTTGAAAGTTCAAAATTTACCCTTAATCTAAATTACTCAAATACCTGATTGTGGTCATTCAGAAAAACTGCAGATCATTCAGAAACACCCTGCATAGTTCAGTGAGCAAAACTACATGGCTAACTGAACTAGCTAGTTTAGTTCTTAGGGTAGTGGCCTTCTGTTCTGTCATGAGTCATTTTTCTGTTTTAAAATGTGTTTTAGTATGTTAATATTTTTTGAAGCAGTCAGCGAGTGCTTTAATCTATTTTTTAGGCTTTATTTACATTTATATAATAGTTATGAGTAGATAATCAAGTGCTGCAGGACAAATCAAAGTACTCTTTTAACTAGCATATGTTTTCAGTAGTGTTTAGCGTGAAGTGTGCTTTTTAATGTATAATTTACTTGTTATGTATTTAGAGTGTTTAACATTGTTTATTTTTGGCTATTTTTAATGAAAGTTTTAATAGTTTAAGATCTCAACCTCATCAAATGCAACGGAGTAACCAATTTACAAATTTTGAAGAAAAGAAAAATCATTGATTGATAATGTGAAAAATATTGATGTATTTTCAAATACTGTTAGGAGAGAAAATTAATTTATTTTTGTTACATGTTGATTATTCCTATACAAATTCACAGTATTATGCTTTTAATTTACTTCAGTAATTAATGCTTGGACAACTGGTCCATTAGGTACGACTTATTTTCCATCTTACAAAATTTTGACAATGAAATCTCGATTGCAATGCTCTCACTTTGGGCGAATCTTATGAAGGGTCTCTTCTACTAAGGTGATTATAAAGCTATAAAGTTTAAGGTTTCAAATTAATTTTTTGAGACTGGATGCTCAACTGATGAATAAAACTAATTTAATTTTAATTAGATCAGTGATGAAGGAATATTATAACCTTCTGAAGACAAATTGATTGGGTGACTGCAAGTGGAGGAGAAGTTAAGATTAGTAAATTGTTAAGAGACCCTCCCAAAATAATCAGCTCAATATATACAAATCAAAATCGTTGACTGAATAAGTTACATGCCTGGTTTATGATAACCTAAAACTGTGAAGTGAATCTTGAAGGTCATTCTTGACTAAGAAATAAAAAAAATAGTGAATATTGAAAATTTATCTGCCAAAGCCAACCATGTCATGTAGAGCTTAATTAAAAATATAACTTTTAATGTTATTTATTCATTAATCCCCAAGCCCATTGAAGTTGTTATTTGTATTTGGTGATCGAATTGCCCCATCATATAGACACATTGTGTTACTTGAAACATGTTTTCATCCCTCATATTACATTCTTTATTTTTATCAAATTTTTTTTATATAGCAAGAGTATTCACTCATAACCTAACAAATTCGGAGTTATTGGAAATTTTGCACTCATTGGTGAAAATATCAGACAGAAAAACCACTTCCGGTCTATGTTTTTTAACATATTCTTTGAATTTACATGAAACCTGTAAAAGAATAAAAGATTTGTAGAAGTTTGAGAGAGCTTTTTGTACCAATTAACAATTAAAAACATGTATGATATTTTATATTTTATAACTAACTGCAGATATTCATTATCTGAAAATGATTGAATTTCAATACTCTTTTCACATGGAATTATGAAATTCGACATAAAATATATTCTCAATGGAGTGAAACCCATTCAATTTAGAGCCATAGGGTAACCTTGACAAAAATTCTTAGTAATTTGGCACATTATAACCATCAAAATTGATCCACAATAAAGGTGTGTCTGAGTTCGTAGATAATTATCCCTTATAGTAATACTATTTTTCCTAATTCCTCTTTAAGGATTAGTTTCTCTGGGTTCACCTCTCCTTTATTATCGTGGACCGATTTTTTTATGATTGGAGTGTCGAATTACTTGAACTTTTGTCTTGATTCTATGAAAATATTTTGTTATCCTCTAAGATCTACAGGCTTCACCCTGCCGGGCATTTAATTTTAATATAATTTTACTAATATTCCTTTCGGAGGGAGTTTAAGAATGGAAATACTTTTGAAAATTACTTACATTAGCGGATATTTTTTAATTCTGAATACTACAGGCTGGTTTACATTGATCGAGTTAGAGGGGTAAGTCAGTAGTCGACCGATAACTTGACCAGTAAGATGAATAAGTCAAGTGGCGGGCGAGTTGACTGGCAAACCTAATTCTAAAATTGTGGAATCAGCTTATTCACACAATTCAGCTGAGTTAGCCAATGTAAACCAGCCTATATTGATACTAATTTTTATGTACATTTTTCCTACAAAAACACCTTTACTCGAGTGTGTAGTGCATCTCGAATAGTTTTCTTGTAAATTAAATCATTTTTTGATAAACATATACTGGGAATGTTTTTTTTTAAGTTGGGGACTGAAGCTCAGTTGGGATTCACATGGACTTTTGAATTTTTAATGAGGGAGGCTTACCCAACATCTGTGGGAAGTATCTACTCTGTATGAATTTGTTAGGTCGACCACTATCCCTAAATATTTTTGAATACTATTCTTAGAGATTTATAATTAACATTATACTCACTTATTTAGAATATAGCCAACTATATTGGTAACCAAGAACCGTTTTGTCTTCCAGGTCGCATGTAAGCCATTAAGAATAAATTATTCAAAACTTTTTCCTTTTTTACATTTTTCAAAACCCTAGAATCCTACCTGTTCTTTGAATTTATTTGTTTTCATCTCCTAGTCCAGTGCTTCCATATTAAAACATTTCACGGCCTATCATTTGCATGAGTTTTTCATACATGAAGTTTAAATGCAAGTATCAATTTTGATTACTAGGAATGTAAATAAAACTAGATTAATTCATTAAATACCTTTTTATTCTATTGTAATTTGTTTTAGACTTTTGTCGAGTTCTGTGCCTTCCAGGAGTTCTAATTGGTCATGTCCTTTGTTTAAATAATCAAACAAAGGTCAGGACCTCCGGAAGGCCTTTGCATGCATATCTTCTTTGGAGTTGCTCCTTGCCAATGTTTCAGATTATTTTCCAAACTGTTGACACTTTCCTGAGCTTTAGGACATACTGTTGCCAGGACCCTATAAAAAGTAATAAAATTGTACCTTTCTATTAATAAACTGATGGAATATAAGGTACACTTGATTTAAATCAGTTACAATTTTCTCTGAAATTAGTCACTTTTTAGATGTATAAACATTTCTGGTTTTACGCTGTTTTGATATCTTAATAGCTATCAAAATCAATAAAAAAAGCCATTCGTTTCTCATTATTAAAACTTTCATATCAAGTTTAGGTCTAGATTGTATGAGTGACTCCTAGTCCAAGTTTTATTTGACTGAGGAATTCGTAGAATTTAAACATTATCAACACTTAAGTTATCATTGCCTTATAGAAATAACAGTGGATTTCCAATAACCTGAAATCATTAGTACTAAGACCTATTTGGGATTAAACGAAAAAATTACTAAAATAAAAATAATTATTAAACAGCGTTTGATTTATTCCTGCTGTTTACATGCTGTCGTTAATTTGCATGATTAAATGTTACGCCTGTTTGTTTACTTGACAGAGCTATTCGCAGAGTTACTTCGCCTTTATTCCGTGATTGATTTGCAAAGGCGTGTGATCGTCTTTGCAAATCTACTTCCACCACTGCTGCACCAAATACCCGCGAACAGTAAACATGTGTGATCAAATTAAATGTCTTTGGCTTATTTTACAAAGTTGTTCCAGCAATCGGTATTTATGGTCGTTTACTTTTTTGCAAAGCTTTTCTACCGTTTCATGCAGGTTTGCGGTTAATTTATCCACCTGCGGTTGGTAAACACATGCGGTTTTCGTTCGCAAAACTACTCCCATTGTTTATATACAATCAGATTTAAGGCCATTCATGTTTTTAGCAAAATTTCTCTATGTTTTAGTCAGGATTGGGAAAAAATCCCGTCCCATTAATTCTTTGGATGAAGCAAAATTTCAGGTTACCGAGTTTCGGATCAATCTTATGTTAATGACAATATTATTGAGATAGTATCCATATTATTATGACCAAAAAGATAAGATAGAGATCTTCTTCTTTACTTCAGGGAAGATATTTTAAATGTTTTCTCTCTGATCCAGCAAGTTAGAACTTTAAATTTTTACATCAAACAATTGACTGTAAACTAAAGCTTAACATTGTTACCCAACAAAAATCAATCACATAGCATATAACAGCTCACTTTAAGATCTCACAAATATAAAATCATTTTAGTAAGAAAAAGTTTGAAATGCCAAATAATTTATCCACTAAAAAACTTTATAATCCACCATACAAGCTACATTTTTGAAAGTTTACATCATGTGAATTTTTGTACATATTAAGTTGCGAATGACAGTTACTGAATTCGTTGTCTCTTTTTCATTGATTAAAAAGTTACTTACCTGAACGTACCTACCAATCAATCAATCAATCAATCAACTAATCAAAATATCTTTATTCTTAAAGGCAAATTCAAATCAGCACATAACGGTGTCAAATACCATTCGTATTTACAAAACAAATTCAGTCTAAATAAAGTATATTATATTTGATTCCATTATGACAGAGTAGATGGAAATGTAAATGTATTACGTAAAAAACTCATCTGTATTATATATATAATGGCAAGAAACACTTCAATTTTTGAGTGCATTGAATACGATCAATTATTTCATATTTTCAGGCAGGCCATTAAAAAACTATACAGGGTGTTTACGAAAAACTTTTACAGACTTCGGGATATGGTTACTTACATCAAAACTAAGAAAAAAGTTCCTATAAACATGGGTCCTAAAATGCTCGGTTATCCGTCTGTATGTGTTTTTAACATGATTTTGCATAACTTTGGAACCACTATAGATATCAACTTCAAACTTGGTAACTTCTATATGCTAACTAATAGGACCTATTTTTGTGCAGAGTATCAAGTTTCTACTTTGTACCATTTCAAAATGGCAGCCGTTTTTATATTTTAAACCTTAGTATCTTAAAAACCGTAAATTTTACAGAAATTTTACAAGACACAAAAAAGTTGCGTAATTTTATTTACTACAAAACCATTTAAAGATCATAAAGATCGAACCACAAATAACGGAGTTATTGCAATTTTTCTAACAAAATATTGTGAATATTTGCTATAACTGCCATAAAAAGGCATGTATTCATGTATTCTGTTAGAAAAATTGCAATAACTCCGTTATTTGTGGTTCTATCTTTATGATCTTTATATGGTTTTGTAGTAAATAAAATTACGCAACTTTTTTGTGTCTTGTAAAATTTTTGTAAAATTTACGGTTTTTAAGATACTAAGGTTTAAAATATAAAAACGGCTGCCATTTTGAAATGGTACAAAGTAGAAACTTGATACTCTGCACAAAAATAGGTCCTATTAGTTAGCACATATAAGTTACCAAGTTTGAAGTTGATATCTATAGTGGTTCCAAAGTTATGCAAAATCATGTTAAAAACACATACAGACGGATAACCGAGCATTTTAGGACCCATGTTTATAGGAACTTTTTTCTTAGTTTTGATGTAAGTAACCATATCCCGAAGTCTGTAAAAGTTTTTCGTAAACACCCTGTATACCTTTGTAGGAAGGTTTTTGTTCACAATGTTGAGTTGTGATTACTACAACTCAAGGCAATGTAATATCCTATGCCTTTTTACATACTTTTGGTATGAATTTAATTCTGGTAGTTAATCAATCTTTATATGAATATTAATAGACAAGCATTTTTTCCATAAGGTTTTTGTACTCCTTTTTTCTCAGTCAGTGTGCATCGTAGCAAAAATCTAAGCTCACCGATAGAATTGTATTTTTCTGTAGATGTGCAGAATCCCATTGAAATTTATATTAGTCTTTTAGACAAGTAGAAAATTGAATTTAAAATTTCAAAAAAAATTAACATTGGTCTTATGAGTTGCTGTTTTGGTGATAGAAAAACAAAACAGAACTGTGCTTTTGCCATCATATGTAGCTGTTATCACATGCTATTTTTCGTAGAGTAAAGATTGGATGTAGAAATATTACGTGAGGGCGAAAAGTGGGCAAACATTTACGCTGTTTTTTCTGTCATCTGATGAGATATAAAACCCAAACAATAATAGGTTTTTATCAAGCAATAAACAAATGTAAGGAATTCATTAATGACACGAGTTAGTATTTGTCCAGTAAAAAATCCAAACAAATTATTATTTTTAAACAATTTCAAGCCACATGTTTTATTGGGGCATGGAGTAAAAATATAGTATTTGATTGAAATCCAGGGCTATTTAGAGAAGATTGAATGTGTTTCAAATAAAGTTTGCTCACTTCAATAAGATTAAAAGATAAAAAATTAGCTAATAAAAAGGGAAGAAAAAAGAACATGAAGTTTAGTCTCTACCATCCGATGTACTGTCGTGCAACTGCAGTACAGATGGACATTATGGGTAAAATATGTGTAATATTTTAGTGATAATGATAGGGAGAGAGGGAAGGAGGAGAAAATGTTCTAAGGGTAAGGAAGGAGAGAAAAAGTTTTAAAGGGGAGTTTTAGGTCTCAAATAATAATTAGGCATGTAAATGTTAGGTGTTATTATTTCAGACCTAAAAGGTAAGAAAGGAGGGATTATCCTCCCTTCCACCTTGGGTTTCTCTTGGATGGTAAGAAGAGGATGAAGGAGAAAAAGGGTTAAAAGTAGAAAGAAGGTCGAAAGGAAGGAAGTACATAGAGAGTGAGGGAAGGAATTAATTAATGGAGGGAGTGAGGGAGAGAACCTTAGTAAGGGGTATATGGGATAAAATGATTTGATGACTGAATTTTTACCGTCCTCTGAATCAATAACCAGCTCAGTATTAAAGAAATAAACATGGAATCTTAATATTGTACAATACTAATTACTAAAACCCATGTCATATATATGTGCCAGTGGGGAGGCAAAATAATTAGTCAAAGATTGAGTCTTTCTCTTTTGCTTTTGGTTCCCATTTAGTTCTATTATGTGTTTACGTGGAAAATGTGTACTATATGAAATGAATTGTGAAACGCATTGGTGTATGCAAAGTTCAAAATTAGCTATCCCTATTTTTGATTTAAAAATTGGTCGAATTTTCGACCACTGGCGATCTCTAGTATTTTTAATTAACAAAATGAATAAAAATAAATAACTTACCTGAAAAGAGGCTTTACTACTTCAGTGATGAACTTTATCTGCCTCTCTACAAGATCATTGCTATCCAACATTTTGTCTGGGACAAGTCCTAATAGCTTTTCTTCATGTTGTTGATAAAAAAATTCAATAAAGATTGATTTCTGAAAAAAATTATATTTCTGCAATTAATTATTAAAATGTCTTATTTATTATTATTGTACTGTTTACAATAACGGGGTCATGAAATATTGTCATTTCTCATTACAGCAATCAACTACAGTACTCACAGCAATTTCCCTTGCAGTTGCCCAGTTGGTTGTTGAATGGCTCAAGTCAGCGGAACTTATCACTATCGACCGAAGCAGTTGACGATGGTGCTCACTGGTCCTGTTTAATCCTTCTCTAGCCATAATCTCCTCTTCAGGGAATGTCTTAAAATGAGTAGTCAAGTCTGTTGCTACAATACCAGAAAATTCAAATCAGTTATTCTGTATTTATTTTATCTTTTGAGAAAAAATTTTTTCAAGTAGAAGGCACCCTCTTGTTAAGAAATTAATTCTTTAATTCGGTGTAATCGGAGGAAAAATGAATACCGATTAACAATAATATCATTGAAAAAATAATTATTGAACAAGAGTTAAGTATAGTTTATTGTTATATTTTGTTTGTTTATATTGGCAATACAAAAAAAAACCTTAGTTATAATATGATATTTAATCTTTTTCACTAAGGCAAATGTATTTTCTAAACTTACCGAGTATAATCTGCTTAACAAGTTCTGTAAACTGTTCATGATCATTTTCCGATAAGTTTTCCACAAAATTGTTCTTTGGATCTTTAAGGAGGTTGAACGTTTTTTCTATATGGTGCCTCTGAAAAACTCATAATCACATTATGAAATTTTTTGTTCAAGTTCTATGTTTTTGTGCTTTGCGGGTGGAGACTTTGTCCTCTTTGAAATTTCTCTCATGGTGATGGAATGTAAAGTTCCGGCCAAATCATTAGGCGGGTGGCGAAAAATGGAAACTTCAGCTGAATAAATGACTTAATGTTAAAGACATCTCCGCTCCTCTACATAGTTAAGTAGTTGAACATATTTCCAACCGATAGAAGCACATTTACTTGGGTATGTTTGGAGAACCCACTCAGCTAATTTGGGGAACATAAACCAAGAGCATAACTGTCTATAACTTCAGATGGGTAAATGATTGGCCAAAAACATATTTTGAACGCCAGCAGCGCACTCACTCACCCGCCTAATGATTTGGCCGGAACGCTAGGTGTTATGTCAGATTTGAGGACTGGCAGAGATAAGTTAGGTCTCTGTCGAGTTGTTGTTATAAAAATGGTTGTTGGCATTGTGTTGGCCTTCTTAGAATATTTCTTAGAAGGTTCAATTAATTTATTCTCGAGTTCTACATTAACTGTTCAACATGAACTATCTTTCAAACATTTTCTCCTTAAATTTTCCTTAAAATTTTGAGTGTGTTGTTTGCCATTAAACAAAATGGTTTTCAGATTAGGAATTAAAACATTTAAATAAACAATTTAATACTTGAATACCTCCTGCCAGTAACATAGCAAGCACCAATTACTCTTGTTAACTTTTCAAGAGACAAGAAAACTAAAACCGTTAAAATAATACCCAATTACATGTTTGTTTTTAAAATGTTTTTGTAATACAGCAATATTTATGGATAATGTATTAAATTAATGTATTAAATTACAATCATAAACAACCTTTCTACTGGCGGTGGTACCTGCCATGTCATTGCAGTTGAAAAAAAAACACAAGTTTACTAATCCATGAAAACAAGTGAGTCTTAAATATTTTTTGAATACATTGATAAATGAAAAATAATATGTTATTTTATTGCCTAATAGGTTTTTTAAGCTTGGTTATTAGCCAATTTACATTGGATTAAGAGACAGTTAGGTAGTAAGTAACCTACCCTTGATGTTGCCAGTTTCTAAGTTACTGACACTGAAAGGGCGAAAACACTGTTTTAATCAGTCACAGTTAGGGTTCTCAATCCCGGGATTCGGGATCCCGGGATCCCGGTCGCTTTTGAATACCTGATAATCCCGGGGCTAGAGTCTAGAGTCTCTCAATCCCGGGATTGACGGGATTGCAAAAGAAAAATTTTTCTGAATTTTTACGGGATTTGAATGTTTTAACTACAGCAAAAATCGTCCTTTCAAACGTACAAACCTAAAAAAATGTTTTTTAGGAAATTAATATTTCAATATTAATGATTAATAGCCAGTGTTTACCTACTAATGTTTACTTTCTCCAAAATTATATTTCAATTCAACAAAAACCTTATTCCTGGAATGTATTGGGACAGTACTTAGTTTCCTTATAGCTCGGAACTTCCGTTGCAGTTAATTCTCATGATTCGGCGTATCATAAGGGTAACGGCTATAAAGAGGACTTTATTTTGATATTTTTCTTCTTATTGAATTTTCTATATATCTGATCACCAACATTTTCAGTTGCTTTCATTTAGCGAATATCTGAGCGAGTCGGGAAGATTTTGTGTAGCGAATAGTGAGTTTCATCAATCGTTTTTATAGCAATAACCATGCGTGATCCGTGAATTATTTGTGAATATGAAGTAATATTGGTAACGAAAATGTTCTTGTGGCCCATTAAAAGGATTGTGATGTTTCATCCGTTTGTTAATATCGTCTTACACAAAAGGACGGGAAAACAGCGCAATGTATGATTCGCAAATTTGTTTAAAAACATTAGACGGCTCTACGAATGGGCTGTACACTCATTGTCAGGTACACACAGCATGAAAGCCATTAAAAAAATTAGTACAACATGTAATCAGCCGTCAACAAGCCCACATTTGACAAGTTTGTAAGATAAAAATATAGTTAGTTTTAATAAAAAATGTCTTAAGTGTTGTTCTCTCCCACAGCAATATATTCTAGATAGGCCTATATAGAAAACGGGAATCCCGGGACTGATCCCCGGATCCCGGGATCGGCTTTTGTCAATCCCGGGATCGGAATTTCGGTCCGGGATTGAGACCCCTAGTCACAGTGCTGCCAACCTTAGAGCTGTCAACACAAACAGCTCACCAACCATATGACCAAAAACTAAAAAAAGTGGTCCAGAATGGACCATCCAGAACTGATCCACTGACCCAGAATGTTGTTACTGCTTCACTGCATAGAAGTTTTGATTTTGACAAAGTTGTCATGCAGTATATTACTAGAGGAAGCTGTGTATATCAATTATTATTTAAAAAATGACTCATAAACCTAGTAAATGATCAACACGTTCGCTTCTACATGATAAAAAAAGCCATTTCCACAGCCCAACATCAAGTATAGTTGACGTGCAAAAATTCCTCACAGCCCGACGTCAACTATTGTTGATGATCTATTGTTGATCTACATACACGGGTCGATCCCAGTGGAATGACGTCAACTGTTGTTGATGTGGACACCCTGTTATTGTTGCGTTTTACTTCGTATCAGTCTGCTTTTTCGACTTTGTTTTTGTGTGTCGGTCTACAGCAGGAGAGTCCCCAGAATAAAATGACTTTTATTGGTGCAGTTAGTGTTGATCATGCTTTTAGACATCTGTGGAAAAAATCAATAAGTTACTTTTGGTCTGTGGCGATTTCCACATGACTGTGATTGGTCTCTGCTGCAAAGGCTGTTTCTAGAGGTCATTAGCAATTCGCCCGGCGTCAACTATATTAGACGCTCGGTAGCGAACGTGTTAAAAATTATCAACCTAAGGCTGCACACGGCCTCATTTACCTCCAAGATGGAGCCCTGGCTGCGGTAGGCCTGAGCAATGCTGGAGTTGGTCGCCAGCTGGAACTGGCTGTTGGTACCGGGGTGGTCCAGGTCGTGGCACAGCGCCGCAGTCAGCAGAGCGAGTCCCTCCAGCGGCCTACGAGTTGTTAATATTTTACACGGTTCCTTGCACAGACAATTTTTTTTTTCATTTATTTGTTTGGGGGGCGGGGGGGGGGGGGGCAATTGCACAGGGGCCCAGACTCACAGGGGGCCTGGACCCACATGGCATGAGTGAAATTGAGGGCCCGGAACCACACGAGTTGAGTACAAAAAGGTCGTCAGGGTAGGGGCCCGGGTTTCTTAATTGCACAAGGGCCCGGAAATCATGCCACCGGGCGTGGGAATGGGTGATCACAGTGCCCAAACCATGTCCTCTTTTCATCAAGGTCTCCTCTTCTCCATCAATCTTATTTTCTGTTAACTGTTGAAAATTTTGTTCGGCTATTCTGTATAAAATCATTATTTTTATGATGTAATGCAGTAGTTCCCATACTTTTTGGCTGGCGACCCACCAATGAACCTAAAGATTTTTCGCGACCTACCATAGTTATTAAATTACGTTTACATCAAACCCAATGTAAAATAGACCGTAGAAAAACAATAATACCCCCGTTGCAGCAAACCTGCATACTCAGCGAATTTCCATTGCAAATCAACATATTTCAATCCAACATAGCGAGATTTGACATGTTTTTGTAAGCTCCATAAGAATAACATGGGGAATGAGTATGCAGGTTTGCTGCTATGGGTATATTAAAACTGGGTGGTTTTAATTCAATATTTAGTAGGTCTGAACTAGGAGAAGCCATTTACCAAGTTTTATCAGGATATGTTGAGATATAAGCGAGATAAAGAATTTTACTTATTTCCCATAAGGTTAACATTGGGACAACGTACTGTGTTTACCACTTTCAATATCTCGGTAACTAATGGACATAGAGTAGTGATTCAAAATACTAAGTTGTTTGTTTTTTTGAGCTGAATTCAATGGTGCCAACAAAAATTGGATTTTTTTTATGTAAAAAACTCAAAAAACCCATTTTTGGGGGGTTTTACCCTCTTTACCCCCCCTTCCGGTAGTCCGATTGGGCTGGATTACGAACTCGTCCGAATAATTACTACTTTACACATCCATGCCAAATTTCATTAAGATTGGATCATTTTTACGCGAGTTATCGTGCTTAAAGACACATAGATATATATATAGATATACCGGGTGTCTCACTTAAAGTGAACCAATAGCTAACTTTTAGCGAATTTCCCCTATAGGGAAGTAGCTATTACCGTAGGCGGCACGGTGAGACTTAAGCCCGGGACCATGTTATTTTTTCATTTTGAGGTCCCCAGACCCCAAAAACACCGTTCGCTCATTTTCATATATATATACCTGTCCGTAGGCGCGATAACTTTTGTAAAAAAGGTCCGATCTTGATGAAATTTGGAACAAACGTATAAAGCGTCATTCATGACTTCGAGTTCGAAAACCAGCAAGATTGATTTACTCTAAGAAGGTTTTTTTCACAAAATAAAATTTATTTTCAAGATTTAACACCTTTTTACTAATTATTTTTAAACTTAATTGTCAAAATTGAATTCAGCTTAAAAAAAAAACAAACAATTTAGCATTTTGAATTATTATTCTATGTCAATCCGTTGCTTAGATTTTGGATAATATTGGATGTGCTAAACACAGTACGTTGTCCAATATTGTTTTTAATTTTTCTCTCCAAAAAGTATAGATAGTCACCCTGATTTGAGATTTAAAAAAATTCAATTCTGAACATATGATTAAATTTGCAGGTGTTAAATATTTGATTTGTGTTTATTTTGAATAGTTAGAGTTCATTGATCAAGATTTTGGAGAAAATATATACTATATCAAAAAATACAAATTATTTTTAAATTTAATAAAGAAAGTAGGAGCATTTGGAGGGGGTCTTGGTCTAACTGCCTGAAAATGTAGCATAATATATGGTATGTTTACAATTATGAGGATTGATAATATGTTTTATTGAAATTGGCTGCAGATGTAGGTCTGTTGCAATAGGGATGTTTTAATTACTATAAAACTGACCATATGATTGAATTTAATTTTTTCATTAGATTAAATTATTTGTTTGTTTTGGGTGTTTTGAGTTCATTGGTTATATGTTTGTTGACATTTATATTCTATAACAAGATTACAGTTAGTTATTAAAAATTAAAAGACTAAGAATTATATAAAATACTAAAGTGTATGTGTTACTAATGAAAACCAATATGGTCTCTTTGTTAATTTTCCTCATGTTTAAAGCTCATGAATGATTAAATATGTGTTTTTAGTATATTATTTACTTAACGTATTCAAATGATACTTCCTTCAAACAAGTTGAATGCTCACATATACAAAATAAATCCTATGGAAATTCGCTGAGTACGCAGGTCTGCTGCGACGGGGGTATTTTATTATAAATCTGACAAAGAACTTCTTATGGGGCACTTTCCTTAATTTTTAACGCTGCTTTTTGGAGTCACTTCGAAAATTAAAAATATGGCCGCCATTTTCCAATATGGCGGACAACTTTGATTTTTCTTATGGAACACCCTATATTTTAGGGTGTTTTTGGATTCTACGCTTAATTTGAGGAACTTTTTATTCTTTATAATTTTTTCCTAAACCCAATGGTTAAGGAGGTATGAACAGTTAAAGTTACATTTTTCCCCATTTAAAATGCATTGGGAAATTGTTGGTAGTCTGTATATCGAAAACGGTTGGGTTTAATAAAAGAATAAAAGTGCCTAAAAATGTTAGTTTAGTTGAGGTTTAATCATAAAATATTTTCAGTCGAGATTCAATCGTGGAAATGTGTTATTTTGAATATGATTTTACTCCATAAGAAATACATGGGATGGCACAGTTAAATGGACACAATGCATTTTAAATAGGGAAAAATCAAACTTCAACTGCTCATATCTGCTGAACCATTGAGTTTAGGAAAAAATTAAAAAGAACAAAAAGTTCCTAAAATTAAGCGTAAAATCCAAAAACGCCCTAAAATATAGGGTGTTCTATAAGAAAAATCGAAGTTGTCCGCCATATTGGAAAATGGCGGCTATATTTTTAAATTTCAAAGTGACTCCAAACAGCAGCATTAAAAATTAAGGGAAGTTCCCCATAAGAAGTTATTTGTCAGATTTATAATAACAAAGTTAGCTATTGGTTCACTTTAGGTGAGACACCCGGTATATATATTTATGAAAATGAACGAATAGTGTTTTTTGCTTCTGGGGGCCCCAAAACGTAAAATTATCATGGTCTTGGGCTTAGGTCTTACCATGAGTACTACGGTAACAGCTTCTTCCCTATAGGGGAAATTCGCTAAAATCTATAAGATTTAGCATATAACGTCATAGTCAAATACGAATGTTGAGTTTTAAGGCTATTGTATTTGTATGTATTGCAAGAAAAAATAGCTAATTTTGGATGAAACAATGTGCTCTGTAGTAAATGAGGTGAAACTATAATTTGGATTGAGTTTGAAACATATCAAAAATGCTTACTGCAGTTTTTTCATATGTATTTTTTTATTGCAAAATATGAAATTTAATTTCAGAAAACCTGCAAGTGGATCCTCTAAAAACCAAATAGCCTGCCAGAAAGAACAATAATACAATGAGATTTTATTTACGTGTTACTAAAGTATAATCCTGAAGGAGAAAAATTCCAATCTTTTTTACTGCAGATGATTTCTATGTTCAGTTTTGAAATTAATGAAAGTTAAGAAGAATCGTTAACATTCTGCGCCGTAATGCATCCAAAAGGACATTAGCCTATGGTTTTTCCCCTTTTATATAATAGGGACTTTCATAACTTCTCCGCAAGATAGTTCTCAAAGCACTACTTAAAATAAAGCTAAAAATAAATTACTCCGGAGAACTTAAAATTTACGATGTTTTCAGTAAAAAATATATATCTTTCAAGATATGAAGGGCTCAGATACAACAACAATGAATAAGACCAAAACGAACTTCATACTGTGATTAGAACCGGAGATACCTATAAGGAAAAAAAACAGTTTAATTTGGAAACGCCCGTGGGAAATGTACGGGGAGGATTTTTTATTTGAGTATATATCGAGAACAAAACAATATTTTCAAAAACGGATTGTGACGTTGTAATTAGCGTGAAAATCTCAAACTGTATTGATATGTTACAGCACTACATTCATATCTAAAAAATACCTTATTTACAATATGGCGGGTACAAGATGGCGGCTTAAAATTAAAACCCAATGAAAATGGAGTATTTACCACCCAGTAACTATCGGCCGTAGTTTCAAATCAATATCATGGAAAATATTCGTTTGGATACCATAAATAAATTCGTCACTGCGTACTTTGTTCTTCTATATTCAAATTTGCCTAAAAATGCCTCTCTGAATCAATCATAAAATTTTAGTCGGACCGTAATTCAAGGTTCATGCCTAATTTCTTATTAGATAACTAGGCTGTCCCTAACATTTGCGTTTGTTCCCTAATTAGTGAGTATCCAAAACAAAGGTGACAAAATTTACACTAAAACCAAATCCATCCCGATAACCAACCTATGCGACATTTCGTGGGGCCGCTAAAACATTAAACTGTCACGCTCCCTCAGGATTTTCAAACGACTAGTTTCCCTCGAAAGTTCAGGTTAGGTGTTCGGCCCCCTCCAAGTAAAGTGAACGAAACCCCTTCAAAATTCCTTTGAAAGTGTAGAATAATAGTCTTAAAGACAAACCGATTTTCAAAACCCAAAGAAACGGCATGGATTGGCTGTGAATCACACTTCAGGGCTTGACTGGTTATTGTAAAAGTAGGGGATCCGATTGGCGTTATATTAACTTCGGATGCCTGCTTCATATTAACTTCGTTACTCTGCCTAGCCTTAAGTTCGACCTAAGGGTTAGAGTGCCCTTTTAATGAAAAAATGTATATTTATGAAAAATGTTCTCAAGTAGCTGGAGTTTCAGATACCTACTAATCTCGTTTTGATTCTAATTTTTCTAAAAACTAAAAATACAAGGTTCTTTTTGCTATGATTATTATTGTTGAAACCTCGTTGTGACCCACCACCTAAAGCCCTTTCACGACCCACCAGTGGGTCGGACCTTTGGGAACCGCTGATGTAATGAATGAATGTAATTTTTGTAACAGCCCTAAGTTCTAAGTCATGATTTCATTTGCAGTCTTCTTATATCTTCATACAATGTGTAAAATTAATCATTATTCGTCATTATTGAATTAAATCATTCTATTAAATTGAAACTAGCCGTTGATCCTGGCTAACCCGGGAAATAAGTGCTACAATCTTTAGTTAACCTTTAAAACTATATCAAACCATGTCCATATGTTAAGTAACAAAGTAAATTGAGTTGATCCACTTTTGATAGATGGGGCCACTGTTCCGAAAATTCAGCCCTGTATAGTTAGGTTAAGCCCTTTCTTATAATTATGAGATGAATTGGCAAATCTACATAGAAATACTTTAAATTCACATCTGAAACATTAAAATCTGTCCAGCTGTTATTGAGTTAAGACTGTGAAAGGAAAACCCCTGGTGTATTAATACATAATCTAGATTACTCGATTGAAGATTTGCTTGCAAACACTGCAATCTGTGGTTTATCTGTAGAACTTTTTTAGGGCTTTGTTAAGTTGTAAACCAAATTAATTGAGCTTGGTCAAATGTCGATGGAAAGTGCTACTGTTCCAAAACTTCAGCCCTTTACTGTACCTCAGTGATGCCCTTTTTTTTAAATTCTGATACTTTTGGCAAATGTACATAGAAATGCCTTTAAATTGATGACACATCAGACATTAAAATCAGCCCAGCGGTTATTGAGGTGTGACTGTGATAAGAAAACCCCTCACATATTAATACATAGATTATTTCAACTTACGTGATACAGTTGTCTTCAATAAATTTGCAGTTTTTCAAGACTGCAAAAGTAAAATGTTGAACTGCAAAGCCATGTTTCCAGTTATGGTATGGTACGTCCCTGTATCCATTCAAAGAATTTTCAATAAACCTAAACACACCAATTTTAACGTCAAATCATTTTCAAAATGAAAATTAGCCTGAAGCCTTTCAAATAGCCCTTACATTTTTCTCTATCCAACATGTTTCTGAAATATGTGCAAGTAATTAATGTCTCGATGACTAGGCATATCCGTGCGTCAAAAATTCCAACAATCAGCTGATTAATGACAATTAATTATAAATTGTTTTAATTGAAACAAAGTTAGTCTTGTGGATGTCTTCAAAGATCTATTGACTCGTTATCCAATTTATGATAGTAATAAGTCTTCATTGTAGTAGATAGTAAGATTGCATTACAAGCGTCAGCATTATATTTGCATACTTGGCAATCCTTTTAGGTTCTTCAAAATCATTCACAACACTTCGGTCAGGGAGTGCACAAAATGGCTGACACTGAAAACGTTATAAATATTAATAAAATATAACAAAATTTATTATGGTTTTACCTAGAAAGTTTTTCAACTGGGATGTGGAATTGTTGAACTAAATCCATTTCCTGAAACATTTTAAAAGCGAGGCAGGCAGAGTCATTGTAAGGCACACTGTGTGAGTTGAAGCCAAAGGCCGATAAGTTTTGGTATTCTTGAGAAGTTGTGCAGTTTAGCAAGCTCTCGGGTTCCTGGAACAAATCTAAGGATGACGAAGGTGAATCTCATAAATGGTGGATGGGGGGGGGGGGGTCAGATCAAATCTTGAGAATGTAAATTAATTAGAGTCTCGCAAGTACCTACTAGAGTATCATCAGCACTTTGAGTTTTTTTTTTCAGTTTTTACTGCAGGTTTGAATTTTGATTGGATGCACACTTTTGTTTCATGAGTTTTGAACATTGACCAAATGAATTGCATTTTTCACTTCTTAAAAACAATGAACAAACTCAAATGTCCTTGTGAATACTTTTCAAAACATAATTGTAGTTTTTACATTTCAGAACTGAGAATATTAAAAGTTAAGGATAAAGTATGTAGAAGCCTTATACTTATCTTGTTCTTCCTATATCCCAAAATGTTTCCTTAAAAACAGAATAGAATATACATAATATATCTTTATTGCTTTCAGGTATATTTAAATACAATTGGCTAAGTCAGGAAATAAGTGAAAAAACAGAAACATGTACAATTTTTGCTTCAAAATTATTCTTATAAATAAAATTTACATAAAATAAAGTCAGAATAAAAGTTTTAAAATATTTAGTATACTAGGTGAACCCATCGATGTAAATAATTACACTGGATTGGCAACTCAGGCCCTGCAACGCGAGCCGCCGGCAGTGGTTGCGTTTAAGGTTTTGCATGGGCGATGGGGGAACATATCTTTTGGCGGCCAACATGTACTGACCATCTAGTTAAATATTAATTGTAATTAATTACTTAATAGTTGTAGCCATATATCTATTATAGCAAGCTTTACCCGTAAAACTGCTCCCAAATCTGTGCGGTTTCAATACGGTTAACAATACCGTTTCGCACTTTTTCCCCCAACGCCCCTTCAATTCGACTCGGCTGCAACCCCAACGCACAGCTGTGTGGGCTCAGAAATCACTACACGAGCCTTACGGGGAGCGCGCTATCCAGTTGTATTCATTTACATCGATGGGTGAACCCGGCAGACGTTGACATGCCTTTGACTATTAACCATGGATCACCTGCTCAAGTAAACTTATCATTAGCTGTTATGTAAACTATACTTTTGCATAAGATTATTTTGGGAACCCATTTGGGTCTCTGGGGAGGAACCCAATAACCCAATTGAGTTAGGACCAAATGGAGCTTAAAAACCTGCTCCGTGATATTTGACATTTATGTTCCAATTTTCATGGCAACGATCCCGAACAACTAGTCCATAAACTTAAAATATTTATTCAACATAATAAAAAACCAACATCCACCTTTTAGCCCAAGCAAACTAGACCAAAAAAGAGCTGTAGCACCCAAAATTAAGAACAGTCTGGGAGATCGTTTTAATCGGTTCAGGGCGTCCCAAGGAAGGTAAAAATAAGTTTACGATGGATTCTGACTGGTGCTTAACTTTTGAGAGGCAAAAAAACAGCAAAATTGTGTACTTTTTATAAGTTTTTACTGATAACTCGAAAACAGTGCATCCTAGAGAAAACTTATGGAATTGCTATATGGAGCAACAACCAAAACTAACCTAGATAAAATACTTAAGTATTACAAAATTACACAAAATAAAAGAGCTATTCGTGTAATGACAAAATTAAAAAGGACAGATTCAGTTAAAAATACTTTCTCTGAACTAGGGATATTAACAGTTTACAATTTGTACATTTATGAGACAGTAATTTTTTCAAAACAGCTTCACTCATCTTCCAATGTAACTGAGTATGACACACGTTCCAAAATTAAACTACCTAGACACAATTTAGCATTTTACACAAAAAAAACATCTTACGCCGGATTAAAATTCCTTCATCAATTACTGATACCCTTAAAACAAGAAAGTAATTTTAATTACTTAAATTTCTTAATCTTTAATTTTAAAGATTGCTTAAAGAGTTATTAGTAAAGAATCCATTTTACTCAATTCAAGAATGTTTCGGGTCAAAACATCAATTGATCATTTGAAATGCTTTAATGATACTTTACTTTATTCATAGTAATGAATGTATTTTTAGTTTATAATTTTTGTTTATGTATATTGTATGGCCATACAATATACATAAACAAAAATTATGAATAGCGCCGGCGCTATTCATGACATGTAATGTGCCATAGTTACTGAATAAAGAAAATTTGATTGATTGATTGAATAAGCGATATAACAACAACAAAATATATAAAACCAATCCTTGATTTTAAATTCAGCTTGACGAATGTAGGTGAGCAACTTATACATAATGCTAGCCTTGAAGGCTTGTCTGACGCCTGGCCTTGAAGTTTCGGTCAAAATTTAAAATGGGCTCATTGAACTATTAATCACAGAGAAGTCAAGCACTAACACCTATTTTTATGGGTTTTTAGTACTCAGAGCAGTAGTAGTCAAATTTTGAAATCCATTTTTTTTAAACATAATGGTTAGGTATATACCAAGACATATAAAATTATGAAACTCTTAAAAAGTTTGCACAAATTCTCATTCGGCATTGAGAATATTAAATTAATCCAAATAACAGTGTTTCATTAAGTTTTAATATGATAAAAATGAAGAAAAATCTATTGGGTCAATGCCGAGACAAAATAACTATACTAAACTACGGGATGCAAATATTGATAGTTTCAATTGAAAAATTGATTATTGTGATTAGGGCTACTAATATGTTATAATGATACATAATTTAGTAACAGAGTACCCATTTTTTATATATTTGATAGTTTCAAATATATAACAAAACTATAATAAAAAATATATATAAAATATTTTTTATGAAAAATACTTAATCCGCCATCTAATAAACGTTTCAAACTAGATTTAAAGAAGTAAATATGATTAGTACTCACGAAAAAATAAAACCCAAATGTAAAAGATACAAGGACAACGTTCTCCTCTTGTCTCATCCTTACGTATTTCCAAATTTCCCGCCAGAGAGCAGCATATGCTCGATTTATCGTTAAAATAAGATAACTTTGACGATCGGTTGTGGCTAAACGGTGGGGTCGATCTTGATGATTTATACATCATTTGACGCAGAATTTCATGTTCTTTAAAAGTATAATTTGAAAGTTTTCCCTAGGATGCACTGTTTTTTAGTTATAAGTAAAAATCTATAAAAAGTACATAATTTTGGTTGTTTTTTGCTTCTCAAATGTTAAATACCAGTCAGAATCCGTCGCAACCTTATTTTAACCTTATTTGGGATGCCCTGTACCTATTAAAACGATTTCCCAGACTGTTCCTAATTTTGGGTGCTACAAGTCTAATTTGCTTGGCCTATTTAAATATAAGATGATTTTAGCTAATCGGGATCAATTTTTCATTTTGGTGTTTTAATAATCTTTAAACAAATAATAATTTCCCTTATTATTCCAAATTATAAATCAAAACACCTACCTGATTGTGCACTGTTGGGCCATTGTTTATATTAGGAGCACTAATGACACCTGATATGAGAATTATCAATTTTACTACAGTCCCAGAGAAATAGTTAATTTCCCTCATTATTCTGTATAACCTGCAAAACTTTTCATGAATGAATGTGAGATTATTCCATACTTTTCAATTAAATTACTCCTTTGCTCTGATTTACACACACTGAACTCTTTGCACTGAAGATACTCTTACTCTTGACCTCTCACGCTTCAGCCTTTGTGATTGGACTAAGGTCATATCAATTTGCTGATTGACCTAATATAAAGCTTCATCACTGCCTGACTGATTTAACCGAGTCGTATCTACAGTATGAATTGGTTTTTGCAACAAATTTTGGTGTTGAGAATATTCACCAAATGGAATTGGTCATACACCAACAGACCAGACATGCAAGACTGTTTTTTTTAGATTGTTTTGTGTTTGTAAATTTAATAATAACTAGTGGCTTGAAGGGGCTGAAAGCCCCTAATGAGGGAAAATTCAAACAATCCTTATTTATTATAGTAAGGATAATACCTTCTTAGCAAACTGGCTTTTAGATCTACCATATCTTAATATCTAGCACATGGTTTTCAATCAAGTATCAGCTTCGGTTTTTTATGTAAACAAAGCAGAAGTTTTTTGAATGCTTTTTAAATGGCAAATATTTTACGATATTTCTCGTTGGTGAATTTCAAGCAATTTTAGTATTTTTCCCGCCATCACGGAATAGAGACCTTTAATTTGAGCCCTATCCCATCTTTCTACGACTTGCCAGACGCCCACAATTTTGATGCAAAGAATCGCCTTATGAAATTAAATATATGATTAATTCCTTCAATGGACCCACATTTTATATTTATTAAAAGTAATTAATTTAATAACTATTTATTTATTTCATGTACCTCATTATTTACTTTAGGAAAAGAAAATTTCAATTTACTTAAAATACAAATGAAATTGTAATCAACAGTACTCTAAAATATGTCTGTAACTTCATTTTTCATCAGTTACTGATAGCTAAAAGTTATCCCTATGCGATCCCGGGCCCAGACTCTGGGGGGGCCTGGAATCACTCGAGATTAGCAAAAAAGGGTCCCTGAATCGTACAAGATTAGTAAAAAGAAAAGTTTGAGAGGGGCCTGGACTTTTGAATTGCACAGGGGCCCGAAAATCCTGCCAACAGGTCTGCTCTTACAGCAACATTTTGGTTTGTGACGGAAATGAAAAAGCTCCTTAGAATTTGTAGAAATTAGTAGTGGCCATGTTTTAAAGATAAGGTACATGTTGAGTTTTATCTCACTAACAATTAATTGAGACGAACCTTGAAATTCATTATTGCCACTAGGCTAAATCTTTAAATCAATGTTGATGGTATCACTTTAAGCTCAATATTTTAATTATAACATTTAGAATGTCTGTAATAATTTAATAAAAGTAAATACTTTTAAATTAAAATAAAAACCTGATCAGTAAACAAAAAAATCTACAAAATGAAGCCACATACAGTACAATTTGCGCATTATATCTCCGGCTATCAACACTACTAACCATATCATATGATATTTTCAATATTTAATTTTGGTAAACACAACATTTAACAAGCAGCGAGGCTTTAGAGCAATGTTTTCATAAAACTGCCCCCTCTTCCCCCAGTGCCTTGCAACCAGCTGACACAGCCATAGCATCAGAGCCGGCAACATGGGGGGGGGGGGAAGGGGGGGCAAATGCATAGGGGCCCAGGCTTGCAGGGGGCCCGGAAACACCAAAAAAGGGTCTGAAACGGCTAAAAAGGGCCCAAAAACCCACGAAAGAAGTAAAAAAAAGGTCTCCAGACCAGGGCCCGGGTTTGTAGATTGCACAGGGGCCCGAAACTCCTGTCGCCGGGCCTGCATAGCATTTACTTTATAGTCAAAGGCCATAGCTTAATAGACGAAATAAGATTACAGACCAAAGATTATAGACCAGTAACCATCACAAATCAGGTTATTGGCTTACAAAGTATGCATTAGAGTTATAATTTAAGGGAATGTCGGTTTAACCGGAAAAGGGTCTCAGTTCGGAGGTGGTCGGAAAAGAGGGATTCTAGTATACTACTTTTTCCAACAAAAGTTCAAAAATGATTTGAAAACCCTTTGGCGAATGGTCTAGGATAGGATGAATGTTGTTGCTTACGGTTAAGTAAAGGGAAGTAAAGAATAGAGATGAATCAATATTAATAAAAGAATTTCTGGATTTCTGTCCAGAGCATATCAACCCCTAGAAATAAATTTTTCTACACATATTTCGTATTAAATTAAAGCTATTACTCTCTAGATGTGCCTTTTGGGGGTTTGGAAAACATCCCATGAAAAGCCTTCACACAGGAGGCTTTCGAAATTTCAGCGAAAGTGTGACTATCTATGGTAGTACCTGTGAACTTTTCCCATTCTCATTTGTAACCTTTGACTTTGTATCTGAAGCAGACCTTCCATTTCATTATCAAATGTGTACTATAGTTCTGGACAGCCTTACTCGCAGGTGATTGAGTGCACTGTATTCGGAATTGGCGTGAAAGATCTGTGTTGTGTTAGCAGTCAGTCATATGATCACATGTTTAAGTAAAGACGCACTTACAATATGAAAGTTTATGCTGCAAGCTCATATGCAATAAATATTAAATCTAAACAAGGTCTCGTTGAAATATATTTCAAACTTACACGTAAAATGACGGTAAAAGTTGTCGCAGAGCTTGCCGGAAGTCTTAAGAAGAGGTTTTACTATCATTAGTAATGGCAGTACTTAATATTACGTTTCGTGTTGCGCAAGATAATTTTCGGTAAAGTATTGCAAGACAAATTTCGTATTGTTGATGAGCCTTAAAAACATAAACAGTGTTTGACAGTTCGACACAATATGAGTTTTAGCAGATGATTTGTAGAGTTTCCACGTTCTGCCACCCGCCAGTAAGGCTGTCCAGAACTATAGGTTTTGATTGACTCAGGATTAAAAGTATTCTTAGTTATTATAGTGATTTGTTATCAGAGTGACCTGATGTCACCTATTAATTTTGGTATTAGGGGGAGGTAATTTATCATTTTTTGATACAGAAAATAAACAATAGTCAATTAATTGTTGATTTTTAAATTGTAGAGTAAAAAGTTTTAAAGTAAATAGCTAAAATAAGGCGTTGACAGCAGCACCCTGTGAAAGTTATTAATCAAACTATGACAAATTTAAATTCTGGTTCACCCAAGACTAGCTACAGCTGGGCCATGAAAATGGGAGGTCTATAATTATTTATAGTCAAAGTTTGTAACAAAAAAGATGATCAAGATTTGAAATAAGTCCAGAGATACACCAGAGAATAGAAGGCTGGCAAAAGGCAGTTAATGTTCATTCTTATTATGATTTTAATATCTTGAAATATTGAGGTTTTTTAAGGCAACAGAAAACAAGGAAGAGTATTTGACACATTGAAAGTAAGACCAATAGTCTGTAACCATATTAATTTAATATATTTCTTTTCTTAAAAAGCAAAATTAAAAATAAATATGAGTAACTGAGGAGGTGCCTGGAGGTGGGATTTCTAACAAACTATTGACAGTGAATACACATTGATACATCTTTCAACATTGATGTATGTTTAAACTTACATCAAAGTTTTAAAATATCATCAATAGCTGAATATTAACATGAAAAATTCAATTTTTAAAACACATTATAAATAATTTAAAACCTGTATTTTGTAAATGTACTTGGGATGCGAAGGATATTGAAGTGTTAACGGTTAGCCTGCCAATTTTACTCGATTTTGAAATGTACCAAAAAATTATGCCCATTTAATGAAGGCATTTCATAGAAAGCTACGTTGTTTGCTTAGGTAAAAATTTGACAAACATGTATAAAAAATGTGAAACGTAGGTCAGTTTGAAAATTTAGTTCCTTGGCAGTTATGATCATTGAATAATTTGTTTTTACAGCCAATGGCTATATTTCAAATGTTATTTAGAGATTAGTTCATCAGTTGATCAGTGGTTTGGTTTGTCCTTCTTCTTACCATTTGTTGTTAAGACCTAACAAAGATCAAAGCATGAAACAGACGTGTAGATGTTGTGTAGAATTAACATAAAGATTCAATACTTTAGAAAGGAAACTCTTCAACAGAGACATGAAGATGCACCAAAGCAAAACATAAGCAATAGGAGTTAGTAATACATGGGTGCAAAATGAATGTTGTTGCACTGTCATAATTTCAAAGCGTAGAACGTATACATACACTCTTTTAAAGCAGGTAAAATAAATGAACTGATGGAGGAGTTTAATGACTGGCAATTTAATTCCAGTGCTACAACACAAAAAATAGTCTATAAATTTTAAAAAATCACAAAAATTCACACAATTCCTCAATGAAAGGGATTTCAAGTGGCAAAACTCCATACATAATCAACATGAAACTTAAGCCTATTTTACCAAGTTGTTTTTTTAAGTCACGAAGTTATGCGGACTGCTAGTATTATTTAATTTGGAAATTACGATCATTTTAGCGAATTTCCCCGATAGGGAAGAAGCTATTACCGTAGGTCTCATGGTAAGACCTAAGCACGGGATCATCATAACTTTTCGTTTTGGTGCCCCCAGATACCAAAAACACCATTCGTTCAAATTTGTATATATATATATATGTGTGTGTGTGTGTCTGTAAGCACGATAGCGACCGCAAAAATGGTCCGATCGGAATGAAATTTGGTATGGGCATGTAAAGTAGCAATTATTCGGATGAGTTCGAAAACCAGGCCGATCGGACCGCTGGAAGGGGAGGTGATGGGGGATAAACCCCCCCCAAAAATGGGTTTTTTGGGGTTTTCACATATACAAATCAAAATAATCCAATTTTAATTAGCACCACTGAATTCAGCTCGAAAAAACAAACAATTTTATATTTTGAGTCATTTCTCTATGTCCATTGGTTACCGAGATATTGTAAGTGGTAAACACAGTACGTTGTCCCAATGTTAACCTTATGGGAAATAAATAAAATTCTATATCTCGCTTATTTCTCAAAATATCTTAATAAAACTTGGTTTGTGGCTTGATCTAGATAAGATCTAATGTATTTTTAGTCTAAAACCCTCGAAATTTCCATTTTTGTGGCAGCAAACCTGCATAATCATTCCCCATGTTATCCTTATGGGAAATAAAAAATTCTATATCTTCCTTATTTTTTGACAAATCTTGATAAAAGTTGCTATATGGTTTCTCCTAACTTAGTTCAGATCTACGAAATACTTAATTAAAACCACCCAGTTTTAACGGACCTGTTGCAGCAAACCTGCATACTCATTCTCCATGTTATTCTTATGGAGCTTACAAAAACATGTTAAATCTCACCATCTTGGATTGGAATATGTTCTTTTGCCTTTGAAATTCGCTGAGTATGCAGATCTGCTGCAACGGGGGTATTGTGGTTTTGGATTGTTTTTCTACAAGAACCTTTGTTACTTTGAGTCCTTTTGTTACTTTGATGATGATTTCTAAATAATTATATTATTTTATTTATAGCTGTTTTATAAAGTTGAACGTTGAACTATTGAAGAAGAAAATTCTACCTTTTTCAATCCGCACTATCGTTTTTTTTCCAGTGTATTTTATATTTGCTATCTTGATTCTTTATAACAAATCCTGAAGTACTGGTGAGACCCTATCACACTGCTGCTAATGGAAGTATTTAAACTCAAAAACTCGATTAAGTCAAGTCAGTACATGGGATTTGAAACGCCCCTCGCGTTTCCGGCGCGATGCCAGTGTGTCACCGGGACAGGAACCGGGTAAAACCAAGGAGTAACAAAGAGAGGCATAGAGGAACAACGAGAGCGAACCGCACTGATCGATGTGGGGTGACAGCGGCGACCGTGCTGCCAAATGCGATGAGTGGGCAAAAAGTGAACTAGATCTGATGTAGATGGTGCGGTGGCCTATCGGACGTGCGGCCTTGCGAAGGCGACGACGCGACGCATCTCAATCACCTGAACTAGATCAACTGGCAAGAAAGTGTTACTTTTTCCATCTAGATTTCTATCTCGTCTGGGTTCTTGCTTGTTGTTGCTTTGTCACTATGCGTTCTTTTTAAGCGTTTTTACGTAGTACTTTTTTTCTTAACTCTTTGAGTATTTTTAAATTACATTAGTTTCTGGACGAGATAGAATGGAGTGAACTCACGAAATAATAAGTTTGGATACCACTAAAAATCGGACTTAGACGTGGCCCATGAGCGATGTTTATGAAAAAAAGAGTTAACTTTTAAGCGTTCACTTATTTTTTGCGTTCTCTGGCCAAGTAATCTGCATATCGAACACGTTTTTGAATCATGCTTTACTTATTTCAAGACTTTGAAGGAAATCCTCGGAGCCGTTGTTGAGATATTTGGTGCAAGCACGCAAGCACGATAAATATATATTCACGCATTGCTCATAAAAGAATATAGGGTTTCATACGGAACGCGTAAACAATTAAAATTTAAACAGAAAACTGGTTAGTGTCTTTAAGGACTATAACGACTCTTCTATGTGTAACCTGAAGACGATGTTTTAGCTAGTGTTTTCTTTCAACTTGGAAAAGAACCCTTATTGAGGTTCGAAACCAGTGGTAGTTTCTCGCCCACACTCTAGAGTCACAGGACGGATCAACAGGGAATTTTTACCTTTCCCTTGATAGTAAAATGATTCGGAGGCTATTCCACCATAAACCGTAACAATTAATTTTGGTTAAAAATTAAATTCACTTGTGTTCTCCACTATGGCAAACGTTGGTTTTTAATTCCAATATTAGAAAGCTGAATTTCATAAACTATGGTTTTCAGCTAGTAAAGCGAGTGAACTCTCTGTGTTTATTCATTTCCTGACAGCTTATAGATCTTTCAAGAGCAACTGTTCACATTTTTTTATTCAACGTACTTTAATGTCTTGCTCTGACGGATAGATGAGTTTTAACCAGAGAGAGATGACAAAAGGGCTGCACTGCCCGCTCGGCCTCCGGGGCTAACACCTTAGGGAACTGCTAATGGGAAGCCGAACAGGGGTGCCGATCCCCCCCAAGAGCTATGACGCCAATTCCCCCCCCAAGAAAAGTCTCCAGAATCTATCAAATATCCCCCCCTCCGCACAACATATATTCATGACATCCTATTTAAGCACAGAACATTAATTAAAAATAATCTGGGTTGATTTAAGTTAGTTATAAACATTTTTCCGACTAAAAGTTAATTAGATTTATTACTTAAAAATTATTATTTTGATTAAACTTCGGTTTTACATTAGTGCCATGCGGTGAAGTAGGTAGAGATAGTAGAGATAGTGAGGTGGGCGTGTTACACTTATTGCCAAAATTGAAATGGATGGAGAGGGATAAAACGAGTTTTAGTGGTAAGCTTGATAACGCTTCATCAGATTTTCAAATTTCCGCCGATAATCAAGTAAACATTAATATGTTAACTTCCTTCATAAAGCAATCTGCAAGCTTTAAACAGTGTGGTAAAAAATGTACTCTATTAAAAAAACAGCCTTGGTTTGATTTCGAATGTTTGTCAGCAAGAAAAAAGGTTTTTAGGCTCTTAAATTTGTTTAGAAAAACTGGCTCGACACTGGTCAAAACTCAGTATTTGGAAGCAAACAAAGTTTTCAAAAAGATTTGTAAAAGTAAGAAGACACAGCATTACAATAATACATTATTAAGTCTAAAGAGTTCTAATAATTCAAAAGAGTTTTGGAATGCAATTAATTACTTCAAAGGGAAATCTGATAAACGGGTAGGAAATATCAGGCCTGAGCAGTGGTTTGATCATTTCAAAGCCCTATTAAATCCTAGATTAACAGCTTACAGGGTTTCTTATGCAGAGCCCTTAATTATAGATGATGGTCTGGACGCGGATTTTTCGTTGCTTGAATTAAAACAGGTATTAAAAAGAGCGAAAAACGATAAAGCGCCGGGGTTTGACCGCATACCATATGAATTCTTTAAAAATGCATCTAAATTTTTTTTTGAAAAACTTTTATTAGTGTACAATAAAATTTTTAGAGAAGGCCTCATACCGGAAAGTTTTAAAAAATCGATAATATTCCCTTTGCATAAAAAAGGAGATCTAGATGTGGTTGAGAATTATAGAGGTTTATCGTTTATTGATAGCGTATGTAAGATATTTATGAGCTTGGTGAATAACAGGCTACAAATATGGTTATCTAATCGGAATATTTTGACGGAATTCCAAGCAGGGTTTCGAAGTGGCTACTCCACACTTGCTAACATTTTTAATTTATCCAGCATGGCAAATATTCACTTGGCTTCAAAGGGTCACAAATTATATTGTTTTTTCGTAGATTTTTCTTCCGCTTTCGACACAATTGACAGACACGCTTTGGTATTCAAACTTTCGGGTATGGGTATCTCCACAAAAATGTTAAATTTAGTGAAAAACTACTACGAAGGAACGAGAGCTAGTGTTTGGTGTGATAATAAGGTTACAAATAGCTTTGAAACGACCGTAGGTTTAAGGCAAGGCTCTATAGGCTCTCCGGGGATGTTCAGTTTATTTATAAATGACTTACCTGAAGCAATCGGTGGGGGATGTAATTTTGAAAGAGAAAAAGTAAACATGTTATTGTATGCAGACGACCTAGTAATTTTTTCACCTACGCCTGTAGGCCTACAGCACATGATAAAAGGATTAGAAAATTATTGTAATATTTGGAACTTGCAAGTAAATCTATCTAAATCCAAAATAGTTATTTTTAAAAGAGGTGGGAGATTTCGAGGGAATGAAAAATGGTTTTTTAAGGGGAATCGAATAGAAGTTGTTAATTATTATAAATATTTGGGTACAGTGTTTGCTTCGAATTTGTCTTGGGAAACACACTTTGCAGAAAAGGCTAATATGGCGAAATTAGCTGTGAATTCTGTTTGGAGCAGCGTGATAAATAGAAATGAAGTGCCTCTTAGTGTTAAGCTCTTGTGTTTTGACTCAGTGGTGAAAAGTATGTTGTGCTATGGGCACAAGTCTGGGGTTTCAAGGAAAGTGGTAAGGTAGAATCGGTTCAAAAGTTGTTTATTAAGAAGTTACTGCGCTTGCCCAAAAACACTCCAGATTATGTCTTGTCCATTGAAACGAATAGAGAAAAACTTTATTTTGCCACCATGATTGCGAACATAACATATTTATGAAAGATTTTTGAAATGCCTGACGAGCGCCTACCTAAACGCGTCGCAGACGTTGTCATAAGTAAAAATATTTATTGGTGTAAAAGCTGGAAATTATTAGGGATGAAACATGGTATAGATGTTGATTTTTCTGTCCCCAACAAACAATTCTTAGGACATCAATTAATGTGTGTAGTCGATGCCGAGAGAGAAGCATGGCGATCTATGTGCCGCGGCCGAGCGATCACGTCGCCTTATCACAGTCAATACCTTACGCTAGACCTTGAACTTGCCGGAGACAGAAGTTTGTTTTGTGATAAGTATGATATCGGAGTTATATCTTGGGCTGTCAAGGCCAGGGCTGAACTGCTAGATCTTAACTACAAACCTTGGGTCTTAGGGAAAAATTATAAATGCACCTTATGTAACTTAAATGCAGACGAAAATGTTTTCCACCTTGTAGCCATTTGCCCGATTCTGTCTGAGATAAGAAAAACCTGGTTTAATAAGGGATTTTTAAGCGAATTGGAGTTTTTTAATTATTTGAATGGGGAGAATTGGCGAATTCTAGGTAACTTTTTGAGAAACGCCTGGCATTATAGATGGGGGTTAATTTCAGAATTTAATGCCACTTAATTAGGTAAACAAAGCTGCTGAGCGCATATGCTATGGTATGGGATTGATTAATTTAAGTATGATTGATAAGCTACTATTGATGTGTTGTTATGTTTATTGCACTTTATTTTCCTTTTGTTTTGTTTTTATAATCTTTCCGCTTCTATTTAGTAAAAATTATTAATTGAAATGAATAAATAATGGGTAGTGCTGTTTAAGTTTTATTTTTAACAACAATTATGAATGATGTGTTTTATTTACAGGTGTCAACTCAACAGACGGCCTAACGGCTATTGTTGTATAGCGCGTAGGTTAAGTTTCCTGCGTGAAGCTTATTTTTTGTAAACACACTTTGTTGAAATAAAGCGCTTTTTTCATTTCATTTCATTTCATTTCATAAACTTCGGTTTTACTAGTCGTCAGTTATTTCCGGGTCACCGTCTATCTGGGGGAAGAAGACAAGTACAACCTTTTACCATTCTTGAGCCTTGGCCTGAAAATCAGCTGTAATTTACTTACATTTAAACAACACAGTATAATATACTATATATAGTATATACAGTATAGTAACTGTATGAAATTAAAAAAGGTTTCAACCAAGGAAGAGAGGCGACCAAATGATTTTGGTTGTTTCTTTGTTACTATGACAAAAAATTGTATCATCGTCATTAGGCCTAACCTCTAAGTTCGTAAGTTCGTTATTAGACTCACGGGATTAATAAATATGTTTGTGAAAGAATGTGTTAATAAACCTTATAAGTGTTCTCCATTTTACTTGCTTTTCTTGAGTTACGTTTCTTATAAATGTGTGTTTACGTTTAAAGCTATTTAAGAGGAGTTAAATGACAACTATGACAACAATAGTTATTATTAGACTATTATTACATCCTTTTTCGGCGAAAATATGTCATTTTGTCATGAAGCTGTTATTACTACATTTTTTAATAATTGATGTTTTACAATTTTTACAATCCCCTGCTCCTAAATATCTGAAAAAAATTTTAACGCCCCCTTCGCTCCTAGAAATAAATAATCTTTAAAACCTCAACGCGATATTGGGGCGAATAATTAATTTTGCTAATGGATAACCGATTAAAATTTTGCCTTATCACCATTTTTACTTTCCCCCCCTAAAATGTGATGGTTCTTTTCAAAGCCCCTCTCTAGAAATAACCTGTGAAACGTCAAGGCTATATGGAAGGGGGGATAATTAGTTTTGCTATTAGTTAACTAATTTAAGTTTTAGTTGTATTACCATTTTTTCATTTCCTTCCTAAAAATGACCTGTTCATTTAAACACACCTATCCCCCCAAAAAATATTTTTATGACGTCAAAGCTATACTGGGGGGAATCATTAATGTTGCTATTAGGTGACAAATTGAAGACTGTTGTGTTACCAGTTTTAAATTTCCCCGCTAAAAAGTAACTGTCCATTTCAAAGCAACTTTTCCCCCTAAAAATAATCCTTAAAACGTCAATGCTGTATTGGGGGGGATTCATTTTGCTATTAGATGACTGAATGGAGATTTTGTTGTGTTGCCAGTTTTACATTTCCCCGGTAAAAAGTATTACTGTATACATTTCAATGCACCCTCCCTCCTAAAAATAAGTTCTAAATCGTCAAAGCTATATTGGGGGGAGAATTATTAATTTTACTTTTTGAAGTATACCAAAGCAAATTTGCATTTCCCCCTAGAAGTAGTTTGAATAATTTATCGATAGGAAACAGGACAGGTTGAAAGAATTAATTTATTTGTGACCGGTTGAAGAGAGTCTCGTGGACTGTGCCAGTGCGGCTGCTTGCGTGCCGCGGCCGCCACGGAAGAAACAAGTGTACAGGAACGCTGACGGTATACACTGGACAGTCGTGCCGTGCGGGCATGTCCATGTTGTACATCCCTATTTCGTACATAGAAATTAAAAAATTTAATTTATATATACAAATTTAAATATTGTAGCAATTAATTTATTTTTGACGATTTATTGGTAAAATTACTAGTAGTACGTTTTACCTTTACAGTAAACAAAAAAATCCCCCCCAAAAAATTCTATGACGCCATTGGCGTCATAATCCCCCCTGTAGGCACCCCTGAAGCCGAAAACAAACATTGATCCCTTGTAATTTCAGAATGGATTTGTTGCTGTAAATGTTGGTAAATAACGTTTAACTAATTTTGTCGTTTGCAAATTTCTCCTTTAGGTCTCATGTGTTGTTTTGTTAAAACAATGTATCATTTCTTTTTTAATAAATTGTTGTGTGCTCTTTTTAGTATTTGATTTTGCGTGATTTGAGGCTCCAACTGAACGATTTATTTAAGCATTTGAAATCCGTTGAGTCTGCAGGTATGCTGCAACGGGGGATTTTTTAATTGTACATCGCGTAGATACAGTTTTGTATCGTGCTTTTTGTTTACACTTCGTAACTAACATGGCAACTTAGACCGATTTTAATTTATATGTCAAATTAATTTGTTTAAGTTTTCTAAACATTTATGTAAATTGCGATGTTGTTCTGTACCTCTACAGGTATCAATTCTACACCTTTTTTAACGGTGTGATCGGATTTTTCCTACGATAGGAGAACATTATTTTTTGTAATCATACAGTACTTGCCTAGCCTATTATATCTAATTCTATTTAAGCTACTCTCTGATCTTTATAGGCCTAAGGAATTCGTTTTGTGTTATTTGTTCCAAGAATCGTTTACTTAAAGGTACAGTGCTTATATTTAAAATTACCAGGTTTGTTACTGTTGTTTTAAACACCAGCTTTTTCTTTCCAGAATCATCAATCACAAGAATGGTCAATTAACTACCCGAGCCGACAGTCAAACCTAAGCTATGGACGTCAATCTGACGTCGCGTCGTTTGAATTGGAAAATAAAAATTTTTATTCCTTATTACAAGTCCAATTCTGAAACATAGTATTGAAGAAAATGTAACAAATATTTGGAGTCTGATTCGAAATTGATGACAAAAGGCAAATGGGGCGAAAGTCAAAGTTGGCGCATGAAGTCATGTCGTTTCGCCGATCACGCTCCGCAGCGCATTGGCAGTCCGTACACGTCGAGATGTCACTAATACAATGGTCTTGTATTGTAGACTTTCACTGAGCTGAACACCTTAGGCCTAAGCTATAAACAGTTTTGATTTAGGAGGGCATTACGGTCACGTTCATGTAACTATTAACGTTTTCCATACGTTTATTCCAAGGCCCGATCTTGTCTCCAGAATTCCTTCCCGTTAAAGGAAACTATTCCTCAATTTTTGTTACCGCAGAGTAAATATTATGTAAGTCTCTCATTCAGAGGTGGATACAAGGGGGGGGGCACTAGGGCACGCCCCCCCCCCCTTAAACGACCTGACTTGACACTAGATAAACTTTATTTTTTACGAGAAAATTTGTTAACGTCTTCATCATAATTGTCTACAAAATCTTTAAACAAACGCATTTACACACAACTCCATATTTTTAAATTATCTACCGGTACCGGTATTATAAATTTATAATTATAATTATTTATATTATTGTTTATAAATTAGGTACCGGTACAGAAAATTTTTTTTCTGAAGTAAACTAAAACATGGGGTTTTTTATGTTAAAATTTGAAAATTTCCTCGGGGGAGGACCCCCGAACCCCCTGTTACACCACAGACCCTCTGGTTTTCTTTGCACCCCCAACTTTCACTAAATTCGCCTATGGGCGTGCCCCTCCCAGAGATAATTCTGGATCCGTCCCTGCTCTCTATCCATAATTTCAAAACTCTTCAGATGTTATAATGGTGCTATGTTATTTGGTAACGACCTAGGTTTGACTACTTTATCTGAAATCTTATTTTGATTCCCTGTCCAGTATGCAACGTAACAATATAATTTAAAAGATTTTTTTATCATGATAACGCAATTTTAATACTTTAGGCTGTTTAGCCGAAGTGTGTCGTTGTGATTGAAAATTTACTAGTAATATCAAATCAAATCAAAAACTTCTTTATTCAGACAGTACAAGATGTACAGAATGGCGTCACAACAAGAATTCATAATAATATATACATACATGGTAATATATTCATAATAATATATACGTACATGGTTAGTAATATATAATGTAAGGATAAACAGAAGACAATGCAATAAAATAAACTACAGTATTTAAATTACTAGTTTACTCAAAAAACTCCTCTTTAGAATATAATGGCTTATTGATCATAAATGTTTTAAGCTTATTTTTGAATTTATAAAAGTCATTAATTTGTTTTAATTCCATGGGCAGGGCGTTAAAAAATTTCAAACCTGCATAAGTCGGTTTTTTTTCAAAAAGACGCAAGTGATGCTCAGGAAAACTAAAAACATTTTGATTTCTTGTATTGTATTTGTGATTTAAACCTAAGGTGGGTAGTTCAGCTGATTTTCTTTTTACTGCTAAGATAATTTCAAATATATATAAACTATAGACCGTCATAATACCCAAATTAGAAAAATGTATTTTAGCTGATTCAAAAAAGTTTAGCTTTAGCATAATTCTTATGGCCTGTTTTTGCAATACAAGTACTTTATTTAAATTGATATTAGAAGTACTGCCATAAAGAACAATTCCAAAGCATATGTGCGAATTTATTAACGAAAAATAAACCGACCTAAGTGTTTCAATGTCACATACTTTGGATAATTTTCTAAGAGCAAAGAGTCCAGAAGATACTTTACTACATATACTTTCAATGTGAACATCCCAATTTAAATTTCTGTCGACATGAATTCCGAGAAATTTTGAAACTTGAACTTCTTCAAGAGGATCTTCATTCAACATGATGTTTGTCAGAGGCAAATTATTGATTTTATTTAATGCTGAGAAATAAATATATTTAGTTTTGTCCGGATTTATCAAAAGATTCTGTTCAGCTAAATATTGTTGGATAGTTGTGAGTTGATTAAAAGCAGAAAGTTCAATGTCCTCAAATTTTTTTCCAGATATTTTTAAATTTATGTCATCTGCGTACAACGTAATTTTGTCAAATTTAGATGCAATAGGCAGGCTATTTATATAACATAGAAAAAGCAAAGGGCCAAGTATGGATCCTTGAGGAACTCCGTATTTCAGACAATTTTTGGGGGTTTGATAGGTTCTCATCTGATCAAGATTGTTCAAATGATCTATTTCAATGAAATAAGGTCTGTCTGTTAAAAAGGATTCAAACCATGAAACGGCCTGCTTATTTAAACCCAATTTAGATAGAACTTCTAATAATTTAGTATGACATACACTATCGAATGCCTTACTGAGGTCCATAATCCTCTAAATAATCAGTTAACTGATTAGCAACGACACGCTCATACAATTTAGAAAAAGATGACAAAGAGAGAGGGGTCTGTAATTTGTCACTAATTTAGGATCACCAGATTTGAATAAGGGTTTTAACTTAGAGATCTTAAGATGTTTTGGAAAAATACCGGAGATAAAAGATGAGTTTATGAGATGTGTTAAGGGTTTTAATAAATAATGTTTTGCAAGTTTGATAACTGGCATTGGTATTTCATCATGACCTACCGAATGCTTATTTACAAAAGAGTTTATTACTTTCTCCACATCATTCTCAGTAATAGATTTCAAAGAAAAAACCCTTTCATTGAAACAACCACTCGAACCAGAAACATTTGAGGAGCATAAACCCATTACATTTGGAACTATTAGAGTGTCAACCATTTTTGAATAATATTGGTTAAACAATGAACCTACTTTTTTGGGATCAGTGATCAATAAACCATTATTATCTTGTAATTCAATATTCTTAGTGTCAGTAATTTTAACCATTTCTACCTCTTTTCTGATTACATTCCATGTTGTCCTACACATATTACTAGACTTCCTAATGAGTTTTCCATAATATTCTTGTTTGGCTTTATTTATTTTATTTCCATACGTCTGTTCTCGCGACAACCTAAGAATAAAACAGTAAATTTTAAATCAATCTGGAAGGTAAGCTAATTTTTTTAAAACCTAAAACCCAAATTTAAGTTAATGCCTGCTCCCCAAGGTACTCTGTTAGGATAAATTTTATCATCATTTCTTAATCCCGGCAAAATTGAAATAGTGGGGTACGGTGGTTTTTTTCATTCACAAACAGAATCTGCTGTCATAATGTGATTTTTTATCTATTTACATAAAAATCTCTAAATTATGCAAATCCCTGGATGCAAGTCAAAATTATATTATCTTCTACTGTATATTTGTCAAAAACCACTGACCTATCATGTTAAAATTCTAAGTTTTAAGAGGTTTTTGGTGGGGTTGATGTTTTGAAAATTTCCAATGTGAATGTAATGGATGATCTTTTGTTTTAATTCCAATTTTCTAAAATCAAGCAGATGGTAATTAGCTTCTTACATTGCCGACTGATAGCACCATAACTGCTCCGAACATTCAGCCCTTTACTGTAATTGATTGATGCAAATTCAGTGACTACATGAAAAATCTACGAAGAAATGCCCTAAAATCGACACATTTGATGTTAAAATCGGTCCGGCCGTTTTTGAGTAATAACGGTGAAAAGAAAATCTTCACTATGAGGTATATCTTACTGTAGAATATCTATTGTGGTACACCACCATAACACATATTTCTTCATTACATATTCCTTGATATATAACATTTTCTCTGTTCAGTCCCTTTCAGTTCGTCATATTATCAAGGATAGACTATAATTTTTACCGTGAGCGAAGCCACGGACAACTATGCTAGTTCATAATACTCATAATTTATTGAGCCATTAAGTTTAGACAATAGGCCAAGTCACTAGAACTAAATAATAAAACAAGCAAAAGAGGATCTCTTGACTAACAAAGGATAAGAAAAAGAGTCTGAAATGTCTTCCAAGCACTAGCAGACATGGACTAAACCATGCACAAACAAATCAAATGATAAAAAATAGAAATAAAAGTCCAGCCACACAAATACCTCAAACAATTTCATAGATCAGGCTGAAAGAATAGAAGGCTATTTATAGCACTGTAAAATGGGTGAGTCATTAGTCAATTACATAGTTCAGTGTGATTTGTCATGGATAAACGACGACTTTCAATCGATATCTATTTCCCGCACGATGAAACATCACTGAAGTTTTATGCTATTACGATCCTCTTGGCTAGCTAGACAGGATTCTATTATTTTGCTTAAAATAGGAACAGGATTTTCCCTGTCCCCTTTCTTGAAGATTGGGGGTGATTACTGATTTGGGCACTTTCAGACAATATGGGAGGACACCTTGGACAAGAATTAGATTGACAAGAAAAGTTATAGAGGTACTAAAATTACATAGATACAATTAAAAAAAAGTTTAAGATACCATAAAAATCATCACCAAACTCATTCCCCATGCCATTCTTATGGAGCTTACAAAATAATGTCAAATCTTGCTATGATGGATTGAAATATGTTCTTTTGCATTTGAAATTCGCTAAGTATGCAGGTCTGCTGCAACGGGGGTATTTTTTGCTTCTGGAGGCCCCAAAACGAAAAGTTAACATGGTCAGGCCGAACCATGAGACCTAGATGATAAATTCGCTAAATATTACTTACCAACCATTCTTTTTAACGCAGTTTCAACATTTTTGGGGAGGGGTTAGAGGTTTTGACCCCCAGACTCACCCCCCCCCCCCCATTGGCTACAGCCTTGATAGGGCTAAGGGTTTAAACTGTTATAGCTTTTGCATCACTAAGTTATTTGATATTGACCTAAACCGAGTCTTTAAATTATTATCAGTATGAAGGTACATTCTGCAAACGCAGCTACACAAAATGTTATTTCTTGTATTTTTACCATGTTGACCCATCGATGTTGACCAATGAATTCAAAAATAAAATAAATGAACAATGAAATAATAAATAAATTAACGGATCCAGTTAAGGTTGAAAAACAATAATCTATAGTTCTTTCAATTTTAATGAATATTTTGTTATAAGGTTATTCAAATTCAACGGCTGTCTTGTGTACAGCCGTGTATGACTGTATCAGTGTTGTAGCTTGGTGGCAGGCGGCAGGCATGGTGATGGCAATTCAAATCTGCAAGATGGATTTTTGTCAATCCAGTGATTGCGTTTCCAATCCGCCCAGAGACAAAGAGACTCGCTGCGGTGCGGGTCGATTAAATTGAGAAAATGGCGCTCGACGGAAGTCAAAATTACCCTGGGGCTGGACCACCCGGCTGTCCCTCCCTCCTCTCGTGCCTCTTAACGATTTAAACATCTTTACAATTTCGGTTCCGAATTAAAAGAGAAAGGTCATAATTTGTTTTGCCGATTTTTTCGGACGCCCCGCGATATAAATCTGGCGAGTCTGAATGGACAAAAACAGCCGAAATATTTGGGAAGCATTTTGATTGGAGACGCGATTGAAAAAGTAGGACGACGATCTGTTTCCCACTGGGAACATGCTGGCTTGGCGGCGAACTTACCGGTAGATTATATCTATTAGGGAACGAACTAAGAGAAGTGCCACCGGGAACATGATGGCTTGGCGGGGAACTTACTTTAGTTACTGGTAGAATACATCCATTGGGGAACGAACTAAGAGAAGTGCCACCGGGAACATGATGGCTTGGCGGGGAACTTACTTTAGTTACTGGTAGAATACATCCATTGGGGAACGAACTAAGAGAAGTGCCACCGGGAACATGATGGCTTGGCGGCGAACTTACTTTAGTTACTGGTAGAATACATCCATTGGGGAACGAACTAAGAGAAGTGCCACCGGGAACATGATGGCTTGGCGGGGAACTTACTTTAGTTACTGGTAGAATACATCCATTGGGGAACGAACTAAGAGAAGTGCCACCGGGAACATGATGGCTTGGCGGCGAACTTACTTTAGTTACTGGTAGAATACATCCATTGGGGAACGAACTAAGAGAAGTGCCACCGGGAACATGATGGCTTGGCGGGGAACTTACTTTAGTTACTGGTAGAATACATCCATTGGGGAACGAACTAAGAGAAGTGCCACCGGGAACATGATGGCTTGGCGGGGAACTTACTTTAGTTACTGGTAGAATACATCCATTGGGGAACGAACTAAGAGAAGTGCCACCGGGAACATGATGGCTTGGCGGGGAACTTACTTTAGTTACTGGTAGAATACATCCATTGGGGAACGAACTAAGAGAAGTGCCACCGGGAACATGATGGCTTGGCGGGGAACTTACTTTAGTTACTGGTAGAATACATCCATTGGGGAACGAACTAAGAGAAATGTGAAACGCAGGCAGAGGCGATGATTCGTTGACAGTTTGCAACCTAGATGAATAGAACGTTTGCGACTGTGTGTGCTAGCATGGACATGGTAAGTAAGAAGGTACTGCGCTGGTTGATTTAATAAGAAAAGAACCGATTATAATATATCAAATAAATCACGTAGCATTTTTTTAAATTTTGATCAGAAATTAATTTTAATTACTTTAGCTTTGGGGGGAAACTGCTTTCATTGAACTTTGTGATGCAAATAAATTAAATTTCTAATTCAATGGGTTATGTTATGTTTCAACGTGTATGGAGGCCTTACGGCACGCCAGATAATCCATCATACTCTACCATGTTTGATAAAAATTGGAAATCATTAAACCTAAAAAAATAAAGTATTATTAGGGGTTATCTGGGAGATATATCACTCTCCTTTTAATTGTACATTTAATTACACTGCATTATGAAATTGGTGATATCATGTGGTTGAAAATATCTGATTGGCAAGGTGGTTTGGATATTGGTACATCTCTGAAATAATTTCAGTCGAAAGTTAAGCCGGAATACAAACGATGTTTAAAACAATAAAAATGTAATTGGTACTTACTTTCAATCAATCAAAACGCCCACAAAGGGATCCCCCAACTTTTACTTAAGAGTTCTTTCCATGCGTTTTCTAATTTAAAACCAATTGTTTGTCATGTTGAATGTAACTACCCGCCATGTTAAATGAGTAAAGAAAGGAGTTTTCAGAAAGATATTAGTGGTTATCGACAGTCGCCTGTTTTTTTTTTTTTTTTTTTAATTCTCTATACATCATTTCGAGTAAGAAAACTGTGTAGTATCTGTTTTTAAACCGGTACGTCTATGGGTCATAACCATTCCATTGAGACTGGGAGAATAAACCTTGTTTGATTCAAGTGCAAATTAAATAGTGTATTTTAAAGAGATATCATTACCGAATAAGTTGTTGTTTCTATACATTTGAATTTATAAATAGCGTGGATTCAATTTTATTTCTTAGTCTCTATATTGTTTTCTTAGCATGTGATTTATTTGCGTTTCTTAGCAATTAGATCATCAGATGATTTTTGTAAATATTGTATATGGGTTAAAAAAACTTACCAATTATTTTCAGAAAAATTGGTTTGATAAAATTGATTATTGAATTTTTATATGTTCAACGCTCGTTTAGACAGACTATTTTATATTAAAATTTATTATTATTTATTGTTTTATTATTACCATGACGCAGAAATCAACACAACCTGATGAATCAAAAGAAGAACGTTTAGCCAACAAAAAATTACGCAATGAAAAATTATCCTCGATTATGGAAGAAGTTGTTGTCATTCGGTCAAGAAAAGCCAATACAAATTTTAAACAGAAACTACCAAAAACTAATATTAAATCCAAGGAAGGGAAGAAGGCTGTGTCACCACTAAGAGAAATGATGAAAATTAGAAATATGCATCACGAAATAAAGAAATCAAAAAGAGACAAACTAATTATCAAGCCTTTGATTGATATTGTGGATAGAAAAGATCGATTAAAGCAAAAGGATATTGAGTACAAAGAAAAATACCAGAAAGGCATTTTTAAGACCAAAAAGAGTAAAAGTAATGAGAACAACACAATCCCGGCAACGCAAACAAAGAAGCACGAACAAGTTCTAGGAACAGCAAAGACAATCAGTGTAAACAAGAAAAATGTAACTTTTGCTGACCAATATGATTGCAACGGCCGATTGAAGAAGTCTCAAAGAGAAAATGAAAATGGAAGCGTTAGTAAATACTCAAAATTTATTGAAGAAACTCATAAGAACATTGAAAAAATACTCAACGAAAATGTTCCTGAAGAAGAAGTTTTTGGAGGAACAATTTTAAAAGACACGCTATCATTACCTAACAAAAGCAAATCAATTGAACAGCTCGAAGGAAACAAAAACTTCAATATAAGTCAATCTGTTTTGACGGATCCTCAAGTAAGTTTTACGAATTTTATTGATAGAACAATCAACTATAAGCCAAAGACTTTCCAGATTTTTAATGAAAATAGCAGTCTCAGAAATCGAGGCAACTTAGAAACTACGGAATATTGTGACGAAAGCGACAAAACTGAAGGACCTAATTGTTCGTTCGAGTGTGAAAATTTTATCAGATCTAATTACAGCTTCCCAGTTTTGGCAGTCGGTTGTATGTCTCTTGTTTGCGCCTTTTTACTTAGAGAGCATAAATTTTAATTGACTTGTAAAACACAGCGTGATATAAAATTAAAGATTATTTACAATCATTTGACCTGTTACTTGACCCCCATGAATAATTCTTAACTAGCATAGTTCAAATCAAATCATAAGGCCTACGCCTTCCATAAGCCCAATTCTAAAATTAACATTAGTGGACGGACTGGGCCTTGTGATTTGAATCGGCCTATACTTTTTGGTCGGCGCTTGATTGATTTCTGCAAGATTCTGTGATTATAGCAGTATTTTCCATTGTACATTTGAATTAAAAGGTTAAATTCTGACTATTTAGATAAAATGGGTCATGATTTATGTAAAAAGATAAATGAGCCAGCACTTTCCTTAAAATATACGGGAAAAAACTTTCAGCTTTTACTTTCCCTAACCGAGCAGTAGTGGAAATATGTTTTAAGTGCTTGGGTCCAGGAATGTAAACAATCGTTATTTGACTTCCAAAACCAAGCTCATTGAACTGTCGGAGGGGGGTTAAAAGGGGACCCCCCCCCCACACACACACACAAAATGCCCCGAATAGAAAGTTGGTTGGTTGAACTTTAAAACATTAAAGAGTTGAAAGGAACAACTCTTTATGACATTGAAATATTTTATAGCAGAACTTACTCAGCTGATTTGGAGAATATAAACAAAGATTAACAGGTGATGGTTGTATGCAAATTACTCGGCCTTATGGGTTGCCGTAAGTTAGTATCTGGTGTGTCATCTGGACTTTTCACATACAATGGACCTTGAAAACACAGACTATTTAGCTAACGTTCTCTAATAGAGAAAACGTTTAAAATCTGTGGTAATAGTAATATAGTAAAATAAAACTGTAGTAATAAAATCGGTAACTGATAAATTATTTTTTACAAGTTATGGCGATGAGAGAGAATTTTACAATCTATGGGATGGCGATGGCATTAGTATTGCTTTCTGAAAATATAGCTCTTCTTAATATGTCATAGTCGGGATTAAAACAATACCTTGTTAGTTCACAGCTTTTTACATAAAGAAGGTTGTAAACTCATTTTTGATTACATGTTAACAGTATAGAGTTTAAAGTTTGTCCACGGGTGAACCTTTTGACCCCGACTAAATCTAGACGTAATCAATTTCATAAATCATATTGCATTGGGCATAGGGAATCCGGAATCAACCGCTTAAATAATTTTGAAGCTCGCAACTCATACCGCCTGGTATAGTATAGTACAGACTAGTATCGTATGGTATAGTTTAGTTTAGTAGGTATAGTAAAGAACAGAATAGTAGCCTACAGTGTTGATTCGTATTAAATTACTTTCTAAGTGGGGAACACTCTTTGGACAAGACCCGACATTTCCGCATACAAATATATCCTATCCTATTATCCTATACTCTTATATGAGCAATGTTATCTTGCGTGCTTGGTTGTATGTTTATTTGCACAACGATCCCGAAAACGGCTCCGAGGATTTCCTTCAAAGTCTGTAAATAAGTACTTTATGACTCAAAAACGTCTTTTATGCAGATTACTTGGCCAGAGAAAATCTAATAACGTAATAAAAGGAATTTTAAAGTTGTAAAATTTTAACATTGGCCTTATGGGTTGCCGTGATAGCAACGAAAATAAACAAGGAAAGTGTAAACAAATCAAGTAAACAGCTGTTTGAATCTACATCCATCAAGGGAAAATACAGCAAGTGGGTAAAGAGTCCATGGAGCAATAAAAATGTTTCTATTTATCAATTTTATGACATTGAAATATTTTATATTAACTGGATGAACAGGTAAACATGAAATAACATCGAGCAAGGCTCGGTCCACTAGTTACTCCTATCCTATACTCTTATATGAGTAATGTTATCGTGCTTGTTTCAGGGACGTAGCTAAGGGGGGGGTCCGTGGGGTCCGGACCCCCCCCTTCCCGCTAATTATTTTAATAATTATGATATTGATTCAATCCAGTTACGAATTACACTTTCTCTTTTTATCAGTGCATGGTGCAAAAATAATATAAGCAATATTAAGGCAAAAGATTACGAAAGTACAAAGTGCAAACAAAATTTAACCGTTCGATTTTCATGCCAAATATACAAACTCCTCGATTCCTACAAACATGGTCTTATCGCAATTGAAGCTGACGAGACGCCTGTTATATTTCCAGCTGCGTTCCCAGGCCAGTTCTTGGAAGCAGACGATTAAAACTATTCTTATCTTATTTTCGTATTTTTATTTCTTGCCTACCTTATTATAAGATTATTTACAACCACTGAATGTAGTCCACGTTGGGAGAGTCAGTTATAATCGATTCCTCACCAGAGTAACAACGTGCGTTTTACTGTGTGGCATTTAACGATTAATGTTTAGAAAGAAAAAGTGACGCTTATATGATAAGGAAGAAAATAAGTGTATCCAGTAACGTTAAAGAGGCAAGAAGTAAAAAATAAAATTTACAAATAGTTTTAATTATAATTATTACAAGATTACTACATTCTTGTAAAGAAGAACATCGACTATCCGGCGGATCAACGAAGGCCTTAAACCTTAACTGACTATTAATGGCTTAATATACTTTAGGAGAAATCAAAACCTTAAAAATTGCAGTAAAACGAATGATTAGTGTTAAATGTCATTTACTCGCATTATAATAATGATTTTAAAATAAATTTAAATCTGCTTTTCTAAAGCAGTAAAGAGTTTTTAATCAAGAGTTAATGAAGGCAAAATAAATAATATTGACCGAGAGTTCGACGAGATACGCAAGAGCCAATCATATCTTTTATTCACACGTCCCTGGCTGTCTCTTCGCGTACCCACAACTAGTACCCTACTGGTCTGGTGCCATAACGTAACACACTGTCAAAACCCATGATTACGGATCGGTCACAATGGCAAACGAGCCTAACCCACTGTGCGCTCTAGACATAAGTTTTGAGTGAAAGGGAAGAATTAGAATGACGATAACCCTAATAAAACTGAAACGCATTATTGGCGACAGTTTTTAAGTCTCCGAACCTATTACTGTATGAGGCATTTCATTTACACAACTTTTAAATTTACCTCTTCCAAAAATAAAAATTCCAATTTCAGATCATTGCACGGCTGTGATTGACTCAACTCTTCTCGAGCCGAACTTACTCTTTACTTCGTAAAATATATGTTTTGAAATACAATGTAATCGGTACCATTGAAGTTTTCCAAAAAGGTCAAATAAAAACAAAAATAAATAATTTCAGATTTTTTACGTAAACATTTTAAATTATTAATAAATATAAAAATACAATTCCGTATTTCTGAAAATTAATTTATTACATTTAAAGTGCTTACGTAGCTAATTGTGGTATTTTATAACTACGAAATACTCGCGGGTCGAATTTCACTATTATTTTGTCCACTACTTAAGTTGTAATATTATCCTGTCATTTACCGATAAATTATTTTGTATTTTAATAATATCAGAGTCTAATATTATTTGTTTATTCTTAAATGTAAAGTGTAAAGTTAAGATAATGATGCCTAATAAAGTCTGCCAAGCAGTATCTACTACCTACTACTACGCATAATCTCGTGTCCTCAAACTCACGACCCTCTCGACAAAAAAAAGGGGGGGTACGTCGTCTGGACCCCCCCCTTCCCGAAATCCTGGCTACGTCCCTGCTTGTTTGCACAACGATCTCGAAAACGGCTCCGAGGATTTCCTTCAAAATCTGTAAGTACTTTATGGCTTAAAAACGTCTTTTATGCAGATTACTTGGCCAGAGAAAATCTAATAACGTAATAAATCGAATTTTAAAGTTGTAAAATTTTAATATTGGCCTAATGGGTGCCGTGATAGCAACGAAAATAAACAAGGAAAGTGTAAACAAATAATGTAATCATAACAGCTGTTTACAAACAACAACCATCCAGGACAAATACAGCGTGTGGGATAAAGATTTCATGGAGTAAAGAATGATTTTTAATTTATCAATTTTGTGACACTGAAATATCTGATGAGTAATTAGATTAACTGGTAAACATGAAAAAATACCGAGCAAGGCTCGGTCCACCAGGTATTTTAAATAATTGTAAACTCCAAGTCTATATTAATCAGCCAATTTCCTCTTTTGGGAAGAAGCTATTACATTAGGTCTCATGGTAATGGTAAGACCAAAGGCAGAGACCATGATAACTTTTTTGTTTTTGGGCCCCCAGGTGTAAAAAACACCATTCGCCTTAATTTATATAACAACATATTACGTTCGGCCTCGTTTAACTGTGGCGGGGGGGAGGGGATCAACCTCCTCCCCCCCAAAAAAAACGTGTTTTCACATGTTTTGAAATTATTTGTTACTTTGCACAATGAAACTCAGCTGAAAAACACAAACAGTTGAACATTTCATTAAAAAAATAATAATAAATTTAAAATTTTATTTAACATTTCAAATTACTTTTTTAGTTGCGATGTATATGTTAAAATCACATTGCTATGGGATTCCTGACTTTGGTTACCAATGTTGGAAGAACGTAGCCTACTATGTTTACCACTTAAAGGAGTTTTTTCCACCCGTATACCCATGGTCCATGGTGGACTTCCACCATGCCGAAAACCAATACGCAACATAAAATCAGCTGATTTTTACATTTATCACAATGTTAAAAAATACCATTTAACGTTTACCGTGTTGATTTATCATAGATGGCATAACCTCCCTATCAAAACAGTGGTAAACTCAGTGTTCTTCCAATACTGCACTGCCATGTAATATAATAATATAAATATAATTATTCGGTTTCAGGAAATAGCTTATTGAAATTTAATAGATTGAGATCGAACTATGACTCATAATTAAAAAAAAGTCCTAAAAAGGTAATGAGAGAACATTCTTAAGGAAAAGCAAGAATCAGAAATGTTAAGAATTCTTCAATATAAAAAGTTAGTCAAATAACCCGCGAAAAATAAATGGAAAATGTAAAGTCACACTTTACACCCTCCTTTCAGGAGCGCAAGTGAATAGTATATTAAATTAACTGGTTATAACAGAAAATCTTAATCACAGAGGATACCCTTGAGAAGCGAACAAAATAATCAACAGCCTCAAAAGCAGATCAGCTCGGTCGTAATCGGAACCGGAAAGTGATTGCATGCTTGTGGCGCATTACACATCACACTGCGAGTTAGAAAAAGGTAATTTACAGGTTGGTAACCCTGGAGGCAATGGCATTCGAGATCAGCTGTTTGTGATTCCCGGATAAATGTAATCGAGACTGCATTCCCCGCCGTGCGTCTGCGGCGCGGCCTAACTGAGGGCCCCTCCTACTGCGGTGGGCCCCAGGCGAGGCCCAGGGCCCCCACTGAAGGCCCCTCTCTCTCTAGTGGGCCCTGGGCCTCAAATAGGCCTCTTGAGCTGTCAGTTCAATTAGTAAATGATTTTTTTCAATCTTCATCATTTATTGATAGGTGTTTGTTTGTCGGTCTGTTGTTCATGGTAAACGCAATAACTACTAAACCGTCACGCGGCGGACTGAAACGTAAACACAAAAGGTTAAAGATGAACCCGGCCAATACTTGTGTATTTGAATTATTTATTTTTTAAATTAATTATTATATTTAACATTAATAACCTAAGGCCTACTTCTCGTCCTTAAAATCCCCTCAGGTTTCGTTTCGAGCTCCTTATACATATATTTTGTATTAATTTTGGAGATTTTGAAGTTTTAATTTGTTTTCTCTATGAACTACTTTTAATTTTCCGGTTAAACTTTGTTTATAGAATGGGATAAAACTAGTCTATAGTATTAAAAGAGGTAGTGTCCGCCTATCTGTTGTTCCGCGTAATATAACAAAAACTACCGAACCGTTTGAGATTTAATTTTTCATGAAACGTAGATCATGATTACATCCAAAAAAAGTCTGTGAAATTTCTTAAATTCCCTCGGGCTTCGCTTTATAACATTTTATGTATAGATTGGACTAGTTTTTGGGATTTTGGTAGTTTTGATTATAATCTACGGAACCAAATGTACATTTTTCAATTCGACCGTTAATTTTTCTTCTTATTAAGTTTAGGGCAATACCTTTAAATGATCTTAATTAATAATTCATCTATCACACGTTTATGAAAAAATGTTCTTAATTATTAATTCATCTATCACACGCTTATGAAAAAATGTAGACGAAAAATTTATTTGAAAGTTTAAAACGTAAGAAAAAAACATCAAAAATGACTTCTTTGCCATATCCAAAATTTCCTTTAAATTTGGTAGAGATATTATTTCATTTGAAAGCTAGGTGGATAACTCAGTTATCTAAGGGGCAAAACCCCCTCAATTTGGGGTTTTCGCAGGTCTAAAATAAGCAATCTATGCAAATTTTTACTTATTTAAAAAAATCCACATTTTTAAAACAGAGGTAAAATGTAATTATTGTTGTTAGTGTAGTTTCTGGCTCAAGAATGAACTCTTAAAATCTTATCTTAGAAAAAATTAAAATATTTAAAAAAACATTTAAAACTTACCTCTTGTAGGTTTCAATATCTGACTTTCTCGACTTATGCAAGTATGTAACACATTCAAATTGTTTCTTAATGTTAAACGGAATAAGCTATAAAGCGGAGCAGCGTATCGTACGATTTTAGCTGCTAATAATATGATTGATACGTAAAATTTTCTTAGTCTTTGCATTAAACATACAGTCACTCAAACTTTTTTAGCGAATTTCCCCCGTAGGAAAGTAGTTATTACCGTAGGCGGCATGGCGTGACTTAAGCCCGGGACCATTTTTTTTTCATTTTGAGGTTTCTAGAGCCCAAACATTTAGCGATATTTATGACTTAACGTTCGAAAACCAGCAAGATCGGTACACTCTAAAACGCTTTTTTTACTAAATAAAATTTGTTTTAAATATTTAACATATTTATATTAATTTCATGCAATTTTAATGGTCAGAATGGCATTTGGCTTAAAGAAATAAATAATATAGCATTTTTAATTATTACTCTACATTCTACATCAAACGGTCACTGAGATATTGGGTCTGGTAAATGCAGTACTTTTTTTTATTTCCCGCTGAAGGGACATAAACCAATAGACTATCCCAATTCTGAGATAAATGCCCAAAAAATTAAATTTCATTTAATTCCCCTAAAATAATGTTGTTCAATTAATTACAGCACAAACCGTATTTTTTTAATTTGTCCATGTGATGGTTTTATTTGTTTTTATTCATTGGATCTGAGTAGATTTACAATATGTTTGCTGACATTTAAGTACTATAACAAGTATACATTTATTTATAATTATTGGAATATGAATAATCATTGAGAAATAAGCTCATGAATGATAAAGTTTATTTATAGTAATATTTACACAAAAATTCAAAACAACAACTTCCCTAACATATGTAGAATATGCCTACACATACAAAATAATCCTTTAGAAATTAACTGAGAATGCAAGTTTGCTGAAAAAAGTGTTTTTAAATTATAAGATAAATTTAATTGTATGTTTGGATTTAATTTTTTCATGCGATTATTTTATTTATTTTTGACTGATTTGAGATCATATAGTATGTTTGATTACATTTATATACTATAACAAGAGCACACTTATAAAAAATATTAGACAAGGCCTAAACATTATAAGAATTAAAAAAGTGTACCGATGTGATTTACTTGGTCAATTCCCTTATATTTAAAGCTCTTGAATTATTATTAAATACACTTTTTGCATTTTTCACATGAAATCTTCGAAACATTATATTCCCTTACATAAATTAAATAAGCTCAAATATAAAAAATAATTGTTTATAAATTCGTTGAGCACTCAGGTTTGCTGCGACGGGGGTATTATTGATAATTAATTTGCAATTCATGCTAAATTAAATAAAATGCAGTTAAAAGTATTACACCACTAAGTTTCCTCCACTAATACGTTATAAAGGAATCAGGAAGGGACGTAATTAACAGACACTGCAGTTTCATTAATTAAAAAATTTAATAGCATTTGAAAAGTCATGATAAATATAACAGGTACTCGAAATAAATACTTTTGATTACACTCTACTTAACACTATCTGTACACTATGTTGAGAATAACGTTATAAAAACAGCATAAAGCAATGTCTGCAGAAGTATTATACATTCTAAGCAAATAAATAAAATAACTTGACAATATTAATAAGCTTTAAAAAAAATTAACAACTATTATACGTAATTAGATGAGTATCTTTTTGAAAATGTCAAAAGAAATTTATTGCTCACATATAACAGCATTATAAAATATAACCCATAAACATCTTCTTAAGCAAACTGCAGGTAAATTAAAGAAACCATTTACTTCTTACGATTTTTGGGGCCCAAATATGTTTTTCTTACTCCTACGCACTGAATTACGCTGTTTTTTTCTACTCTGAACTACTTAGGCCTACAAACTGGCTTCTTTAATTGTATGATAAATAATGTAAAAGCGCTAACATTAAACCCTAAAAATCAAGCGATTAAATTAAAACTATACAACTCTTTTTCGTACATGGAGTAACAAAAACCTTAAATTTGTTCAGTAAAATTGTTCATATGCAATCGAGAATTAGTGTATTTTGTGTATCAACATAACATTTAGAACACTTGTACTATTCAATATTGTACAGAATACGTTGAAGTGTTTATTTCAATGGGCAACAAAGAAAAATAAAAGAGTAGCTCATCCTTGATAACAAATTATTTAAAGGTTGAACACATACTCTAAGAACTAGGCGAAGGAAAAAAAGATTTAAATTTTTAAAGGTCTACTGATTCTTAACATAACTGTTTTTTGGTAAATAATACAACAAACACTATAACCGCTGAATTCGATTTTCTTTTATCTCCTCATTTCCAGAATGAAATGCAACTACAATATTAAATGCCCTTCAACTAGAGCGTAATGGTTGATTAAAAAAGACACAATTTAACTTATGTTAAATTATAAATTAATAGCCAAGACGCTAAAAACAACACTCGTATATCCTTGTGTAATATCAGAATCATCAGCTAGCACAATGTAAAAGACAGGTAAAATAATCAGCATAAAAAATTTTATAATCCCTTTTAAACAACAGAAACATGTAAATGCCTTCAAAAGAAATATCTAGAAGGCTAAAATTTCACGGTCTAAAAATAGTGCTATAACATTGTTTATTGTTTGAAATTCATTTACTGAAGTACAATACACTAGTGTTTATTTTTTAATTGATAAATTTTTAGAATTATTAATGTTTTTCTCAGTACATTTGAGAATTTGGAATATTTACAATCTTCTCATGTTAACGAATTTAAACGTATTCTGTTTTATGCAGATATCTTGCTATTTTGTACATACGGTATAGTTGCAAACAGTACTTTTTTGTTATTAATCCTTTAATTAAAATCTGTCATATGTAATATCCAGTCTAATCTTAGATGTTCATAAAAATTGATTTTTTCAAGTTGAGCTGAAAATAAAGAAATATTTAAACATTTCTTCAAGTTAATTACAATTTACAAAACCCAATTTACCAATAATACAAAGAATTATAGCAAAAATATTTTCTAAATAAAGAAATGGCACAATGTTATGGCCTAGGCACAGACTGCATTTATAAGAAAATTACTTTAATAAATAATGCTTTAATGGTAACTTATCATTTACAATAATGTACATTACTTACCCTAAGTTAATTATTTAAAGCTTTATTATAAATACAACGTAAAAGTATTTAAAATGTGTACATTTACATTTGATCTGACGTTTATACGACAATGATTTCATAAACATTGTTAAATTTATAGCTTTACCTTTTTATACATTTTTGTATTCAACAAAAGTATTGTAATAACGTACCGTGGCTTAGATAAAGTTTGCAAAATTTACGCACAATTATACTCAGTCTTTTGTAAATAAAAATATAATTTGCATTCTTAAAGACCTTATTTAACACGAAATAAAAAAATTAAATAAACAGTAAAATCACAAACGTCATTGTTTATCTGTCTTCATTTATTGGCCTCAACGCTTCAACGAAAGAAGAAAATAATCATCCCCTCACCTCAAAACGTTTATTTGAAAATATAAAAACGTAACTCGTCGATTTTTTTACTACTTATTTAGTAATAACATATTACTTATTTAGTAAGGCAGCTTGTGAGACCGTTAAATCACATAGCTTGTTTTTGGGCCTCGAGTTAAATGGGAGCGGATTTTTCTTGTGCGCCGCCACCAACATTCCTGTATAGGCCTAGTCAAATGACTTGGAATGTTAATTTTAGCATTGGGCTTACGTACGGCCTAGACCAAGTTATTTGACTCGGATTATAATCATGGGCGGATTTCTGGGGGTACTAGGGGTACCTGGCACCCCCTGATATTTGGTGTATTTGTTAATAGTGAAGTTGGAAAATGTTTTCAACGTAACTATGATAGAGGTATTTGCAAAAATTACAAATGGTTTTTGTTAAATAAAATAAGTGCCTTCTTGGAATAGGCCATAAAACGGAGCATTTAAATAGGAGTTTGATATTTGAATTTGAGCATACAATACTTCAAATGTTGGGTGAGCTGGCACCCCCAAATATTATGACCTAAATACGCCCATGATTATAATAGCTCCCATTAAACTCAATGCCCAAAAACAAGCCTGGTGATAAGGTTAGGTTCCTAACCTCAAAGATAAGAGGCACCTCTAAACTGCCTACAGTTCCGGCCAAATCATTAGGCGGGTGAGTGAATGCGCTGCTGGTGTTCAAAATATGTTTTTGGCCAATCATTTACCCATCTGAAGTTATAGACAGTTATGCTCTTTGTTTATGTTTTCCAAATCAGCTGAGTAAGTTCTCCAAACATAGCCAAGTAAATGTGCTTCTATATGTTGGAAATATGTTCAACTACTTAACTGTGTAGAGAAGCGGAGGTGTCTTTAACATCAAGTCATTTATTCAGCTGGAGTTTCCACATTTCGCCACCCGCCTAGTGATTTGGCCGGACCTTTAGTGTAGTGGGGCCTTTAACGATAATGAGGTCCTATATTTGAGATGAGAAGCCGAACCTTGGGTAAAATTCTAAATTCTAAATTGTGTAACGAAACAAAACCCAAGAAAACACATCTGCTTAGTCGTTTACATACTCCCAACTATAGCACAGCCAGACGTTGAGCTAAAACAAATTAACTTTCTAGATATCCTTCCACAAATTTAAAAAATGTCTAAAACACAATAACATTTTTTCAGCTGCCAATGGCAGCGGCTATGAGTGTCTTCAGTCCGGAGCCTTCCACTACATCGTCGTCCAGATAGTCTTTGGCTAACGCTTCCAAAGTTTCTTCTACCGGCAGAAAGTCTTCCAGGTCGATCTGCCTACTTCTTCTGCGTCGATCTCCTACCTAAATCGATTATGAAAAGTTTTTAATTTGATTCAAGCAAATCAAAAATTGTAAGTCAATGAATTGGCTCCTTTAAGTCAACTCTCTGAATCGGCATTTATCTATCTTATTATTTATCTCATATGTTATAAAAATAGAGGTAGTTTCTGCGTATCAACGTGATTGAGTGTATTACCCGTGTGACCTTGTATTGCCTTATATTATGGGAATTCAACGTCTTCTTGCTGTTGGGGAAAGCTCTGCTGGAGCTTTTACAGTCATATTTCGTGTAAGTTTAATGTAGATTGTAGGGTGACCTAGATTGCATTTAATGATTACGAACCAGAATTTGAAGTTGATGTAATTTGAGTGCAGTAGAACCTTGATTAGAGTCTTCTAATTACCAATAGAGCTTAAGCCAGCTCTTTATTATTTACGCTTACATTTAAATCATCAACCCCATCCCCCCATGATAGACTACGAACTTTAAATATGTTCGCTTTCAATATAAATGTTGTATTACCTCGGAATGTTGTATCACCTGGACAAAAAATATAACCAGGTATTCAAAGATAACAACTGTGTCGGTGACAGTATTCATGTATGGATGGAGTCCTCTTTCATCCCTGGCACAGACGAAATAGCCAAAATGTTTACCAAGGGTACGGAATACTCAAAGGTATGAATTCTCACCTCATTATCATCCTGAATAGGGATGCCCGACAGACTATCCAGCTTCGAAGCTCCGTAGGTCTTGACCTTGGAGTGCCCTTGGATGATCAAGTACATGGGGCCCCTGAGAGGTTCGGCGGGCTGCTTGTAGTGGGAGAAGAGAGGGTCGGTTGTGAGTGCGGGGTGGGGGGTGGTGGAGGTGGGGGCGGGGGAGGAGATGGTAGACGCCATCTCATTTTGGAGAATTATCTGCAGAAGGGATGAAGAGAGGGACTGCTGGCCGCCGGGGTGGATGTCTATCATGGGAGACAACACCTGGACAGAGAACAAATATCGAAAGTTTATATTTTAGGTTACAGACAAAGCAGTAATACCGGCCAGCCACTCGGGTCTTTAAAGGATTAATGGATCGAATGGTTACCCAAGTTGTTATCGCTGGTGGTTTGATGGATCGATGGGACTCTGGGCTAGAGTATCTCGCTTTTAACCATTGTTTAAGCCTATACCAGGCCAGTTATCATACCCCGGTATATCCCTGTTAAACATATATCGTAGTAAGCTGAGACACATAAAATAGCTCACATATATCAGCTGTCATATATGAGTTCACATATGTCCCTGTTAAACATATATCGTAGTGAGCTGAGACACATAAAATAGCTCACATATATCAGCTGTCATATATGAGTTCACATATGTCCCTGTTAAACATATATCGTAGGGAGCTGAGACACATAAAATAGCTCACATATATCAGCTGTCATATATGAGTTCACATATATCCCTGTTAAACATATATCGTAGTGATCTGAGACACATAAAATAGCTCACATATATCAGCTGTCATATATGAGTTCACATATATCCCTGTTAAACATATATCGTAGTGATCTGAGACACATAAAATAGCTCACATATATCAGCTGTCATATATGAGTTCACATATATCCCTGTTAAACATATATCGTAGTGATCTGAGACACATAAAATAGCTCACATATATCAGCTGTCATATATGAGTTCACATATATCCCTGTTAAACATATATCGTAGTGATCTGAGACACATAAAATAGCTCACATCTATTAGCTGTCATATATGAGTTCACATATGTCCCTGTTAAACATATATCAGTGTGGGACTGAGATTTGAAGGTGCTAGGCAGCAGCCTGTACTATCATTTAGGGGGTGCCCTGCGGGTTGCATCGTTTTGATCCCTAAAACGCCAGCTCCCCCTGGGTTTTGACATTTCCAGTAAACTGAAACACAGTTTCACTTGCAAGTCAACGTTTCCTGATATTTACCTTGTGGACATGGGTGGTGGACGCGCTCGCCTCACTCGTGGCGAACGTTGTGTCACTCTCCGTCGGCGGAGCCGGGGGCGCCGTGGTGGAGGGAGTCTGTGCTGGTGGCGCCGTCGGTGGCGCCGTCGGTGGCGCTGTCGGTGGCGCCGAGGGGCGCTGCGCGGGGGGTGGCGGCACCAGCATGGTGTACGGGGCCCGCGGAGGTGGCGCTCTGTATATGTAGCCCTGCAGACTCTGTAGGGGGATGTACTGTGGCCTCACACGTCCCTGCTTCCTATCGACCAACTGCATCAGAGGGTCGAACACGTCGCGGCGAGCGTCCGCCGCTGGCTGCTTCTTGGTCTGAAAACATTGATAACTTTACTACTTTCCTTTAATACGGAATGCCAATCACCGCAAGTGGGAACAAAACTGAAAATATATTTCCAAAAGGTCTTTCTTGTTTGACTTCGGGGCTGAGACTAAGCAAGCCACTTCCAGTTATGTACACAGCTTTGTTTGCAAAGGCAGTTGGTTCGACTTCACCACTGTCGGAAGGGGTCACCACAGTCTGTTTGTATGTGACTAATGCCAGTTCGGCACCTCGCGGCCTTCAGTTCACCACACACAGATACCAAAATCCATTTGGCTTCGAGTAGTCAACTTAAATAACTTTGCCCAGTCCACCCATTAGACAAATGTTTATTTAAGCACTTGGTTTACGGATGGCCTGGGCCACGTTATTTAACTCGGATTATAAGGTTGTGAAATAGGAACAAAGTTGACCCGATGTGTTGTTACCTTGCCGACCTCGGGTTTGCCCGGGGACTTGGTCGTGGGCGGGTCCGGGGTGCGGGCCTCGGGCTCCAGCCAGTAGCTGACCCTGTCCAGCACGGGCGGCACGTAGTCGTAGGTGGGGTCGTTCTTCAGCGGGTCTCCGCGGCCCAGCGGCGTCCACTCGTCGTAGTCCATGCGCGGGAACACCGCCCTGCTGCCTCCTGGAACACACGACATTGTAACTGACCGTGTCCAGCACGGGCGGCACGTAGTCGTAGGTGGGGTCGTTCTTCAGCGGGTCTCCGCGGCCCAGCGGCGTCCACTCGTCGTAGTCCATGCGGGGGAACACCGCCCTGCTGCCTCCTGGAACACACGACATTGTAACTGACCCTGCCCAGCACGGGCGGCACGTAGTCGTAGGTGGGGTCGTTCTTCAGCGGGTCTCCGCGGCCCAGCGGCGTCCACTCGTCGTAGTCCATGCGTGGGAACACCGCCCTGCTGCCTCCTGGAACACATGACGACGTCATTTTATTCTGCGCTATTCTGTAATATGCTAGGAGTCTTTTTTTTAACACTGAACGTATTTTAATGAAGGTGTCGTTAGTAAGAGCACGGCGTTTCGTTTTGCTGGAAGTGAAATTTATGAAGGTTAAACTAGACCTAGAAAGAGATTACCCCTAGGCGCCCTTAAAGTTTTGTATTTGTCCATAAAATTTAACATTGTAGTATAAATATAAAGCCCAAATTATCCAGAGAGCTATACGTCCGACAGCGATCAACCCCCATACTTGAATGAAAGGTCTCCGAAAATTCAGTGAGGTTTTTTGATGCGATGAATTCATAAGGGCTCAAATATTCAGTTAAGGGCTGAACAGCTAATTGACTTTGTTTTTATTTACAATTATTTTGTTTACAGCTTCTATTTGAAAAGCGCATGAAAACACTAGAAAAAGTTAAACGAATAAACTATCATTATGAAAAGCGCCAAACCTTTGAAGCGTTACAACGTTGTAGCTTTGATCTGTAAACTACAAATAAAATAACCTTTTTGAATCTTGGAAATTATGTTTGATGAAGTATTTTCTAAAGACTCTCAGGCTTCTCTTCTGGCCTTAAAGTATGTATATTCTATGTTGAAATTAGGTTATTTTCCAGGTTGTTGAGGTTTTTTTACGCTGGATTATGCACACATCTCCATTCCCGACAATTTTGTTCGTTCTGATGATTTGAGGGAGACTGCCTCATGAAAGACGGTGTATCCTTAACTTAAGTTGTTTTCCACATGCCGTTAAAAAAGGCAGTCATTGATTTATTCTATAAATAAATACGACTCTCAGATTTACTGATAACTGACTACAACTTTCAGGTCGACTGTGGTTTTGGCTTTAAATGTTAATTTGAATGGACTGTGAATTGAATTGAAAATTATTTAAAGCAGCTGTGTCCAGTTACAACCCATCAGGTTTCTGCTCAAAACCGCAGCACCGTATATAGCTTTGATCTGCACACCGGTAGCTTCAACAGCCACTTGAAGTCACTTGGAGTCGAAGCACGAATATAACGTCATAGAGGGCAGCGCCGCGCAACAGAGAAAACTGTACCTTTTTAATACCTTTTTTTAAGACCGGGACGCAGCTCTGGCTGCATGAAGGATGAAATTTTCGGTGCTGGCCTTCCGTTGAAAGGCTTTTAAAATTCAACCCATGTAAGGATGGGAGAGAAGCTTTGTTTTGAAATACGATACCAAAAAGCCACATTAATTAACTCTTTTTTAGCTCTCCTTTTTATTACATAGGACAAAATAATTCAGAATCCCTCGAATTATATCATCTTATTTTACCTTTGCAGTTAAATAGTCATAAGGTGAAAGATTTATATTTTAATAGTTATTTCCGTGCTTCAGTAGGTAGGGGTAAACAATGTATAAAACTGTTCCATGTAGGTTGTAAGTATAATGTGTTCTTTTGGTGCAATCAGATACATTAGATACATTAGTTCAAATTAAATGGCGACCTACCCAGGTAGGTATTTTAAGCCAAGTATGAATGACAGATGAGTGAAGGATGATTGTGGCGCGGTCTTGTAGTCTTGTTACTGACTAATGCCGACATGTTCCTTAGAGAGGACTGTTAATTAATAGCGCAACAGCCAATGGCAACTAAGGGACCTACATTTTAATGTGGGATCCGAACCACAATTTCGCCTCGGTTTACAATTTACGAACTGGTCTAACTATGAGGATGAACCCATGAATGAGTACTCCATAGTGCGGACGTTAATCCCCACTATGTAATATCGCGTCCACAAGCCATCGCTCATAACTATCCACAACCACACACCGTGACCTCCAAGTAGCTGGATTACAGGACACGCCACCGTCCTAGTCTCTGTAGCAGCGCAGAGGTCAGTAAAGTGTCATGGTATTTGTATTTTGTGGAATTGCGCAGCTCTCGCGGAAGCAGACGAGACCGCGGTTTGCAAGACCAACGCCACGCTTCGCTGACCTTCTCTGCGGTGTTCTCTGTTACTGCCTCAACCTCTAGCCACCTAGTAAATTATGTTAAGTAAATTTAGCCTCGATGTCCGTTTCTCGGAGACCTAGGTCTGGTCGGGTCAGTGTGCCGCTGGTGTGAAGGCTTTCTATCTACGTGATCTGCCTTCGCATCCGTCAATGGCCGTCCAGCCACGTGACCGCCAATTACCGTCTGGTACGACCACGACAGGAAGTCGACGACGCGGACGTGTCCTTGACTCCATCGAGAGTTGCTTTCATTCAGCCGGTTTCCGATTGCCTTTTATTTCGAATGCGTTTCTGGAATGAATGAACGAAGGTTGGTCATGGCAAAGCTTATGAAGATTCTCCTGGTAGAAGCTACACTCAAAGGTATTTACAGGTAGTGACACGATTTATTACCATACGGCCTCATCGAGCGCAGGTCACGGTCGCTTTAGAGGAAAGCAGATTGCATTTAATTGCCTTGTAACTAAAATTATAAGTAATTTTTTTCTAAATATTTTCATGAGGTTTTACAAATTTCCATATAGTTTGATGCAAATAACGAAAAGAATGTCTAATATTTTCATTGTATGAAATATTGTTCTTGGCTCAAGTTGAAATTCTCCCTATTAATTAGCGAATTCGGGATACTTAAAACATGACAACTCACTTAAAAACACGAGAGTAAAAAAAATAATTTTATTCTACCCTTGAACAGGTTTTCAAGTATGTAAAAAGGTGATTCAATTTCAATATCCAATGGATTTTAACCTCGAAATTTGGTAGAAGAAACCGAACAGCAAGTTTTATTATCGGATAATATACAAATGAGCGAGGTGTAGAATTTTATAGCTGATGTACGATGTACTCGTTCTTTTCACGGGTTGTAACTGATTAGTAGGATACAAGTTATTCCCACCTTACAATAAACTTTGGGCGATGAAATATATTGATGAAGATAAACTTCCTCAGGAAATCAATTGTACACTAAAAAACTTTGGGTTGAATCGCCGCAGAATCAGATGAGGTAAATGTTTATTTGACTTAAACCCAATGAACAATTTAATGTATAAACAGAATTTTTAAGCAATTTATATTTTTACTTCTATGTTTTTGGTTGGAAATATTCCATTTTATTTTTCTCTAAAAACATTACCCTTTTTATTTTTTCATCCCATGTCCAATCATTCTTTGAAATTTGTAAGAGTGCATGACAAAATAGTAGTGCACATACAAAAAGTACCGCATTTCATCATAAAGTATTTCATCTACTTTCCTGTGATTAAAACGTACGTTTGACTTTAAACTGTACTATAATTCTGTGAGAGGTACGATTATTGTTGCCGTCGGCGTCCGATAACGCACAACCTCGGACCAAGGGCCAGTGAGACGGTCCCACGTAACCACGCCAGACCGGTTCGAGTTGACCGTGCGTGTGCGTCCCGTTTTGTCAGCGAAAGCCTCTAGAAAGCGATGTGCGGCGGCTGAGTTGACAACAAGGAGTGGTCAGCGGGGTCATGACCCCCCATAGAGTATCGCGCCGCACCGCGCACTGCATAGAGGAAGGAGCGCTCGCCCGCCGCGCCGCGCCGATTCCGTTCCAAGGGGAGTAGGATCTTGTCTGTTAATTCGCCATCACTATGTTTCGGCTTTTTGTTCATCTACTACGATTCCAAATATTAAAATCGATCAAATTGAATGTTCAACTGACCTTACTGTACACAATTATTTATTTTACCTAAGATTTTCTTAAAAATAATCTCGCTTACCGATTACTTGACCAGCCGGCTAGTCTTTCACAAGAAACAATCTATCAACAACAATTTTTATTCTGACGTGACCTTACCCAACCTAACCAAATCTGACATTTCCTATCCTAATTCGCTCTAATAAGACGTTTATGTTTTTACTAATCGATGGACGTACGAAGTACGAAGTGAAGTCAAAATCAAAATCAAAATTCTTTATTGTAGTTGTGTTACACGAGTCAATGCAAGTAAACTTTGCAAGTGAATAGTGTGTACATATTGTTACCACAGCATTAATTCTAATTGATTGAGCATTAATCGATGAGTGAACGAAGTGAACGAGTCTATGTATCAGCGGAGTTGAAGATTCGTTGTCCGTCACTGTGTGAGTGTGTGAGTGTGTGTGTACGTAACGCGGTAACTAAAAAACCACTACACCAATCAATTCCAAATTTCGCACAAACGTTAAGTATCTCACAGGGAATATGCCATTAAATTATGAAGCATATTGGTTTAGTATTTTTTGAGTAATTTAATATTTTAACTTGCAAAAAATCATCATAAGTTTAACATTGGGCAATAATTTACTTTAGTAAACTACGGGATACAAATAAAGATTGTTTCAAAATAAAAGGAAAATAACAGTAGAATTTACAAAAAAAGTATTTGACGAAACACTTAAATGACATGCTACATGCCTATCAATTGTTAGTTTTTTAAGTCTACGTTAAAACGTTTATTATTGAAAAAACAATGCCTAGAAATATAAAAATTCAGATAGATCATTTCTGTTTTGTTGCCGCAGTCGAGATAGTTTATATGAATGACGCTAGATGGAACCAACAGGAACACATTGTCATGTTCCTTTTACTAACAGCTGATTCCATATATTTAAGAGAAAATATTTATTGATTGTTTCTTTTAGGTAAAATTAATGAAACGTTAAAAAACAATGAGTAAAGATACTATTGCATGTATAAAAGTACGTTGATGAAACAAATGTGAATTTTATCCCAGCAAACGCAATTTTCGTATAAAATTGCGATAAAAAATATATTTTTATAGCGCAAATCGTATTAATAACAATCTTTTGTACCAAGAAGGATGAATGCGATCAGTTATATGAAGACAAATTAAATGTGTATGAAATTAAATTGAGAATGTAGGATGTTGTAGATGTGTAGATTAATGATTTGTTTCCTACATAATTTTACTATACATAATCAGGCACGAAATTCACAAAAATAATAATTAATTTTGCATATATAGTAGTATAATTAGTTTTATAATAATAAAGTCAGGATAGCCAGATTCAAAAATAAGAGGATTAGGTCGCGGATCCATGGACGGCTCATCATTGGCGCCGTCCTCGTGACCAGTTATTCCGCACCACACAAGCGGATCAAGAACCCGAGCAAGAGCTCTAGGAGCTTCCGTAAGCCAAGGCAAAGAATAAGCAGAAGCTTAATAAAACCGAAAAAGGCGGTCCAAAAGGCGAGGATCCAAAAGGATAACAACCCGGATCTCTGCACCACTAAAATTGTATATACGAGACTGATTACGAATGGGGTTGTTATCCTTGCTGGACGGAAAATATCACCCTGGCAGATCCAGGTTTACTGTGGATTTATCTAATGTCAATGACTACTTTATTGTCCCCCGCCTCCTGGGTGATGAACATGTCCGTGACTACGCTCACGGGGTTAGATGGTTCGCTTACTTCTTTCTTTAAGTATCCTAAACAGTAACCTATAGTGATTTTAGAAACTAAACAAATTTAATGGTAATTTTCCAAAGTAAAATTGTCGCATAATTAAAAAACAAATGCTGGTTTACACGGTAGAAAAAAAAACATTCAAATCATCATGGCTTTAAGCCCCCCCATGTTCTTTTGCAGACAAATGCTCTGGCGGGAGGGCGTGGGGGGCGAAGCCCCCCCATGTTCTTTTTACAAACATCTGCTTTGGCGTGTAATTAGTCGCTGATAGTTTTTTAGAGCTAGGTTTATTTAAATACTATTATTAAAAAAGCATGTAAACCATCATGGCCTTTTAATCATGGGCAGTTTAAGGGGGGGGGGGGGGGGGGTGGGGGGGAAAACAACTGCTTTGGCTTGTAATTATTTGATGATAGTTTTGTAGAGCTAGGTTCATTTAATACTAATAGAAAAAAAACATGTAAACCATCATGGCTTTATAATTATAGGTAGTGGAAAGGGGGGTTTGGGGGGCGAAGCTCCCCCATGACCCTTAGGAAACAACTGCTTTGGCGTGTAACAGTTTTAAGTCGTTCATAATCTTGTGGAGCTAGATTTAAAAAAACATTCAAACTAATAAGGCTTCTTAATCATGGGCAGTGGAATAGCGAAGATGTGGGGGGACGAAGCCCCCCCCATGTCATTTTGCCATCAACTGCTTTGGCGGGAGGTCGTGTGCGGCGAAGCTCCCCCATGTCCTTCTACAAACAACTGCTCTCCCGTGTAATTAGTCGCTGATATTTTTTAGAGGTTAGTTGATTTAATACTATTAGAGGAAAACATTTAAACCATCATGACTTTATAATCATGACCAGTTTAAAGGGGGAATGTGGGAGGGCCAAGCCCCCCCCATGTCCGTTTGCAAACAACTGCAATGGTGTGCAACTGTCATTAGTCGCTCATAATGTTGTTGAGCTAGATTTACACTGTAGAAAAAAAACATTCAAACTATCATGGCCTCTTAATCATGGGCAGTGTAAAGGAGGGGGGTGTGGGGGGGCGAAGCCCCCCCATGTCCATTTGCAAATATCTGCTTTGGCATGTAACTGTTATTAGTCGCTCATAATCTTGTAGAGCAATAGATTTAAACAGTAGGAAAAAAGCACTCAAACTATCTTGGCTTCTTAATCATGGGCAGTGTAAAGGGGAAGGTGTAGGGGGCGAAGCCTTCCCAAGTCCTTTTGCAAACACCACTTTGGCGGGAGGGCGTGGGGGGCGAAGCTATGTTTATTTAATACTTAGAAAAAAGCATTTAAACCATCATGGCTTTATAATAATGGGCAGTATAAAGAGGGGGATGTGGGGGGGGCGGAGCCCCCCATGTCCTTTTGCAAACAACCGCTTTGGCGTGAGAGCGTGGGGGGGCGAAGCCCCCCCATGTTCTTCATACAAACAACTGCTTTAGCGTGTAATTAGTCGCTGATAGTTTTGTAGAGCTAGGTTTATTTAATACTATTCATAGAAAAGCATGTTAACCATCATGGCTTTATAATCATGGTCAGTTTAAAGGGGGGGCGAAGCCCCCCCATGTCCTTTTTAAAACAACTGCTTTGGCGTGTAATTAGTTGCTGATAATTTAGTAGAGCTAGGTTCATTTAATACTAATAGAAAAAACATTTAAACCATCATGGCTTTATAATCATGGGCAGTGCAAAGGGGGGGGGGGGGTGTGGGGAGCGAAGCCCCTCCAAGTCCTTTTGCAAACACCTGCTTTGGCGGGAGGGCGTGGGGGGCGAGGCTATCCTATACTCTTATATGAGTAATGTTATGGTGCTTGCTTGCTTGCTTGCTTGCTTGCTTGCTTGTATGCTTGCACATTTATCTCAAAAACGGCTCCGAGGATTTCCTTCATAGTCTGGAAATAAGTAATTTATGACCCAAAAACGTCTTTTACGCAGATTACTTGGCCAGAGAAAATTTAATAACGTAATAAATCGAATTTTAAAGTTGTAAAATTTTAACATTGGCCTTACGGGTTGCCGTGATTGCAACGAAAATAAACTAGGAAAGTGTAAACAAATGAAGTAATCATAACAGCTGTTTGGAATCTACAGCTATATCAAGGGAAAATACAGCAGGTGGGATGAAGAGTCCATGGAGCAATAAAAAAGGTTTATATTGATAAATTTTATGACATTGAAATATTTTATAGTAACTGGATGAACTGGTAAACATGAAATAACACCGAGCAAGGCTCGGTCCACCAGGTACTGTTTATTTAATACGATTAGAAAAAAAGCATTTAAACCATCATGGCTTTATAATTATGGGCACTGTAATAAGGGGGGTGTGGGGGGCGAAGCCCCTTACGTCCTTTTGGAAACAACCGTTTTGGCGCGAGGGCGTGGGGGGGCGAAGCCCCCCCATGTTCTTCCTACAAACAACTGCTTTAGCGTGTAATTAGTCGCTGATAGTTTTGTAGAGCTAGGTTTATTTAATACTATTCATAGAAAAGCATGGCTTTATAATCATGGTCAGTTTAAAGGGGGGGGGCGAAGCCCCCCCATGTCCTTTTTAAAACAACTGCTTTGGCGTGTAATTAGTTGCTGATAGTTTTGTAGAGCTAGGTTCATTTAATACTATTAGAAAAAAACATTTAAACCACCATGGCTTTATAATCATGGGCAGTGCAAAGGGGGGGTGTGGGGGGGCAAAGCCCCCCCATGTCCATTTGCAAACAACTGCTTTGGCGTGTAACTCTTATTAGTCGCTCATAATCGTTTAGAGCTAGATTTATACAGTAAAAAAAGCATTCAAACTATCATGGATTCTTAATGTTGGGCAGTGTAAAGGCGAGGGTGTGGGGGGCGAAGCCACCCCCCATGTGCTTTTGCAAACATCTGCTTTGCGGGATGGCGTGAGGGGCTCTACATCCAACTGCTTTGCGGGAGGGCGTGGAGAGCGAAGCCCCCCCATGTCCTTTTAAAAACAACTGCTCTGCCGTGTAATTAGTCGCTTGAAGAGCCATCGGTAGTTTTGTAGAGCTAAGTCTATTTAATACTATTAGAAAAAAGCATTTAAACCATCGTGGCTTTATAATAATGGGCAGTATAAAGAGGGGGATGTGGAGGGGGCAAAGTGCCCCATGTCCTTTTGCAAACAACCGCTTTGGGGGAGGACGTGGGGGGCGAAGCCCCCCATTTTCTTTTTACAAACAGCTGCTTTGGCGTGTAATTAGTCGCTGATATGTTTGTAGAGCTATGTTTATTTAAATACTATTATTAAAAAAGCATGTAAACCATCATGGCTTTATAATCATGGGCAGTCTAAAGGGGGAGTGTGGGGGGGGCGAAGCCCCCCCATGTCCTTTTTAAAACAACTGCTTTGGCGTGTAATTAGTTGCTGACAGTTTTTTAGAGCTAGGTTCATTTAATACTAATAGAAAAAAAAACATTTAAACCATCATGGCTTTATAATCATTGGCAGTGCAAAGGGGGGGTTTGGCGGGCGAAGCCCCCCAAGTCCTTTTGCAAACACCTGCTTTGGCGGGAGGGCGTGGGGGGCGAAGCTATGTTTATTTAATACTATTAGAAAAAAAGCATTTAAACCATCATGGCTTTATAATCATGGGCAGTGTAAAGAGGGAGGTGGGTGGGGCGAAGCCCCCCCCATGTCCTTTTGCAAACATCTGCTTTTTCGGGAGGGTGTTGGGGGCGGAGCCCCCCATATTCTTCTTGCAAACAACTGCTTTGGCTTGTAATTAGCCGCTGATATTTTGTATTGCTAGGTTTATTTAATACTATAAGAGAAAAAGCATGTAAACCATCCAGGCAGCTTAAAGGGGGGGTGTGGGGGGGGCGAAGCCCCCCCATGACCTTTTTGAAACGACTGCCTTGGCGTGTAATTGGTATTAGTTTCTCATAATCTTGTAGAGCTAGATTTACACAGTAAAAAAAGCATTCAAAATATCATGGCTTCATAATCATAGGCAGTGTAAAATGTCCTTTTTCAAACAGCTGCTTGGGCGGGAGGGCGTGGGGGGCCAAGCCCTCTCATGTCCTTCGGCAAACATAATTTATTCGTCGCTTATAGTTTTGTAGAGCTTGTTTTGCTCAACACAAGCAATTCTAATAGGAAAAACATTTAAATCATCATGGCTTGTTGAACATTTCGTCAGCTGTTCAACAACAAAACACAAAAAACATTTTATCGCCTCTGTGTGTGGCCGGCCTAATCTATTATCTATTATACTTATCTGATACGCAAGCAGTGCTTTTGTTACGAAGACTCCTCCTAAACTACTGATCCGATTTTAATAATTTAGGTGTCATTGGAAAGAGCTTGGCGTGAAGTTTTGCAGGAAATAAAATTTAAAAAGGTTTGACCAAAGGGAAGAGCCCTAGACGCCCTTAAAGTTTCATATTCGTCCATAAGATTTAACATGGAAACAGAAATTTCAAATAAAGCAACTGATTGGAGCAAACAAAGTTTTTCAGCAAAGCCATCTGTTGTTAATGCAACTGAAATCATTGCAACCTCGGACCACCGACTAAAATTAAGAATAATTTCTTTAAAAGACATTTTAGGCGGGGTATTTTTCTATACTTTTGTTTCCATTGGGCACTACCCACCTTTAGGGAAATGGAGTTGTCAAATTTTTGCGAAGACTGAAGAGATGTATCTAGTCCACTTGTCACATTTAAAAAACTAAAAAAAAAACACGCAAAAAACACATAATACGCCACAAAATACCCTATATGGGCACAATAACAATGAGCGAACGCCTACCTCATGGGGTGTTGGAGGTTGCTAGATTGTTTTAAATCTTAAACTAAACACTTGACAAAATAACACCATCCCCACGAATTTAGCTGACGCCAAGATCAACCGTCAGTTAGTTGATTCGATTTTATCATATTGATTACTTACTGTATTATTATATTGGTTATATATCGTCACAGATATTGGTTGTTTGTCGTCCGACAAGCCACATGACCTGGGCATGAGAATAAGAAGACATCAAGAGTGTGATAAGATCTCAATGTGAGAACCGGATCTGGTACGAGCGGACAAAACGAGACCCGACCAACCGCACGTAACAAAAGGTTTTTTAATATATTTACTAAAAGGTTGTTGTGAGTATTTCATAAAAATTCTTGGCCACAAAAAACTTCTTGACTTTTAATGTAGATCTCTTTACAGTATAGTACCTGGTGGACCGAGCCTTGCTCGATGTTATTTCATGTTTACCAGTTCATCCAGTTACTATAAAATATTTCAATGTCATAAAATGTATCAATATAAACCTTTTTTATTGCTCCATGGACTCTTCATCCCACCTGCTGTATTTTCCCTTGATAGCTGTAGATTTCAAACAGCTGTTATGATTACTTCATTTGTTTACACTTTCCTTGGTTATTTTCGTTGCTATCACGGCAACCCATAAGGCCAATGTTAAAATTTTACAACTTTAAAATTCGATTTATTACGTTATTAGATTTTCTCTGGCCAAGTAATCTGCGTAAAAGACATTTTTGAGTCATAAATTACTCATTTCCAGACTTTGAAGGAAATCCTCGGAGCCGTTTTTGAGATAAATGTGCAAGCATACAAGCAAGCACGATAACATTACTCATATAAGAGTATAGGATTTATATGTACTTTTTCTACAAATAGTCTAAATCGTAAACAAAAATCTGGTTCACGGCATTGTTGATGAAATCAATGATTCCGTAATGCATCATCAATGAATACACAAACGTTTGTGTATTCATTGGTATCACTCCGGATTAAATACATTATTCAGTCTTAACCTCAAAATAAATGCTTAGTTCTGGACGACTTTACTCAAAATTACGAAAATTTGCCACTGTAACAATGCTGTTTCGCAAATGTAACCGTTAAAAAAGTTTTTGAAGCCAGCGCCATTTCGATCATTTCAAATAAACTTTAGCTTTCAAAATGTAAACGGTAAGGGTTCTTGTCAGTATAATAAACTATTTCACGAAAATTCAAGCGACTAACTGTTCGTGGAGAGATCTGAGATCGCGGGTCGCGTGTGGGTCCTGAAGTCAGTTCCATTTTGCTGCGCAGTTGCCCCAAAACGGCCCCAAAACCTTGACCTCTACACAGGACCACCTGGGTAGCCAAACCCCATGTTCCAGCTCTGCCCGGAGGCTGGATTCAACTCTTGTCTAAAACTGCAGGCTGGATTCAAGTCTTTCAGTATTTAAATTGAGTTTGGCTGTACTCAGGGTGTGAAAGAAAAATTAAAGTTGCACCTTGCGTTCTCAGATATTGCATTATTTAAGCGCCAAAGAAAGCGTAATTTCGCCATTGTAAGGTTCGCTTCACTGATGAACGAACGAATCAATACAATAAAGATGAATTCATCTATCTATTAGCGAAGTCAAAGATTCGTTGTCCGCCACTGTTTGTGTTCGTGGGTGTGTACGTAACGCGATAGCCAAAAAAACTGTTGCACTGACCATTTTCAAATTTCGCAAAAACGTTAAATAGGTTACCGAAATTACCGTATAAATTACAAAACAAATCCATGAAACAGTTTTTTTATTAATTTGATTTTTTAAATGAAAAAATGTCATTAAATTAACATGGGAGAAAATATACTATATCGTTGACGGAAGCTGGGTGACAAGTTTTACAAACACAAACTTCCTGAGGGAATTCTTAAAGAAATAAGGGAAGAACCCTAAATAATTTTGTATTTTATTGAATTTAACATTGGAATACAAATTTTAAGTAAAAAAACTGTTTGAAATAAGCACAATTCTATCTTCAAAGCCTAGTGTTAGTAGTAGTGGAACTGCGAATGCCATTACCAGCGAAGCTGCATCAGTACCTAGTAAAGTGCATATGCTGATTCCTAGAAATGCAATTAGCATTATTTTAGCGCTCACAAGGTGCGGTCTGCTAACTGCTAAAGTAGAGATACAGAGCTATAAAAGTAGTTTATAGTGTGAACAATTTATAGTCATTAAATTTTATATTTAAACATTTACGATATTTAATAAATGTTAGCCTAATTAGCAATATGTGGTATTTCTAAGACATTTCAATGTCCTTACGCTTTTCCTCTGAAATTGTTAAAAGCTTTATCTTAGTACGTTATCATAGCAAGGAATAACGACAAACTTGACAGTCATCATACAGTAAATTTTTGTTTGAATACTGAAACCTCATGAGGCCAGAGTGTTTATTTTGCGAAATCACATATGTAGATACAGGAAACGGATTTGAATACAAACTGGTGTTCTCGTTGAACAATTCACAAGACATTTATATTACCTTTAAATTCATGTTTTATTAATCCACGTTTTTTATTTTTATTTACTAAAAAATAAAGATGTAACAACTGTTTGATGGAATTAACATTACTCTGATGGAACAAACCTCCAAGTAATGCAGGTACTGCTGACTCTTATAAGCTGAGAATTAATTTGTTTTCATATTTAGAAATAGTAACTTTTTCTTCAATACAATATTTTGTTAAAGTAAATACGAGGCCTTTTTTTAATTGATATTAATTAGTGTAATGTTTCATGAAGCAATTTTTTTATCTCATCTTTTATGCCAATTATTTATGTTTAATAAGTTTAGTGAATTATCACTGCTAATTTTTAAATAATTATCACTGCTAATTTTTAAATATAACATTTCATTATGGATTCTCAATTTTGATGTCACTCGTTAAACTCAATCAATCAATTTTGATTTTGATCGTTGCTCGTCAATTTTGATGTTCGTTGAATGCAGATGCGTTCTGCCGTCTAATAGTCTCAACACTCGTTAAAACGGCGGTTACTTCGAGTAATAGACTAATGAACTACTGTAATTGGTGTTTTGAATTGATAGTTGGAATCGTCCCCTGAAATAAATTAATTTGTGTGTTTGACATGTTTGCCAAATATATATATAAGACAAAAACCATTGACTGACTGACTGCATGACTGATCACAGTTTCTCAAAATCTTTAAAATTTAGAGTCATGAAACTTAGCACAAATATTCTCTACAGGCTCTAGATGCGTGCTAATAAAGTATTTTGCAATTTTTTTTCTCAAAGGCTTAAATATGGTATTTTATTAAATTCAAAATGGCGGCAATGTTTAGCTTTCAAAGCTTACTTTCTCAAAGACTAGAAGGCTTTGGGCCATGAACCTTGGCACAAATATTCCTTATAGGCTTTAGATGCGAAAAAAGGTCTTTAAAACATTCTCTCCCATCAGGCGGCTAAAATATAGTATAATATAAAATTCAAAATGGCGTTCATTTCAGTTTTCAAAACTGTGACTGTGAGGCCCATGCCCGTAGAATATTTTCAGGGGATAGAAAAGTTGCAAGATCGAATGTATTAAAAGAATAAAATGTAAAAATTTATTACGGCCACCTACTATGTACTTGTCAAATGCCACTTAAGCTACTTGAGTTGTACGACCTGCTCGAAGCACGTGATTGTATTCTCATTTTTGTAAAATAGGTTGTCCCTCTAATAAATAAATAAATAATTAATAATAAATAAATAAATAATCTTCAATGTGAATAATGGGAAACGTTTGGGAAATATGTTTTTGGCTAAGGCTTTTACTTTATAGTTTTGGGTATATTTTCATAAAAAAACGTGCTAATTCAGATCGATGATGTTCAGTCGAAAACCCACCCTTAGAGTATTTTTTCTTTTATATCCCGGGTTATCCGTCATTCTCTGTATTGACAAACGGGAGGAAGCTAATTCACTCCCTTTGCCAATCATAGAGGAAACGTTACACCTTCTCGTTTCAATTAAGGGTGGAATTTTCAGCTGCACCCCAGGGGTTTAATTAATTGCACGGCCATGCATGGCCAAAATCAGTTCATTTATTAATTATTCCTAAAAAATGCACATGGCATAACATGATTTAATGAAAATTAGTTATTCTTTCAGCGGGCGAAGCTGCGGGTGTATATATCTGCTAGTTTAATATAAATAACAGTAGCATTAATAATCGTTAAATATATTTTAAGATGCTATATAGTTCTGACGAGAATGCGTATCCTGACTGAGATTTATTTAAAGGGATCCTCCGAACTCTACAGAGATCTATGGTAAGATTATCTAATAGGTTAAGATGGACAATTGAATCAGGGCTATATGGGACTGCGGGGACCAAAGCCTTTGATTATAGAATATTCTTTTGAATGTATTAGATAGTCTCGTTTAATTACATAATCTAGTTTAAATTCAAATAATAAGAAAACATATTGCTTTGGAAAATAAACGATATTTTATTTAGTTATATGTTTTACCAATATAACATTTTATAACCAGAAGAGCATCTAGAGCTTTTGTCTAACCAACATAATGTTTTCCCCTGAAAAACTTCACGTGTAGCTCATTCCAACACACCAAAATTACTACACATGCCTAAATTATTAAAATTAGATCAGAACAGTTTAGGAGGGGATATTACAGAAAAACATCCAAAGCGAATTTAATAAATATAGATCGATGGACATAGCTAATCATGATCTGCATAAGATGCGGTTTTTTTGCAATATCCAGCATTAATATAAAACTTTTATAACTAGTTTGGTACATAACCGCGCGTCTCCATCTAAAATCTTGCAAAGACCGTTGCAGTTTAAGTATTGCTCGTACAAACAAACCTTGTTGTACGTGCCCATGGAAAAATTACTAATCTATGAGATGTCAGCTAATTGTTTTAAAAAACTTTGATAATTGGTAGTTTGTATATTATGATGAAAAGAGTCGTTTACTAGTCGTCACAAAATTCCCATTTCGAGACCAGTAGTATTGACCAAGTAGTATTTCGAACTGTACCATTATTTACGATTGAATATTGACGATTACTATTGTCTTAATTATGACGACGTACTATCGTACGTTTAAATAAAACACAATATTAGATATTTATCTTTTAATCAAGATGAATACCTATCACCAAGAGTCTCCTTATACTTTCAAGACCATTTTATTAAATTATTACTTTTATTATTTGAAATCATTCTTTGGTAGGCCCCTACCATTTGTAGGTCTTACCCTACTGGCCACAGGATACGGACGTTGATTGGAATTTGCAATTAAATAAGGAAGATGCTCAAATAATTCATTTTAAAATAAATTTGTAAACGATAAGTTTATAATTAATCAATAATGGACATTATCATTAATAATCTGATGTTTCAGTAAAAATGCATTGAACTGGCTTCTGTTACAAAGCTGTACCTGAACTTTGTGTTTTAATTGCACTTTTATCCTTGCAGGCATACAGGATATAAATATCATGAAGTAAATATAAATTAATATCTCAAACATTGTACTTTAGTCATCACAATTTATTGCTATAGACTATTTGTTACTGCGTTTTATCGACGAGTTACTACTTTTGTTTAGTGTTTTTTATAGTGATTATGTTTTATATAAAAACTATCATTAACGCTCCAATAAAACAAAACTTGTACTCTAATCTTTCGCAAATGTCTTCAATCAAACCAAATTGCAATTGCTAATTCATTTTTAAGCAAAAATGTTTTATAGTTTTAACAGCAAGACTGATAATACTAAGAACCCCCATAAACAAATAAATGCAGTGTGGGTTGGAATAATCAAATAATGTTGAAACTATTCAACATAGGTATTGATTTTGCACGTAAATCGAAAAATAAATCAATTATTATCTAAGATACCACATTAAAGGAACGAATGAGGTGTTTGATACAACGTTTTTCAAAATTACTAATGGAAAAAATACGTTTTTCAAAAAATTCCTAGTGGAAAGTGCTTTTAACTCTGTTGATGAGTAGCTAGTTTTGATTTTATACAGTTGTAATTTTTAGTTTTGAAACAAATGTATTGTAATTATTACTAAAACTGACTCTTGTAATACACTTTTATAAATTTTCAATTACAAATAAAGAATTTGAATTTGATAATGATCATTACTACATTGATCCATTTATAGTTTCGGGGAGGTTGTTCACTTTAAAAAGCTTCAAATTCCAATATTAATTCTCAAGGGCATTAGACACCTTAAAACAGCAAATAAGCAAGAGGTCAATAAATATAACACTCATATAACTAGTGATCACGCGCTGCCCAGCAGTTTTTGTTTATTATAATCTGTCCCTTGAAATTAATATTTAAATAGTAAATATTACAAACTCTCCCCTTTTCTTTACATTTGTACCCTTCAAAAATTTAACATTTTTCCTCCTTCCTCCAATTTGCTCATTGGCCATTTCATTCAAGTTTGGGGTTGTTGAGCGTCAGACCTATTGGTTTCTCAAATTTCCTTTGTTACTTAGACTTTATTCATATTATATTACTATTCAATTTGTAATATCCATCGAAGCTGTTTTCGGGCTACACCCCATATAAAGGGAACAGAATCAAAACCCTCCGTTATGAAAACAAACATTATTTTGAACCGTTTTGAATTAAAAACACAAAAATACCGGTTTCCACATCTAAAACAAACCATTAAAATAATTAATTCAACAATACCTGCGATCGCGGTGGCAGTGGCCAGAGAGAGGAAGAAGAACCATTCACACATGTGCCTTATCGATACCATCGTCCGAGCGGCGGGAATCACATGATGCACACGACTGACTGACTCATTGTGACTGACTCGCGGCCGTCGCTTTCCAAAACGCGCACACCCCCGGCTACGGGAGGGGGGCGGTTTGTGAATGAAATCTGTATAATCTGGGAGTGGGGCTGCGTCTCGTAGCGTAGAAATCGAAATCTACGTTAGGATTTCATCTGCGGTTATCGACGCTGTAGGACCAGTTTAGGGGTCATTTCCTCGCGGTCGTCGTGTGGCCTTAATATCCGAGCCTACCTGCGGGTTTGTGGTTCGTTTAACTAGTTTACTGCCGCCACGCTTGCGATCGCGTTTACATCGTAAAATAAGTTTATGTTTCTGAAGTAATTCCTGCAAATATTTATGTTATTTTAGCTTGTTTCCATTTTAAGTTATTGGCTCAAGTAAAATTGTACATCGATTGATTAATCCACCCTTAAGGAAATACAAGACTCTTTTCACATGCAAATTTTTAATACGTTTTTCGACGTCAAGCTTTGAAAAATTGTTGGGTGTATTTGCACCAAAACGTACAAAGTAGAATATAAGATTCTCAATACATTCCAAACATATACGCACTTTAAGTTCAAAAATGTCAATTGCAGTTGGCGAAGTGTAACAGGAAAACTGAATTATTTTTAAAATTAATAAAGACCAACAAATGAAAAAACCGTGTAAGATAGGCCATAATATTTCTAAAAGCCAGTTTTTTAAATTTTACTCTAGGTTGAGACACTTTGATTGAGTGTCTATTTAGATTTGTTGGTGTAGGCTGCAGGAGTTTGTTAGGTATAGGAAATAATTGTTCTGTAGGAGTTCTGTGTAGGTCCCTTAGTTGCCATTGGCTGTTGGGCTATTAATTAACAGTCCTGTCTAAGGATTATGTCGGCCTTAGTCAGTAACAAGACTACAAGATCGCGCCACAATCATCCTTCACTCATCTGTCATTCATACTTGGCTTAAAATACCTACCTGGGTAGGTCGCCATTTGAACTAATGTATCTAATGTATCTGATTGCACCAAAAGAACACATTATGCTTACAACCTACATGGAACAGTTTTATACATTGTTTACCCCTACCTACTGAAGCACGGAAATAACTATTAAAATATAAATCTTTCACCTTATGACTATTTAACTGCAAAGGTAAAATAAGATGATATAATTCGAGGGATTCTGAATTATTTTGTCCTATGTAATAAAAAGGAGAGCTAAAAAAGAGTTAATTAATTTGGCTTTTTGGTATCGTACTTCAAAACAAAGCTTCTCTCCCATCCTTACATGGGTTGAATTTTAAAAGCCTTTCAACGGAAGGCCAGCACCGAAAATTTCATTATACATTAATTCTTTTTACGACTGTATTTTTGCAATCAATCCTAGAGAGTATTTTCTAAATATTCTGTGGTGTATAAACAAGGTTTTCAGGCTTTTTATTGAAAAAGCCTGAAAACCTTGTTTATACACCACAGAATATTGGTATACATTGGTCCATACATTGGTATGGATGATTGCAAATGTTGCGTTTTAAAAAATTAGGTTTAATAAGTAATAAATAGGATAAATGTAATTTTAAGTAGGGTCACTTGATAACGGGAGAGATTTCCTTACCTCCCGAAACTTAGTGTTAGTTTTAAACACTAGAAACTAATGGAAGTGACCAAATAATTAATAATAGAAAAATACTTCGCTACATGCATTTAAAAAAATACAGGTGATAGTGTATTCCAAAACTCTTATATTTATGGACTAACTTTGGTTACTGAGGTGCCAAAGGTATTTTTCTAGTTTCCTCCACTCAGTTCCATAGGCTTCTCAGCCCACTTCAGTCCGGGTTTACGGGTCTTTACTGTACACTCCATTTCAACAGCGTGGCACCTGACGGATTAGTGAACCTCGCTCTCGCACACGCGGTCTCCTAATCCCTTAGGTGCCATGGCCAGCGAGGACATAATAAATAATAATAAAATTTTTTATGTCCTCGCTAGCCATGGCCATTAAAAAAGTATAATTTTTTTCCAGAAAGTGTCCTATTCGATTATAAACTTCACCCATACATTTTGAAGGGATCGAAATGTATTAAGAGCGTAAAGTAGGTCTTTCTCGCTTGAGTCAATCAGTTTTTAGCGAAAGCGAAAAAGACGCTTTACACGCGAAATACACACTAAATGTTTCCTACAACTGCAGTTTTAATTTCCCAAACGATAAATATACTATCACAGTTATTCATTCACGTTCATTGTAGCTGAATGCGGCATTATGATTTTGAGGTAATAAACAATGAATTAAAGTAAAGACTTTCTCAAGAACAAACAGCACGATTTATTGAATACATATTTTAGCTTATACATAATAGGAACACGAATTCGTCATCACTTATTACATTCATTGTAGCTGAATGCGCCAGTTTGAGGTTAAAAACAAGTCGAGCTCAGTCGGAGCGGAAAGGAGCGCTGTTGCGCGCCGAGTAACAATGCAATCAGTGGCGAGCGTTAAAGTAATCACGTGGCGAGCGCAAAAGACTTTTGCGCTCGCTCCAAAGACTTTATCGCTAGCTCCTCAGTAAACAGCTGTTTTACGATTGGTTTCCGGTGCGTAAACTGACACTTTTCGAGCGTTTATGGGAAAATTAAATCAAAACCAGTTAATCTCTTATAAAGAAACATTCAGTTTTTTTCTGGATACGAACAGATGTCCGCCTTGAAGGTAAAAGGCACATTACTCTAGTGGGAACGTCAAATCAAATATACGGCGGCGGCGGCGGCGGCGGAGGTGTAGTCGTGCCGGGCGATATTTGGGCAGCGACCCCTGACCGGGCTATCAGTGCCTGCATCGCCCGCGTGAGCGCAGCACCGCCGACCAGCCGTAAACCACGGTTAATCGCCCGTACTGAGCGGATCGCCGCGATCGCGGATCGCTAACGAACACAATAAAGGGGTTTTTTATTGATCGAGTGCAGGAACATAACAAAGAGTTTGAACTTTTGGTGTATGATTTTTTTGTATCATTCAGTTAGAGAGAAAGTAATAAATTAAGTTCGCTTTTGATGTATTTGTTTCCTTCCAATTGGTTAGTCAATTAATAATGGCTAAAAAGTGGATTTTGACTTTTGAACACTTGAAATGAGCTTCACATCCAGCTGTTGTGAAGTGCTGTATAACTTTATTTTTCACATAATGCACTAAATAAAACTTTGCAAACAAAACTGCGTTAATTTTAGGGATTGGTTTTACTTTTTCCTGATTCAGAGTTGAGCATTAAGGGTTTTATTTTCAATTATTTCATTCTTAACTGAACGGCAACTCCTTTTGGAGCTCCACCAAATCAACATGAGAAATACCTCGATCAAGCAGAAGCAAAATTGTTCAAAATAAAAGGGAATATTAAAAAAAAAAAAAAAATATATATATATATATATATATATATATATTACTTGCACGCAATGAATATAGCCCTCGGCACCAAATAAGGATCAAGACACAATCTTCAAAGAAATATTGTAAAACTACACTTGACAATCTTCATACTACTGGCAGCAGAGTATTGAATCGTGTGGAGTGTTTTAAGAAATCGAATTATATACTATTTATTACATCAAAAGTACCAAACACCATGGATGATGGTCAGAGATGATTTTTTTTAGCTGAAGTCAATACTCTGCCGCGTGACTATAATAGTGACCTAGCTAAACCTATAGTCCAGTCAAAAAACTTTAAAAAATGGCCCAACCTGGAAAAAATTCCGTTAATTTTGAAACTTTGTACACTTATTTAGAAGTACCTAAGGATGAAAATACCAAAAGTCCTGGAAAATATGTGGCAAGCTCTAGTGGCAATTGATGGAAACAGGGTACTTTTTTGGTTTTTCGTAGAAATCTCGAGAACCGTTGGTCGGAGGTGAGAACTTTAAATGTACAAAATAAAGCTTATTCAATTTTCTACAAAATGATGTGGTACATTTTCTTTGTACTCCTAACGGATACCGAGTTATAGGGCGCCAAAAATAAGGATCTTTTCATGATTTTCCCCTAAAAATGAGCAAAATTTAGTTTTTTTTTAGTTTTTAACGCATGAAAATAAAATTATATAATTTTGGTGGGCACCATTAAATTCAGCTTAAAAAACCAAACAATTTAGTATCCTGAATCATTGCTTTATGTCCGTTGGTCACCGAGATAATGGAGGCAGTAAACACCTCTTACATTGTACCTATGTTATCCTTATGGGAAATAGAAAAAGTTCTACATGTCGCTTATTTCGCAACATATCTCAGTATAACTTGATTTGTGGCTTGATATTGTTGAGATATATCGTACTAGGGCCTATAATCCCCAATTTTCACATTTACGTGTCAGCAAACCTGCATACTCACCTGCATAAAAATAATACAAACAATGGAGTATGCAGGTTTGCTGACACGTAAATGTGAAAATTGGGGATTATAGGCCCTAATACGATATATCTCAACAATATCAAGCCACAAATCAAGTTATACTGAGATATGTTGCGAAATAAGCGGCATATAGAACTTTTTCTATTTCCCATAAGGATAACATAGGTACAATGTAAGAGGTGTTTACCGCCTCCATTATCTCGGTGACCAACGGACATAAAGCAATGATTCAGGATACTAAATTGTTTGGTTTTTTAAGCTGAATTTAATGGTGCTCACCAAAATTATATAATTTTTATTTTCATGTGTTAAAAACTAAACAAACTAAATTTTGCTCATTTTTAGGGGGAAATCGTGAAAAGGTCCTTATTTTTGGCGCCCTATAACTCGGTAACCGTTAGGAGTACAAAGAAAATGTACCATATCATTTTGTAGCAATTTTAATAAGCTTTATTTTGTACATTTAAAGTTCTCACCTCCGACCCACGGTTCTTGAGATTTTTACGAAAAACCAAAAAAAGTACCCTGTTTCCATCAATTGCCACTAGAGCTCGCCACATATTTTCCAGGACTTTTGGTATTTTCATCCTTAGGTACTTCTAAATAAGTGTGCAAAGTTTGAAAATCAACGGAATTTTTTCCAGGTCAAACCCTGTTTTGACTGGACTACTAGTTTTTATCCGCCACAGACTTGTTCCAGAATCAATCTGACTGTCCTTAGCTTAGACTTAAGATGATACCAATAGCCAATGTGCTATGGCCGGGCTGTGGAATCCCGTTGGAGAGATATCTTTCACCTCCTTGGTCCAATCGTACAGTTCGCGCATTATACAGGGTGATTTTTTTTAACGCAACCCATTTTTAAGATTGAATAATCCACATATAAATGTGTAATGAGTATTGTTTTATTGATCTTTACATTTTATACATCCTATTATTTAAGTTTGATCACATTTAGTTTACATTTCGTGCTCAAACAGTCCGCCATTGGCATTTGTAAAAGTTTATGCTCTCTCCATCGAATTCCCGGACACGAGTTGCAAGGTACCTCTTTAAATTTATTGCATTTAATTCGTTATGTTTGTTTTTAGGTGCTGAATATCTTGTGAATTGTTTTCGTAGAATAATCACTATTTTACATGTATGTGGCAAATTTCATTCAGATCGGACCATTTTACGCGAGTTATCGTGCTGAAAGACACACACATTAAAAACGCAACCCAAAACTTGATTTTATCGGTGAAGGATTATTTCCCTCCAAGATCCCCGGATTTGACCCCACTATATTCTTTTATTTGGGGGAAAATAAAAAGTAAGGCCTACGAAAACAATTCACAGGATATTCAGCACCTTAAAACAAACATAACAGATTTAATGCAAGAAATTCGAAGAGGCACCTTACAACACATGTTCGGGAATTTGATTGAAAGAGCATAACTTCATTCAAATGCCAATGGCGGACTGTTTGAGAACATAAAGTAAACTAAATGTGATCAAATTTAAATAATAGGTTGTATAAAATGTAAAGGTCAATAAAACAACACTCATTTCATATTTATATGTGCATTATTCAATCTTAAAAATGGGTTGCGTTTAAAAAAAAACATCTTTATCTCCGGCTAAGGCTGAGTCAGCTGGTTTCAAGGCGCGGGGGGAGAGGGGGTACTTTTCTAAAAAAATTTTCTAAGGCCCCACTGCTTGTCAAACGTTTACCAATATCATGTTGAACATTTTGTTGAATTCATATGTTGAAAATGTCATAAGACACGGTTAGTAGCGTTGAAGCCAAAGCCGGAGATGTAATGTACGAACTGTGCACTATTTATATGTGTAATGTAGTTACATTAAGTTGGAATTAATTCTCCAGAATCCATATCCAAGGCTCGATCATTGCTCGATGAAGCATGCTCAGTGCCTTCTCATCCAAGATCCAGAGCAAACGAGCAGACCAATTTACTTTGATATCAAAAAGCACCCCTGTTCCCCGGTTCCCGCCAAAAGGCACCCCCGTTCCCTGGTTCCCACTAAAAGGTACCCCCGTTTCCTGGTTCCCACTAGATTCCTGCCAAAAAGCATCTCCGTTCCCCGGTTCCCCCCAAAATGTCCCTCGTACACCGGTTCCCGCCAAATCCGCAGCCTCGTTCCTCGGTTCCCGCCCAAAGCACACCTCGTCCCCCAGTTATTCCCGCCAAAACTGCACCCCCGTTCCCCGGTTCCCGCCAAAACCGCACCCCGGAAAGCCCGCCCGGGCCGAATCTCTGGGAGAAAGCCCGGCCACAATAGACGAGCGTTTCTCTATTCCAATTAACATTTCATTGACGGGCCCCGGGGCCCGGTGGAGCCGCGCCGTCTGGCCCGGTCGGTCGGGACTTTCACACCCCGACATCCTCGCTCCTCGCTGGCCGACTTTTACTTTCGGCGTGTGAATCGGCTCCACTTCCTCGGGGGGTGAGGTAACGGCGAGGAAGTCCAGGGCGAGGGGCGGAGGGGCGGAGGGGTGGTGGCCCGGAGGGCGGAGGGTTGACTGAGAAGGTTTAGTCTCTCGTAGACTGTGCCTGAGTCAAAAATATTTTGACCCAGGTTATCAGTAAATTTCAAAATTAACATTGACTTCTCTAAAAATACAGTTCACGCACATCCCGATCATTTTAAAGAACGTGTGCGAGAGAGATGGTCAATGAATGTTTAGAGAGATAGACGATTCCTAAATAAGCGTATGTCATTGGCTGCAGTAAAGTGGTTTTTTGTACTTATTTGGTCTCCTATTGGACGGATCTTTTTTTTTGTTCTTGAAGTGTTTTTATAATCTGTTAGATAGCGACTCTTAAACCTGGACGGAGTTGACAGCTGTCATCAATCAAAGAAAATAAACAATATTTGTTTACTTTTGGGAAAATGATTTTTTAATTAAAACATGGAAACACAACTATTTCAAGTTTAAACTCTTATTTAATAACAAATAAATTAGTAAATACAAATTCGGAGAATACAATGCATATTTCCAATTTTACAGGTGAAATGGCAAAGATAAAAATTACGTAAACAAAACTTCAAACCATAACCTAAAATATATTTTGACAACCAAAAATTTTACTTTTGCTTTTAATATAAGTTCACTTATTTATAGCTACGTAGCAGTGCATAGTGTGTCGCTACGTAGTAGTGTCGCTCGCTTCTGTGTGGCAAAGTCTATTAAAAGTTAAAGCTCCTTATGGGTTGAACAATTTTCAAGTCTTTATAATAATTTTATACGTTAGAAGCTGTTTATGTACCTTTTAACATGAAAACAAATTAGGTATTTTTGAAAGGAAATAATCAATAATTTTTTATTAAAACCAGTTTGATTTATGGCATTAAAGTTAAGGAATTCATAAAAGTTATTATAGCAAATTTTGGGTGTATTATTTAGCCCTTTAAATACGAACTAAAAATGAAAAGAACGTTTCGGATGGAATTAAATAAAATTGGCATTATGTAAGTGGAAATAATTCAACTATTGATAAAAGAAATTGGACGCAGGAATGATAACAACTTTACGATGTAATTTTTTACGAGATTGCATTATTGCAAATTATAATCAAAATTCGAGCCGAATCTATACTTATTTAATACGCGAGCAGTTTTTTTGTTACAAAGACTTCTCCTAAACTACTGAACCGATTTTCATGTTTTTGGTGTCATTGGAAAGAGCTTGGCGTGAAGTTTTGCAGGAAATAAAATTTAAAAAGGTTTGACTAAAGGGAAGAGCCCTAGACGCCCTTAAAGTTTCATATTGCCCATAAGATTTAACATGGGAATAGAAATTTCAAATAAGGCAGCTGATTGGAGCAAACAAAGTTTTTCAGCAAAGTCATATGTTGTTAATGGAATTGAAACCATTGCATGTAGAGCTGGAGGAATTTCAGTTGATGAAAGATGTTAATAAATAAACTATTATTCTAATACATAATTAAGGTCAGAGTTCAGTTTAAAAAACATTTATTTTGAATCACATGTGTGAAGATCTTAATATTTACATATGTTTATATTCCAAAGAAAAGTGCTAAAAAAATTAGTTCTTATGTATAAATTAAACTATCAATATAAACAGAAATAAAAGAAAAAGAAGCAGACTTAACATTCATTATGAGTATAAATTTATTGAACCATTTTAGTTCGGTTTAAGATTCAGTCGGATCGTACGCTACTTAGGGCCGCTTTCCCCAATTAAGGTTTAAAGTAAACGTGAATTTAATTAAAACCATATGAATATTCTAATATTTAAATTATATACCATATTATCAGGAAAATTCAAATGTTACTAAACTTAAGTTTCTGATGTTAAAATAAAACTATATTTGGGGAAACCAGCTCTTAGTCACATATACCCTACTGAATTTCAGAAAGTTTTACAAAAATACACTTAAAACCCAATAATACATTTTTTACCCATTTAAAAACATTTGTGTTGTCTAAACAAATTTGCAGTAGATTTTCAAATATAAATTTGTTTTGGTTAATTTTCTTTCATATGGTGCATGGGGTATTTCAACTAATAATTAATTTATGTGCGACAATTTCATCTTGCTATGAACTTGGTTGAGTATACGCTTCAATTGGAGTTTATGGTGAATGTTAAATGTGAAGCGTTTGTTAGCAATTATCTACAATTAAATTTACATGAAAATATAAATTAAATTAGTTCAACTATGAAATGCTAACCTTGAATGATGTAAACATGTAAATAATATAATTTTAACAGTCCTTTTTGTGTTTAGTGATGTTCTATAGTAAAAAGAACCCATTTTCCAGTAATTCCAGTAACTAGGTATAGGTATAAACCAGGGTCAGTCCATTATGGACTACTGTATATGTGGCGGCAGGTCAAGCCAACTCCTTTGAGGGGCTCATAATATTCGTAGAAAACACTAAAGAAACATGGACATCTCTTTAAATATGAATGAGAATTCACAAGAAATTTCGTTAAAAAAGCTTTTGTAAAAATTATAGTTCAAGAGGAAATTCAACCATAAAATTAATAAAATAGTTCTATAATACTATACCATGATTATTTTTATTTTGAAATCAATACATAACAATTGCTCGATTTCGAGCAACAGGTTTACTAGTTTTCTTTTAAACATTTATACTTTCATTTAGAAAGATATCCATTTAGCTGCAAAGTAACCTTTGTAAATTATTTGTATTGTAAAACACTCTTTACAGTTTACGGGTGCTGCATGCTTCTTCGTTAGGTGCTCTTTAGAAAACATAAGCCTTTTATCGTCATATACGCCGTCGTGCTTCTCAAACAAACACAAAACTAACTTGGAAACACTAAACAAATTCTGTGTAATTTTTTTTAACGAACACAATGATTGGCTAACTGATGATTTTTTATAAAACATTATTGATTGTGTGTTGTTTATAGCTAATAGATAAAAGTAACTTTATCTTAAAGTTACACAACACTCGTTAATGTTGTGGAGGGGGATTTTGTACCAACAAAATTACATGATTTAAAAGGGTGAGGATATTCAACAATATAAATAAGCTGCGATTGAAATACATACCTCAAAACATAGTCTCAGTTAAGAAATGATTGTGAAGGTCTTGGAAATAAGATAATTTTTTGATGGGAAGGAAAAAGAAACCTGGAGGCAAAGAGAAGGACCCACCTTGGCTGGAAGACCCCTACGACTACTCAGCACCTTGGGGCGGTGAGTATATAGCACGAGCCAGGCAACATGGCCTGCCCGCCCGTGGAACTTTTCTAATTACAACTTCATACGGCCTAATTATTTGATTCGGACATAATCATCTATACAATGCAGAAATTTGGGAAGATTAGTATTATAAGGTTCAATAAAATTCCATAGGAAGTTTTGTGAGTACATTATCACTCAAAATAAAATCTTTGTTAAAAATTTGGCTTTGTTAACAACCAGAGTTAAATATGTGACATAAATGTAGCTTAACCGGACATTAATATGTGTGAAGGAGCAGATTTAATCTGGAAAAATCTTGATTCATGAATATTTATTTAATACGCCAGGGGGGTTTTGCTAGGGGATAAAGATTCCTTTCTTATATTGAACATATTTTAAAGTTCTAGCAAAATTGGAAAGAGCTTGGAGTGAGGTTTTGCAGAAATTGAAATTAATGAGGGCTAGGGTAAATGCCTAAGCCTAAAATGCTCTTAGGTTTTCATATTTGATATTAAGATTCGACTTCGGAGTGCAAATTTTGAGAAACAGCTGCTTTTAAAAGACATTGATTCATAATTTTTTATATAATTTAACCATTGACTTTAAATAAGGAGTCATTTAACTTATAAGCTATTGAGCATCGTGTGTCCACTCTAGTTAAATAAATGAGAAGTTTGAATGGCGTCAAAAAATACTGTCTAAAAATATATCAAATGAAAGAAATTATGGAGAAATTCAGATACTACTAATATTTTAATTATAAGTAGAAGGGTATTCTTTAATGAAATAGTAAACTTGATTTGCCAAATAACACTTAATTTATTCTAAAATTTAATTGTGTTTATGTTTATTCAAGTAATATGTTTTATGAATTTGAATGTTCACAAAGTGGTAAAAATATGTAGATAAAAAGAAACAGTAAGTAAAGCCTGATAATATATTGCAGCCTGAATTTTTATAAAAACCATCCCATCATTACAAAACTTACTACGATTATCTTATTAAAGTTTGAATCATTTTTTTAGCTCCAATTATTCGAGAAAGCGATATTGTTGAAGAATTAGATAAAGCGCCACCTTTGAGTTATTTTAAGGAACATGCGGAAGAAGTGATCCAAAAACCAAAAAGAGTAAGAAGAAAGAAAACCATATTCGATGATTTGTTGAAGGACCCCTTAACACAACTACGTGAAGGCCTTGAATTAATCAAAAGGAAACATCAAAAACAGGAAGAAGGTTTAACAAATGCACAAGTGGATTCAACAAAGACACAAGAAGATTCAACAAAGGCACAAGAAGATTCAACAAAGACAATAGAAGATTCAACAAACGCACAATCAGGGGAAAGTGGAAGGGATGTTCAAGAAAGTTTAGGACCAGCTACAAAACCTTTCAACAACAATGGTTCATTACCAACCAGTGTAAGAGGTGAAATTGAGAAAAAAGCGAAGGATATTGACATTACAAACCCAAAAATGAACCAGAAGGACATTTCGGTGACCAAGGAAAAAGTGCAAGAGGAAGCTTCTAGCGCATCAAGGTCATCTCCTTCATCTACCAGTTCGAGCTCCGAAAGCGATGTGGGAAAGAAAAAGAAGCTGAAGAAACGGAAGAAAATCATGAATGTTTCGGAATTGAACAGGGAAATTCAAAAGTTACGGAATGAATTGGAGATCCTCAGACAGAAGACAGAGGATCAGAGAGCAAATGAACCACTGAAAAATAATCGAGGCAGGGAAAAAGTTAGTGATTCAACCAGAAAAGAGAGCGACGAAAGACAAATGGCTGGCAAGTCGAAGTTGTCTACGGAAAAGGCGGTAGATAAAGAGGGAACGAAACCTGGAAACAAACAAGATGGTTTATCTGAATATCTTCATGAAACATTTGAAGAATTCTTAAAAAGGATGGAGGAGGGTGATGCCAGTGATGGGGAGACAAAGCCTGACGACCCGGTAGACGGTACAGCAACTGACAAACAAACAGACCACGACCCCTGCAAACAAGTGTTTACAACTGGTTCAAAAGAAAAAGAAAGTACAAAAATGGACGCAAAAGGAAGCGCGTCAAAGGAGAAATCGAAATCCAAGAAGAAAATCAAATCTAAGAGAGAAAAAAAGAAAGAGAAGGAGGAGAAAATGATGAAAGAATTTTTCAAGGAATTTGACGAAGAAGGGGTCGAGGACGAAAATTACAGCCCGTTAAAGAATGAAGGTAAAGAGCATTTTTTCGAAGAAAAAGGTGGGGAACGAGTTTTTCCTGCTAGAACAGGCGTTGAAACCTTCAGCGAGTCTAACTCTATGTACGGGACGACTCCCATTCCCCTGGACAGTGAATTTATACAGGACAACGAAACATCCCAGAAAAGAGAACTTCAGAGATTTCTAGACTCCACACTTCAACCCGGGGACGGATATGTGCTGACGGATAAAGCGGAGTGACGGTTTTTTTTTAATGTTTGGGGACTATGTAGCTGGATTTACTCTCTAACCCGAGAGGATGGTTGTGTGTTGGGTTCGGATAAAGCGAAGTGAGGTTTAATGAATGTTCAGGGACCATGTAGCTGGATCTACTCTCTAACCCGAGAGGATGGTTATATGTTGGGTTCGGATAAAGCGAGGTGAGGTTTAATGTATGTTCAGGGACCATGTAGCTGGATCTACTCTCTAACCCGAGATGATGGTTATATGTTGGGTTCGGATAAAGCGAAGTGAGGTTTAGTGAATGTCCAGGGACCATGTAGCTTGACCTACTCTTTAACACGAGAGGATGGTTATATGTTGGGTTCGGATAAAGCGAAGTGAGGTTTAGTGAATGTCCAGGGACCATGTAGTTGGATCTACTCTCTAACCCGAGAGGATGGTTATATGTTGGGTTCGGATAAAGCGAAGTGAGGTTTAATGTATGTTCAGGGACCATGTAGTTGGATCTACTCTCTAACCCGAGAGGATGGTTATATGTTGGGTTCGGATAAAGCGAAGTGAGGTTTAATGTATGTTCAGGGACCATGTAGTTGGATCTACTCTCTAACCCGAGAGGATGGTTATATGTTGGGTTCGGATAAAGCGAAGTGAGGTTTAATGTATGTTCAGGGACCATGTAGTTGGATCTACTCTCTAACCCGAGAGGATGGTTATATGTTGGGTTCGGATAAAGTGAAGTGAGGTTTAATGAATGTTCAGGGACCATGTAGTTGGATCTACTCTCTGACCCGAGAGGATGGTTATATGTTGGGTTCGGATAAAGCGAAGTGAGGTTTAGTGATTGTCCAGGGACCATGTAGCTGGATCTACTCTCTAACCCGAGAGGATGGTTATGTGTTGGGTTCGGATAAAGCGAAGTGAGGTTTAATGAATGTTCAGGGACCATGTAGCTTAACCTACTCTTTAACACGAGAGGATGGTTATATGTTGGGTTCGGATAAAGCGAAGTGAGGTTTAGTGAAACGAGATAACTGTGATCGGATCTAAGCTTTAACCCGGGGATAGATAAATGCTGAGTCCGGATAAAGCGGAGTTACGGACATTATATAGCGGAGTGATGATATAGCGAGCATGTAGCCAGATAAACCGAAGTGGCAGTCTAATGAGGTCGAGGGAAGGTGAGGTCCGAAGTACGCTTCATTTCGTAACGAATTTGCACTGAATTGGGATAAAGCGACGTGCCGGTTTAGTAAAAGTCAAGGGACCGTGTAGCCGGATAAAGCGAAGTGATTGTTTAGTTAAGTTTGGGGGACCGTTATCAGTGTAAACCGAACTGACGGTTTGGATAAGATTGAGGGAATTAATTGTTAAGTAATTCGATATTGTTTAAGTCTAAAGGAATCACCTTTATACAATTTAAATCCATCCGAACGAAGTTCATGGTCAGATTTTAATACTGACGTATAAGCAAAAATGTTAATCGAATTTTTATGGATTTGCTTACTTAACACTACTGTTTAGCATTGCATTAGGTACTTTTTATATCGTTGCTTAGTAAACAGAGCTCAGCTACGAAATATTTTCGTTTAAATGCATATTGTAACTACAACATGACTTGTTAAATCTTTGTGTATTTGAAAGCAGGATAATTAAATATAAACTTCTACTTATACTAGATTTATCAGAAATTTTGACATACGCAATTGTAAATAATCCAGGAAACATTATAGTTTTCAGTTTTAATATAACTAAATGTAATAGTTAGTCCAATGCATGTGGCATAAGATAGAGTTGGGTGTTATTTATTAAGTAGGCTAGCGTTTATCTTTTTACATATTTTTTAATAATTAGTAGCTCTAAGCTTGATTTAGTAATACCGTTGCCACCATAATATGTCGTTGTAGATTTTTAAAATCATAAACTATAAAAGATAGTTCACATTGTATTATATTTTGGCCACCCAATCTCAATATGAACCATAGGCAACATATTTGGTAATTTAGATAACCAACATATACAAACAGATAAGTTATATAACTAGTAGTGAGAGAATGATGAATTCTGTGTTACATTACAAAAAAACGAGCCTTAGTTTCAATCATTACTTGGAGACATTTTCTCAAGCACCAACTAAACAAATAAATACTAAAAAAAACGAGTACGAATGAATGGAAAAATACGAATCCGAATAAACCTTGGTACATGGTTCCCCCAGAAAGGTCTGAAGTGCGGAAATTATCTTCCCCCAGACGATTGGGAAGAAGAAAACACTGATTTTGATGATGGATTCGGTGCCATGTTTGATGATGACGATTTTAGTGCTAAATTTAGGGACAAAGGGGTCAGTACTAAATCTGGGGATAAAGAACTCAGTTGTAAATTTGTGGATAAAGGATTCAGTACTAAAGTTCCGGCCAAATCATTAGGCAGGTGGCGAAAAATGGAAACTCCAGCTGTATAAATGACTTGATGTTAAAGACACCTTCGCTCCTCTACACAGTTCAGTAGTTGAACATATTTCCAACAGATAGAAGCACATTCACTTGGATTTGCGTTTGGAGAATTTACTCAGCTGATTTGGAGAACACAAACAAGAGCATAAATGTCTATAACTTCAGATGGGTAAATGATTGGCCAAAAACATATTTTGTACGCTAGCAGCAGCGCCCTCGCTCACCCGCCTAATGATTTGGCCGGAACTCTAAGTTTGTGGATAAAAAGGATAAATTTGTTAGAGAAGAAAGATCGATAAAAATGTATTCGTCAGGAGCGATGATTGACGACGAACCCGTGGAATTGGAAGACCTTCCAGCCGGGAGTGAAGAAGACGCGAAGGCTTCGACGTCGACATCCGGTTGAGGCAAGGTAACGATATATCGGCCAACTAGGTATATCGATCCATCGATACTTCATACATCGACATATCGATATCAAATATAGATATATCGAAATATCGATGTGTCGAAATATCGATATATCGATACTTTATTTTCGTTTAATCCCAGATATCTATTAAGTGTTCAGTATAGAGTGAAGCTGTAAATTGGGTTCGAAATTTATAGCACGGATTGATTTAAACTCCTAGTTAAATCCCTAGGGATGAAAAAATCGCTTCGATATGTATCAAATAGAAACGATGATTTGGTTCTTATATATCTCAAACAGCACATCGAAAACTTTAAGTGTTTAAGGCATTGTTCAGGTGTAAACGGCACCTTCCACTTAGCCCGAGGGATGAAATCACACCTGAAAATGCCTAGGGACTGAGTATACCTAACAAGTAAAGTTCAAAATTTAAAACTCAAAACACATATTTTGCAAAGCATCAGTTCAAAAACAATTAAATAATACCCCCGTTGCAGCAGACCTGCATACTCAGCGAATTTCAAATGCAAAACAATGTATTTCAATCCAACATAGCGAGATTTGACATGTTTTGGTTAGCTCCATAAGAATAACATGGGGAATGAGTATGCAGGTCTGCTGCTACAGGTATATTAAAACTGGATGGTTTTGATTCAATAATTACTAGATCTGAACTAGAAGAAGCTATTTACCAAGTTTTATCAAGATATGTTGGGAAATAACCAAGATATAGAATTTTACTTATTTCCCATAAGGTTAACATTGGGACAACGTACTGTGTTTACCACTTTCAATATCTCGGTAACCAATGGACATAGAGCAGTGATTCAAGATACTAAATTGTTTGTTTTTTTGAGCTGAATTCAATGGTGCCAACAAAAATTCGATAAATTTTATTTTTCTATGTAAAAAACTCAAAAAACCTATTTTTGAGGGGGTTTATCCCCCTTTACCCCCCCTTCCGATGGTCCGATCGGGCTGGTTCACGAACTCATCCGAATAATTACTACTTTACACGCCTGTGCCAAATTTCATTCCGATTGGACCATTTTTGCGAGCGCTATCGTGCTTACAGACACATATATATCTATATAAATAAAATTAGAGTTTTGTCTGTACATTGCTTAGAATTATGAAATTTTCGGTTATTTTTGCGTTTTGAAGGTCAGAGAATCTGAATCAAGCCTTTTCTCAATTTATGTCACGATGTGTGTTGGTAACGCTCAACATCACACTTTAGACCGCTTTTCACGCAAAAACTAGAGTACTGTTATGGCTGAAACTTTTTTCCTGTGTAGTATGCACATATGAGAAGGCTTTAGACGACTTAAAACTAGCTTACGTCTTTTTTAAATTAAATAGCAAGCTTCTAAAAACCGAGTTTTATTTGATTTCAACCAAGTTTCCCCATAATAATTAAAGGGGATGATGTTTTGTTTACATTTTCAGAGTTCCAAGCAGATGGTAGTTACCTTCACTGATGGATTCGTCGTTACAGATGTTTAATGATTTCATTCAGTTTTATGTTTTGGTTTATAATATTTATTTTTTATGTACTATATAAAAGTAGCATTTAATCCATCGTTAGTTTTCGTACATAATCCATTTGCTCATGGAATCTACTCATCAAGTATAAAATGTTTGATATTTTTAGGCAATTTATTAAATCACAAGTACTTTTGAAATCAAACTGCAAAATCCTAAAACACGATTTTATTTTATCTCGACCAAGTTTAAGTTGTGGCAGAATACAAAATAATTAATGAACTGTTTATATCTAAACAGATTAAAAAGCAAAAAAAGTAGTATGTCAAATCAGCTGTCAGGAATAGAACATAAAATAAATCACTGACTAGAGATAATTTAAAGACCTTTCTTCCCTGTAACAGCTGTTATTGAAAGAGCTAATTTAAACCATTTATTTTATGTACATCATTAGAAAAAGACTTTGCTTTTGTCTTTTAGCGAATTTCATTGACGGAATTAACGAATTTCCTTAAAGGAATAAACTATTACCATAGGCCTCATGGCAAGACCTAAGCCCGAGGCCATGATAACTTTTCACTTTGGGGCTCCCAGAAGCAAAAAACACCATTTGAACGATATTTAAAGCGGAAAACACAGCACATTGTCCCTATTTTATCCTCATGGAAAATAAGAACAATTCTATATCTCGGTTACTACTCAACACACCTTAATAAAACTTGGTATATGTGGCTTTTATGGTTCAGATTCACATGATATTGTTTTAAAACCACAAAATGTATGTATGTCTGTTGCAGCAGACCTGCATACTCATTCCCTATGTTATTCTTATGGAAGAAATAAAATAAGGTCATGCATAGTCTGGAGGTCTGCTGCAACGGGGGTATTTTTTCGTTCAAGATAGACCCTAAAAACCTTAGAACTTTTTTTGACATTAAATCAAGGGAAAAATCTACGTTTTACGTACATATACTTTCATGAAACAGAAAACTGTATACTTGGTCTGCTGCGACGGGGGTATTTATATCCTGCCTAAGTGCCACTCAATAACATACATGCGAGCATATCTGACGATATTGGGCGTAAGCTTTCCTAGGGCAGTGACACACTTGAGGGCTTTGTCGGCGGGGCGCTGAATCTGCCCGCATGTATAGTACAGGGAGGCCAAATAGAAATACCCTCTGCGGGGGGTAGTAATAGAATAACTCCAGTCGCAGCAGACGTGCGGTCTTTGCAGATTCCTGAAAACATCTTTCTGATTAATGAAAGTTTACCTTCTTTACATTTGTCCAATACCACTGACCTATCACTGCACAGCCCAAACCACTTGTCTTACAACCTTGGACCTTTGCATGGACGTTCTTTATGGCGTAAGCATCCGCTAAGAACGTTTTTTTTTTAAATTCAAACTTTTAAGGGGTCTTGGCGAGGTCGAAGTTCTCCTTAGTAAATGGAATGGATGATCTTTTGTTTAGTTTTCAATGTTCATTCAACAAGCAGATGGTTCAAGCTTCACATACGGATACAGCTGATTTACAATTTTGTTACTTTCATAATGGTTTTATGGTTGTTTTGTTAATTGATTATTTTGATTATATGTACTATATAAAAGTTAGATTTAGTTTAGTTAGTTAACTTAAAGTTATCATTCGTTTTTGTACCTTATTTGTGTAATCATAAACTCAGTATGTGGCCCTATATTCATTTAGTCAGCAGGGAGTTACAATTTTTATCGTGAGCGAAGCCACGGGCAACTGCTAGTATAGATATATATATAGATATATATATATATATCTAGAAATTTGAACGAATGGTGTTTTTTGCTTCTGGGGGCCCCAAAACGAAAAGTTATCATGGTCTCGGGCTTAGGTCTTACCATGAGACCTACGGTAATAGCCTCTTCCCTATAGGGGAAATTCGCTAAAAATTATTAATTTTATCTTTTATATTTACAAATATTTACAAAAATATTACTGAAAATTCGTGTTACTTGACCAACACTAAAATAAGCGACACGTATCCCGACATAGACATATCTGTAACATCGGAACCGATATCGTATCAGATCATCAAAATCTATGTCCAAGGTATCCGACGAATAGTATCGATGCGGCAGTTATCGAATGAATAAATTATCGTAACATCGGAACCGATATCGTATCAGATCATCAAAATCTATGTCTACGGTATCCGACGAATAGTATCGATGCGGCAGTTATCGAATGAATAAATTATCGTAACATCGGAACCGATATCGTATCAGATCATCAAAATCTATGTCCACGGTATCCGACGAATAGTATCGATGCGGCAGTTATCGAATGAATAAATTATCGTAACATCGGAACCGATATCATGTCAGAACATCAAAATCTATGTCCACGGTATCCGACGAATAGTATCGAGGCCACAGTTATCGAGTGAATAAATTATCGTAACATCGGAACCGATATCGTGTCAGATCATCATAATCTATGTCCACGGTATCCGACGAATAGTATCGAGGCCACAGTTATCGAGTGAATAAATTATCGTAACATCGGAACCGATATCGTATCAGATCATCAAAATCTATGTCCACGGTATGCGACGAATAGTATCGAGGCCACAGTTATCGAGTGAATAAATTATCGTAACATCGGAACCGATATCGTATCAGATCATCAAAATCTATGTCCACGGTATCCGACGAATAGTATCGAGGCCACAGTTATCGAGTGAATAAATTATCGTAACTTCGGAACCGATATCGTACCAGATCATCAAAGTCTCTGTCCACGGTATCCGACGAATATCGAGGCCACAGTTATCGAGTGAATAAATTATCGTAACATCGGAACCGATATCGTACCAGATCATCAAAATCTCTGTCCACGGTATCCGGCGAATAGTATCGAGGCCACAGTTATCGAATGAATAAATTATCGTAACATCGGAACCGATATCGTATCAGATCATCAAAATCTATGTCCACGGTATCCGACGAATAGTATCGAGGCCACAGTTATCGAGTGAATAAATTATCGTAACATCGGAACCGATATCGTATCAGATCATCAAATTCTATGTCCACGGTATCCGACGAATAGTATCGATGCCACAGTTATCGAGTGAATAAATTACCGAAACTTCGGAATAGTATCGATACCCGTAATTATCGAATGAATTAACTTCACTGCCGGATCCCGGGTTGATTATCTATCTATCTATCTATCTATCTATCTTCTATCTATATTATTAATATTATTAATTCTGTAAGCGATTTTTTTAAAATCAAAATTGTGAGAGTTTGACAGCTCGCAGGATGATGGGAGATGGCTCAAATGAAAGGTCTCGGTCCCAGGGGGTCGGGAAAAATATCAGATTATGTCCAAATATACTAGAAAATGAGAAATAACGAAAAATATATTCCATTTAAAACGCATTGGGATTGAAAAACGTCTGCTTTGTTAACATTAGACATGTGGTGCTAATGCTTGATTCAAAGCCATAAGGTAGATGTTGACATGGTGACATGTGGGACATTTTTCAAAATGCAGCTAACTATGCACGTTCAATGTACTAGAGCAAAAAAAAAATAAATTTAAGATTTTCTTATTTTATAATAATTAAGGGTTTGAGTTTTTTCATAATTTAAATTATAAAAAGTTAAGTGCGTTTGTTTAGTTTATGTTATAACGATGCAGATTTAATACCAAAAGATATATATATAATTACGTGAGGAAAATTTTTGCGCCGAAATTGTGGGCGTTTGGATGGTCGCAGGATGATGGGAGGGGGCTGAAATTGAAGGTCTCCCATCCCAGGGACTCGGGGAAAATACTGAAATTGCTTCAAGCTTACTATAAAATGAGAAATTACGTAAAATAGCTGTAATTTAAAAACCATTGGGATGTAAAAAGGTCTGCTTTGTTTACTTAAAACCAAATGCTAGAAATAGGTCCTAATCATAATTTTGTGGATCCAAAAGCCTATTTTCTAAGAAGGTATTTTGTACTATAGTAAAGAAGGATTATGCTTAGGGGCTATTAGCCCCTTCAAGCCTCTAGTTTCTCTTAATAACCCATAAAGTGTGCTGATAAGATTAGCTCACAACAAGTAAAACACTATCTAAACTAAGATTTTTCAAAATGTAACTATTTTACAAATGTTCTAAAAATTCAATACGCAGCTAAAAAATACTTAGAACTTAGAAAAAAAAACTTCTCTAACAAAACTTGTTTACAAGCCCAGCTATGGTTAACTTAGCATTGGGTTTACAAACGGCCTGGACCACGTCTGTCGACTCGACCTGTACTGCTGCAGCCGGCGTTATCGTAGCGGATGTTGATAACGATAGAATGATAGCAAAATAAAAATAAAACATAGCACAAAAAACAAAACAAAACATTCTTAGACCAAACCGACATTTAGTTCTGTGGAGGCCACCAGTTCCTGTGAAAACAATAACCTTTCCAACCAAAACCAGATCAGTTCCCGCCAAAACAACAGCCGTTCCCGCCAAAAACCAGAGTCGTTCCCACCAAAACAACAGCAGTCACCGACAAACCAACAGCCGTTCCCGCCAAACAGCCGCTCCCTCCAAAACAACAGCCGCTCCCTCCAAAACAACAGCAGTCACCGACAAACCAACAGCCGTTCCCGCCAAAACAACAGCCGCCCCCGCCAGTATGGACGACGACCCGGATCTACCGCGGCCGCCGCCCGCCAAGCTGGCCCCTGAGATGTACGCGCGGATGCCGCCCGGATGGAACAACTCGCACGTCGAATGGGTACTTCCGGACTACGCCTACTCGCGCGAGCGGTACGAGCAGCTGTGGCCCATGTACCAGAAGTGCCTCAAATTCGAGGAGGAGAACAAGTTCGAGGTAAGTTGCGATGATTTATTCATTCGATAACTGCGGCATCGATATTGTTTTGACGTTCCGATTATTTAATCATTCGATAACCGAGGTATCGATGCTATTCCGACGTTTCGGTAATTTATTTATTCGATAACCGAGGTATCGATGCTATTCCGACGTTTCGGTAATTTATTCATTCGATAACCGAGGTATCGATACTATTCCGACATTCCAATAATCAATTCATTCTAAAGCTACGGTACCGATACATTTCGTTAGATAACGTAGCGATTTTGATACCATGCTCCGATACGATAAAGGTACCAAGTATCGGTATTGTGGTTGGAATTCTGTCAATACTTGGAATTGATTTTTCATCAGAACAATAATATACCAGTAGTGTAACATATTAGTTTATTGTGGTATAGTGTACAATAATTAGTGGTGAACATTGTTATCGATTCGTTATCGAACAAAATGTATCGATACAATACTTACCGTATGGATAAATAAATAATCGGAAGGAAATCTATAGGGATATTGCTGATTATCAGTAGGCCTATTTATTAAAGAAAGTTTGCCATTTGATTGAAATTTCATGTAGTACTCCTTTTGTGATACCCTCAGTTTAAATCGCATAGAACTTATGGAGGCGACGTTACTGTCGAAGGTGTGTATCGATGTTGTGATTGCAAAATAATATCTTTATTTTGGAAAAAATCAAAATTTTTTTGTGATAAAAGCGCATAAAGAATATTTAATTTTGGTTTCGGCGTATCGTGTTTATTAAAAGCTTAAATTATAAAAAAAATCGAGTCACAAGAAACGGATAACAATCAATTTTAGGAATCGCGTTGCGCTTTAAAATCTGGGTGGTTCCAAGAAGGAGTTGACGTGTTATATATTTACATATGCTATGCATGTGAAATGTAAATGATGTAACAAATAATGAATAAATTGTATTCAAAACTTTGACTAGCTGCCAATTTGGATAGAAACATGTTAGAGACCCCCAACCTCCACTATTCGCCTATTCTTTTGGAAGATCTAAAATGAGGGGTCACTCAAATTGGGTTTGCATTTAAAAATTTTGAGCTACCCCCTAATTCCCCCTTTTTTGGGGGACAACCAAAATTTTTGGTAACGTCAACAAATAGTCTGCTTTAAGTTGTTATCATTCCCCAAAGTTTGAATGTTTATCTTAACAAATAAAAAATTAAAGCGGCGGGACGGACGTTTTTACACACTGTATATGTTATTATTTAATAATATCTACTAATTATCTCGTATTATTTTGTTATTATTTAATATTATGTAAACATATTTTATAAGAAAGTATTATTTCATTTTCTTAATGAGAAGCTATCAAGTCATTCATTAAATATGTAATCAATCTTCTATATATTATTAATTCTGTAAGCGATTTTTTTCAATCAAAATTGTGAGAGTTTGACAGCTCGCAGGATGATGGGAGATGGCTCAAATTAAAGGTCTCGGTCCCAGGGGGTCGGGAAAAATATCAGATTATGTCCAAATATACTAGAAAATGAGAAATAACGAAAAATATATTCCATTTAAAATGCATTGGGATTGAAAAACGTCTGCTTTGTTTACATTAAACATGTGGTGCTAATGCTTGATTCAAAGCCATAAGGTAGATGTTGACATGTGGGACATTTTTCAAAATGCAGCTAACTATGCACGTTCAATGTACTAGAGCAAAAAAATTTAAATTTAAGATTTTCTTATTTTATAATAATTAAGGGTTTATATTTGCGCTGAAATTGTGGGCGTTTGGAAGGTCGCAGTATGATGGGAGGGGGCTCAAATTGAAGGACTCCATCCCAGGGACTCGGGAAAAATAATGAAATTGCTTTAAGCTTACTATAAAACGAGAAATAATGTAAAATAGCTGTCATTTAAAAACCATCGGGATGTAAAAAGGTCTGCTTTGTTTACTTAAAACCAAATGCTAGATATAATCATAATTTTGTGGATCCAAAACTCTATTTTCTAAGAAGGATTATGCTTAGGGGCTATTAGCCCCTTCAAGCCTCTAGTGTAATGATAATTTTACAAGTTAATTGATAATGTCAATTAAATTCATTGACATTTCAAGCTCAAGTTTGTCAGGGCAAACACTGTAAATTCAATTCTATTTTAAATTTTTCTCCTTTGATTTTCCCGTTTCATTAGAATTTTGGTCTACTTTGATTTTTTGCTTTGTTTAATAACTTTTTGTTTGAGCATTCTTGAGCCCTACTATTTTCTGTTAATTCTTGCCAGTGCTTAGTTCATAATGTCGTTTCTGTAGGCGCAGCACTGACCTACATATAAATCTATATATATATATATATATATATATATATATATATATATATATATTTGTTTCCAGGATCAATCGTACATGTTTATATCGATATACATATATACCTGTTTCCAGGATCTATCGTATATGTTATTATCGATGAATCGATATATCTGTTTCCAGGATCAATCGTACATGTTATTATCGATATATCGATATGTCTGTTTCCAGGATCAATCGTATATGTTATTATCGGTAATCGATATATCTGTTTTCAGGATCAATCGTATATGTTATTATCGATAATCGATATATCTGTTTCCAGGATCAATCGTATATGTTATTATCGATACATCGATATATCTGTTTCCAGGATCAATCGTATATGTCATTATCGATACATCGATATATCTGTTTCCAGGATCAATCGTATATGTTATTATCGATATATCGATATATCTGTTTCCAGGATCAATCGTATATTATGTTATTATCGATATATCGATATATCTGTTTCCAGGATCAATCATATATGTTATTATCGATAATCGATATATCTGTTTCCAGGATCAATCGTATATGTTATTATCGATACATCGATATATCTGTTTCCAGGATCAATCGTATATTTCATTATCGATACATCGATATATCTGTTTCCAGGATCAATCGTATATGTTATTATCGATATATCGATATATCTGTTTCCAGGATCAATCGTATATTATGTTATTATCGATATATCGATATATCTGTTTCCAGGATCAATCGTATATGTTATTATCGATATATCTGTTTCCAGGATCAATCGTATATGTTCTTATCGGATTACATGGATCTGATAGAGCTACAGAAGCAGGTGAATAAGAAGAAGGAGGAAGAGGAGAAGGCGAACAAAGAGAAGAAGGAGGAAATGATTAAACTGAGTAAGTTTAGCTTTTAGTTAGTGTACCATTTAAAGCTCTACGTTTTTTGGTCCCCAATCGCTGTTCTAGCAAATAGTTTGAATTGTTTTAAAAGATTAGTAAATTAAATTTTAAAACATCTGATATTAATTTCATAAAATGGCCATAAAAAATTTAACTGAGCATTTACAGATCAAATTCTTCTCTATTAAAAAACCTTCATAAGGAAGCTTTGCCATAGCGAATTTCCTTGGAAAGGAAGTATATCTATCAATTTTAGATTTGCTTTGTTTGAACAAATAATCCAAGATCCTAGTACACTGTTCAAAATGGAAATGTTTCTGGAGTCAAACATCTGGGAGTGACTGCTCTGATTCGGAGTTAAACTGTCGATTTTTCCATTCTGGAGTAAATTTAGCTTGGAGACAATTGATTCTGACTCCATACCAGAGTGGAATATACCGTTTTGCGCGTTATTTAACTGCGCTTGGAGTAAACTTGACTCCAGTCGGTGTTCACGCATGCGCGTTTCGTCTGACTAACCTGTCTTCCTACGAGAATGTACAGATGAACATAACCTCACTTTAGCACTTATTTGTCAGCAATTATGTTTCTATCTTGTTGGTTTTATTTTCGTTACAAATAAATTTAGAAGATAAGGTACATTGACTGTAGTCTTAACCCTAATTTTATCAGTTTAAAGCTTTGCAGGAAATTTATAATAATAAGCGCGACAATTTATTACAATCTTCCGGTGACTATGATATGACCTAAAAATATACGTCTAATATCCTTTTCTTAGGGATTAATAGCATTTTCTATTTCATGAAAAATTATCATGAACATCACTTCAGCGGGAGTTTCACTCCACTGTAGTAATTATTTTCACTCCGATTAGAGTCAATATTACTCCCATGGTGGTAAATTATTTAACTCTAAGGTGTATATTTTCACTCCAAACCCGAGGAGTTAATTTGACTCCAGGTTGGATTGGACCTGCTTTAACTCCCACATGGAGTTAATTTTAACCTACATTTCTGCTTGCATTTTTTACAGTGTAGTCTAAATTATTAAGCTAATTTATTTTGTGTTTACACGTAATCGTTTGGGCGATGAACACAATAATACTGTTGTAGAGTAATCAACAACGAAATCATATATAATCCCTTGTAGAAAATCGGCAGTTTATTTATTATTTTTTTAATCTTCAAATTTCAAAACCGTTGTTGTTACAAAAACGGTCCCAGCACGGAAGGTCATCCCAACGTTAGAATTCAGTTTTGTGATTCATAGCTATGAAAAAAACACTAACGACACTTATGTAAACTAAAAAATAACTTAAGGTCTTTTCGTACTCGAGAAAAATCCTACGAAATTATAGACTTACAAGCGATTACAAACGGATAATTTCTTGGAACTGTAAAAAAATGTTTTAAACCGTTACAAGCTTTTTCGGAACCTATTATTCCGGTTGGAACGGTTTCTAAACTTACTTCTCATTTTCCAGCTCGACCGATTTGGAGGACTCGGAACGGTTCCAAACTTATTCGGAACGGTTTGTAAACTTACTTCTTATGCTCCAGCTCAGCCAAAAGACTCGGAACGGTTCCAAACTTATCTGGAACTTTATTATTCCGTTTGGAACGGAATAGTAAACTTACTTCTCTTGTTCTAGCTCGACCAATAGACTTGGAAGACATGTCATACGTCATCGACAACTACGACTACAACCCTGACGACGACGTGGTGAATACCTTCAACGAAACTCAAGCCGAGAACTTCATACGCAGCAAAGTGATAGAGTACAGGAAGTCCATCGGGAAACAGATATAACTGTAAAACTGTTACCCGAAACCGTTCCTCTCGACAGTTACTTTCAACCGGTTTCTGGAGCCGTTTCTTAAAACTGTCCATGGAAATTAAGCCATTTCAGCCTGTGTTATTGACAACCCTGTGGCCTGTGGCCACGTCTCCAGTTGTTTGTGGCGTACTTGTTTAGCTATTTGGTGAAATATAATGCAATAAGTAATTAAAACTTTTATTTCTGCAAAATAAAAAACCGAAAATTTAAAATTAAAAATCACTCACATGAAGTCCATTAGGAAACAAAATTTAATGTGGAACTGTTACTTGGCTGTTCATCATGACTATTATTTTTAACTGTTACTTGCAACTGGTTAATGTAGCCGTTTCTTGAAACCGTTTCCCCGTTCAGTTTCTCCGCAGTGGCTACTTATAAAGGTTTCCATCAGCCGCTTCCTTGAACTGTTCCTAAGAACTACTGCCTTCGTGGAACTGCTTTTGTAACTGTTCCTAACTATACTTCATACAATCTGGTCCTCTTCTCTTTTCTCAGTATATGCCCTATCCAACTAAAAATCTTGCTTTGACTATTGCATCAACGTCCATATCGATGTATATATAGTGATATTAGTTCTTTGTGTTTTTGTTATTCTCTACACATCTCCCTCTTGCTCTGGTCCAAATATTTTTCTTAAAACTTTATTTTCGAAAACCATGAGTCCATTTTCATTTTTCTTGGACATTACCCATGTTTTGCATCCAAATAAAAGTCAAATTGTAATATAAAAATGGTGAAACTGAAAACAGGCCGGTAAGTCTGGATTTTATATTGTTAGGAACAAAAGGAAGATTTCAATTTCAAGTGAGTGGCAGTCATAGCTGAGTGGGTAGAGTTATGGCCTTCCACACAAAAGTCCCGGGTTCAACTCTCGACAAGAGTACATGACAATTTATTCACAGACTGCCACCGTGCGTCGGAAGGTACATTTAGCCGTTGGTCCTACTAGTAAGCCCGAGACCATGTTAACTTTTCGTTTTGGGGCCCCCAGAAGCAAAAAACACCATTCGTTCAAATTTGTATATATATATATATATATGTGTGTGTGTGTGTGTGTGTGTGTGTGTGTGTGTGTGTGTGTGTGTGTCTGTAAGCACGATAGCGCTCGCAAAAATGGTCCAATCGGAATGAAATTTGGCACAGGGGTGTAAAGTAGTAATTATTCGGATGAGTTCGAAAACCAGCCCGATCAGACCACTGGAAGGGGGGGTAAAGGGGGATAAACCCCCCCAAAAATGGGTTTTTTGGGGTTTTCACATAGAAAAATAAAAATAATCCAATTTTGGTTAGCACCATTGAATTCAGCTCAAAAAAACAAACAATTTGATATCTTCAACCATTGCTCTATGCCCATTGGTTACCGAGATACTGAAAGTGGTAAACACAGTACGTTGTCCCAATGTTAACCTTATGGAGAATAAGTAAAATTCTATATCTCGCTTATTTCTGAAAATATCTTAATAAAACTTGGTTTGTGGCTTCATCTAGATGAGATTTAATGTATTTTAGTCTAAAATCACCGCAATTTCCATTTTTGTGGCGGCAAACCTGCATACTCATTCCCCATGTTATTCTTATGGAGATTACGAAAACACGTCACTATCAGTATTTTTTGACATTTGAAATTCGCTGAGTAAGCAGGTCTGCTGCAACGGGGGTATTTTATATGTAATGTTTGGGTTTTTTAACTCATTTGTAACAACAATAATGCCACGAATTCGAAGAGGGCATTTACGGAGAACTCATGGGTATAAAATGAAACGCCATTAAAACGGTGCGCGAACAAAATCGTGTTGGTATGAATATTGACTCATGTAAGAGGTTGAGCCATTTACTTTCGGTCCCTTGGGTAAACAAAGGTGTTTCTTGCGAAGCAAAATATTTTAAGACTGAAGCAAATGAAAACAATAACACTTCATATAAATTGAGCCGTCACAAGGAAGGTAATTTTACAAATTACACGGTGCACTTATTGAGAAGCACGCTTTCACTCAATAGACAATAAAACATCTCAAAACTACTTGGAAAATTTAAAATAATTCAATTCTGCATTTGTTGTGGTGAGCTCAGGGTCGCACAGGGGATGAGTCTATTGGTTGATCTATACAATTTTCATATTTCTTGAACATTTTTATCTCAGAATAATTACCTTAGGGCCTATGCCATCAGTCATGAGAGAATGATGTCTGTATGACTGTCTTTGTAAACGAAAATTTGGATAAAAGACGAAAAAATATTTCAATTACTACATATGTTGCTCGGCTGTCATTTTCCGTGCAAGATGTGAACAATTAACTTCAAAAAAAAGGAATTTGGTTGTTTTGCTCGATTTCGAGCAACGGGTTCACTAGTTGATTTTAACTCACTAAAAAACCAGAAAAGAACCGAAAAAAGTGTTTTATATTAAAACTATTTTTAAAGTATTTTTTGCCGAGAACGCCAAAACGGGACAATTGGGCGTCCCGAGAGAGTTCGTCGGGACAACGGGACTGTCCCGTTCAAAACGGGACGTCTGGTCACCTTATGCAACGCACTCTAATGTAAATGCGTGCGCGTTTAGTCAGCAGTTCGCAGTGGAGGCAAAGGTCGGCGTCGCCGCCGGAAGGTGTAGAGACCTAAAACGGAGGTTAACGCAGCTCCGAGGTCATCGAAGCGCTTGCTTAGGCACTGCATACTATTGAATACTACGTTCCATAGGACCGTCCTCATAGTTAGACCAGTTCGTAAATTGTAAACCAGGAAAAATTGTGGTTCGGATCCCACGTTAAAATGTAGGTCCCTTAGTTGCCATTGGCTGTTGGGCTATTAATTAACAGTCCTAAGGAAAATGTCGGTCTTAGTCTGTAACAAGTTAACAAGACTACAATATAGCGCCACAATCATCCTTCACTCATCTGTCATTCATATTTGGCTTAAAATACCTACCTGGGTAGTTCCAGTGGGGCCTTGGTAGGTCGCCATTCCAAGCAATGTAATGTAATGTCAACTCTCGATGTAGTGGAGGACAGCGCAATTTTCATAAAGCCTGGTGTGCACCATGGTTTAAATGACGACCAAGTAGGCCTACAGTGGACAGTAACACCTTCAAACAAAAGAGAACAAAAGAATTGTTTCTACTGTCCTGTCTGGTCGTCGTGCAAACCAGGCCTCAGGCAATGTTAAAGAACAGTACCGAGCTTTGCTGACCTCTGCAGTACACCCTGCACTCTGATCTACATTGACCCGGTCACTTTACAAAAATACACCTGTCTCGTTTACCCTGCCCATTATCGCGCCGTCTAGTGCGCGGACTTGTCTTGATAGCGTGCAGCCAAGATTCATGATATGATTATTTGTTAGAAAAAAATACACACTAGGCTACCGTTTAAGATATCAAACGCTGAAAATAAAGATTGCAACTATTTTTAATTGGTCAAAAGTAGAACTGTGATACTAACTTACAAAACAGGTCTCTACTAGATCATCAGTTATATGCCATTTTTGAAGTTGATACCGTAAAGAGCTTTTTGATTTAAATTGTGTATAAGGCCGAACACAATAATACATTACATTAACATTACAGTCAAAGGTACTAAAACTATATGATTTAATTATTATATCTTTTTGCAGTATAATGAGTATAGAGCACGTCACGTCTTGAAACTGGGAGAAATTTATACAACTGATCTTTAATAATGATAAAGATAATCAAATGAAGTTTGACCCTTCTTTTAGAGTGGTTGGCATCAGGGATGGGATGTGCGCGCCGCGCCGATCGTACCCTGTAAGCGTTAAGACGACCTGATGAGCTACTCGGCTGCTGGAAGTAATTTCACATATCAGACAGAGATGGAACGTTGATATATGTTTTCAAACCCCCTGTCAACCAAGGAAAATCTGACGTATTAATACACACGACCGTTTATGGAATTGTTCTGCCGTCCTACAATCTTCATCGAGGAAAATCCCATAACGCCTAACCCCCTAAAACGACGTTTCGAAATGACCATCTTTTCCCAAGCCCCTCGGAGGAGTGGTGAAGCCATATCCTTTCACTAAAATTATTTTACATGAACAAATACAAGCATTTTAACGACTAAAAAATGCTCTCTGACGCGTTTGCGTCTCTCCAAAATGCGCTCTAAACGCCTGAAACCCGTAGCGAAAGCCACACACAATAAAACCGTACAGGACGCACAATAAAATTTAGACATAACCAATCTAATTTCTCTTTCAGCGGACTATGGCCGAGCTACCCGAAATCTCAAGAGTCTTAGTGATGAGTGTTTTAGCGGGGACCGTGAGAAGGGGCCACCCAAAAAGTGTGGAATGGGGCTCGGAAAGCAAAAAGCCCTCGAATTGCGCAATTGGGTCGCCGCACGTAGCGGCGGATTCCAGGCCTTCAACACGCTACAAATCACATTTTCAATTAAACCTCTGTTTTTCATAAGCGAGAGGAGACTGGTCACGGGGGTCAATGTCTCTCGAGTTGTTTTGGCGATGTACTGATTTTTATCTGCCACAAAGTTGCTGTGAATGAAGTTTCCACAAATATTTTGTTTTAAATTTTCAAATTTTTTTTATCTGACATTTGTTCGAATCATATAGTATATTTTTTATTATATCTGTAGTCTATGATTATTCTAATTTGTATTACACAGAGCGGCTGCACTGATAATTATTTTGAAGCGAAAGCCGTTAATTTTCAATTCTCCTTTTTAACAGGTAATTAATAAGACTGGAATATCTCGATGAATTTGTAGGCGTAAGAAAATTTTAATTAATTGTAATTCACAAAATAGTGTTTATTAAATACAAAATTATGAGCGTAGATTCGATTGAATGTATTGTTATGCTGGATATTGATTTCATACAACTTATTATTCGTTTTATACATACAGGATGTTAATAAACCTAGAGTCAGAAACATAATTTATATGTTATATTGTACGATAATTTTTACGATTAAATAATTAATATTATCCAAAAACAGTCTTTATTAATTCTTTTTAAAACGATTCCAGACGAGTTCAAAGAATAAAGAATCCAATTATAAAGAAGTTATTGCAATTTTAGCAAAACGTTAGATATTTGTTATTAATAATTAAAGCTGAGATTAACTAACGCTACAATTTGTATACTGACGAACTATTGTAATGACTTAACGAAGAACTTATGGTTTCATAAAAACGTTTGGTGACGAGTTTTTTTTGTTTTTTTTTTAGCGAATTTCCTCTATAGGGAAGTAGCTATTACCGTAGGCGGCACGGTGAGACTTAAGCCCGGGACCATGTTATTTTTTTAATTTTGAGGTCCCTAGACCCCCAAAACATCGTTCGTTCATTTTCATATATACAGGGTGAGTTTTAATTGTCCCCCCCTTACTTTATTTTACATTTCTAAAAATAACTATCCCAGACCCCGCCCAAACATTATTGGGTAGTAAGTACCTTGTTTTGAGGGGGTACTCATTTTCGGCCGCCATCTTGGATCCGCCATATTGGATCCAAAATAAGTTTTTCAAATGTAAAAGTGGTGTTGTGACCCATCATTTCAAGCTAGATTTTTTCACTGATTACAATGCCGCAATCCGTTTTTTAATATCTCGATTCGTTCTCAAGATATGAGTACTTTTAATTTATTTATTTTCAACCAATTTTAACATTACAAATTGATAAAATAGGCCCATAACCACAAAATAATGCTAGATAGTGACGAATAACCACCTACAGTCATTGTTGAGCGATTTACACTTAACTTTCACCAATGTAAATTTTTTGGCCGCCATCTTGGATCCGCCATTTTGAAATGAGGTAAGTTATTTCAAATATGAAGTTGGGGTTGTGACCCATCATTTCAAACTATTTTTTTTCCGCCAAACTCAATGCCGCAACCCGTTTTTAATTATCATGTTTAGTTTTCAAGATATTGACAAATTTCTAATAAAAATCTCAAAAAGTATTAATTTTTCAAAAACTAATTTTTATAGCTAAAAACGGGTTGCGGCATTGAATTCGGCGCAAAAAACTAGTTTGAAATGATGGGTCACAACCCCAACTTCATATTTGAAATAACTTACCTCATTTCAAAATGGCGGATCCAAGATGGCGGCCAAAAAATTTACATTGGTGAAAGTTAAGTGTAAATCGCTCAACAATGACTGTAGGTGGTTATTCGTCACTATCTAGCATTATTTTGTGGTTATGGGCCTATTTTATCAATTTGCAATGTTAAAATTGGTTGAAAATAAATAAATTAAAAGTACTCATATCTTGAGAACGAATCGAGATATTAAAAAACGGATTGCGGCATTGTAATCAGTGAAAAAATCTAGCTTGAAATGATGGGTCACAACACCACTTTTACATTTGAAAAACGTATTTTGGATCCAATATGGCGGATACAAGATGGCGGCCGAAAATGAGTACCCCCTCAAAACAAGGTACTTACTACCCAATAATGTTTGGGCGGGGTCTGGGATAGTTATTTTTAGAAATGTAAAAAAAAGTAAGGGGGGGGACAATTAAAACTCACCCTGTATATGTAGGGCTAGGCAAAAGTGTGGATACCCCCACCTAACTTTTTAATGCGTCATAGTAGGAAAACCAAAATCAGCATGCCTTCACAGAATTAAATACCTCCGTTGCAGCAGACCTGCATACTCAGCGAATTTCAAATGCAAACTAACATATTTTAATCCAACATAGCGAGATTTGAAAATGTTTGGTAAGCTCCATAAGAATAACATGGGGAATGAGTATGCAGGTTTGCTGCTACAGTTATGTTTAAACTGCGGTTGGTTTTTATTCAATATTTAGTAGATGTGAACTAGAAGAAGCTATTTGCCAAGTTTTATCAAGATATGTTGAGAAATAAGCGAGATATAGAATTTTACTTATTTCCCATAAGGTTAACATTGAGTCAACGTACTGTGTTTACCACTTTCAATATATCGGTAACCAATGGGCATAGAGCAGTGATTCAAAATATTAAATTGTTTGTTTTTTTGAGCTGAATTCAATGGTCCCAACAAACATTTGATAAATTTTAGCGAATTTCCTTAAATGAATAAGCTATTACGGTAGTACTCATGGTAAGACCTAAAGTCCGAGACCATATTAACTTTTCATTTTGGGGTCCCCAGAAGCAAAAAACACCATTCGTTCGAATTTATATATATATATATATATATATATATATATATGTCTGTTAACACGATAGCGGCCGTAAATATGGTCCGATCTTAATGAAATTTGGTACAGACGTGTAAAGTGGTAATCACTCGGACGAGTTCGTGAACCAACCCGATCGGACCACCGGAAGGGGGGGTAAAGGGGGTTAAACCCCCCCAAAAATGGGTTTTTTGAGTTTTTCACATAGAAAAATAAAATTTATCAAATTTTGGTTGGCACCATTGAATTCAGCTCAAAAAAAAACAATTTAGTATTTTGAATCACTGCTCTATGTCCATTGGTTACCGAGATATTGAAAGTGGTAAACACAGTACGTTGTCTCAATGTTAACCTTATGGAAAATAAGTAAAATTCTATATCTCACTTATTTCACAACATATCTTGATAAAACTTGGTAAAATTACTTCTTCTAGTTCAGATCTACTAAATATTGAATTAAAACCAACCAGTTTAAACGTCCCTGTAGCAGCAAACTTGCATACTCATTCCCCATGTTAATCTTATGGAGCTTACAAAAAACATGTCAAATTTCGCTATGTTGGATTAAAATATCTTGTTTTGCATTTGAAATTCGCTGAGTATGCAGGTCTGCTGCAACGGGGATATTATTTTTCTATGTGAAAAACTCAAAAAACCCATTTTTGGGGGGTTATCACCCTTTACCCCCCCTTCCGGTGGTCCGATTGGGCTGGTTCACGAACTCGTCCGAGTGATTACCACTTTACACGTCTGTACCAAATTTCATTAAGATCGGACCATATTTACGGCCGCTATCGTGTTAACAGACATATATATGTATCTGAGTGACTCGGTGGCGCAGTTGGTAGCGCACTCGGCCTCGGAACTGTGGCCTCTAAGCGTCGCAGGTTCGAGACTCGGGCTTGTCGCATACTTTTAGCAGTACTGTTCACTCTTGTACTGTACCGGCTCACTCCTTGACTTTGCTTGATAACGTCCACGCACAGATCAATAGTCTATGTGGGCGGGGCAAAGGCAAGGTAAAAAAGAGGCCGCCACCCTCTTAAAAAAAATATATATATATATTTATTCGAACGAATGGTGTTTTTTGCTTCTGGGGACCCCAAAATGAAAAGTTAACATGGTCTCGGACTTAGGTCTTACCATGAGTACTACCGTAATAGCTTATTCCTTTAAGGAAATTCGCTAAAACTACACTTTTTAATGAGAGCCCCATTTTTGCCCCCACCCCTAAAATGGAGCACTTTGGGGGCAAACAGCCCCAAATTTTTAAATGCAAATCCCTATCGAGTGACCCCTCATTTTAAAGGGCTTGTCAAAATAAATACAATGGCGCAAACCGGAGGTCGATATCCCTTCCTAACCAAAATGGCGGCCATTTCAAAATTTGAGATGGGTAACAAGCTAAAGTGTGGATACCCCACCTTAACTATTTAACGGGTTACATTAGGTAAACTAAACTCAGCTCAACTTTATGCGACATAAAACTGTACTTTCTTGTAGCAAAAACAACTCTTTCTCGGTCCCCAAAATGGGGCACTTTGGGGGCAGCCCCAACTCCAATCGAGTGACCCCTCATTTTAAAGGATTTGTCAAAATAAATACAATGGCGCAAACAGGGGATCGATATCACTCCCCTAACCAAAATGGTGGCTATTTCAAAATTTGGGAAGGGTAAACAAGGTCAAGTATGGATACCCCTCCCCTCTTAAGTATTACATGGGATTCAGTAGGTAAATTAAACTCAGCTCACCACTTTTTGAGACACAAAACCGAACTTTTGTAATATACATAAAAACAACTTTGCCTCGGCCCCCAAAATGGGGCCCTTTGGGGGCAGCCACAAATTTTTAAATGGAGACCCCTATCAAGTGACCCCCTCATTTTGAAGGGTTTATCAATAGAAATAAAATGGTACAAACCGAGGGTTAATATCACACCCCTAATCAAAATGGCGGCAATTTCCAAATTTGCAGGGAGGAGAAGGCCTGTTAATAGTGCTTCTCTTGTAAACTTTGAAATTTTTAAATGCATGCTATCCTGGTTAGGGGCTGTGATATTGACCCCCGGTTTGCACCATTTTATTTCTATTGACAAACCCTTCAAAATGAGGGGTCACTTGATAGGGGTCTAAATCTAAAAATTTGGGGCTACCCCCAAAGGGCCCCATTTTGGGGGCCGAGGCAACTGAAGCTTTTCCTGGTGCAGGGCTGTTTTTATGATCTAAACGAATTTTTTAAAGGTTAAGTTAAGTTAGGCCAGTTGTGACCAATGTTTGCACTTTGCAAATTGGTGAAAATAAATGATTCTTTGTCTGGTGACCACCTTGGTAGCACCCTCTTGACCTGTCCAGCGACCCGGGAGTCCACGGACGGCACAGAAGAAGTAAGAAGTAAGTAAGTTGTTTTGTCACAAAAAGTTCGGTTTTATTGTATTTTATTGACTTTATAACACACGAGCCCCATTCAGAAATTTAATGTAGACCCACCTATGACTTATGGGATTGAATCGAGTTTATTGGCTGGACGTTTTGAAGTGTATTCCAAATTCTGTCATACATATATGTAGTATCTTATTAAACCTTCCTACCTCCTTGTTTTGTGTCTCGTGGTTCATCAGCTGTTACATCATTGAGAAGTTGTGTATGGCCTAAAACTGTCTTTTCAGTCTGCTGTTTTCCTAAGTTGGTGTAGAAAATAATTTACTCAACATTTTAAATCGAAATGGTGTAAAACAAGAATAAATATTCTCGAGTGCAACTGCACTTTAATGACATAATTTCAGCCTCTTATTCCAATTTATCTCAAACCCTCAAAATGGTTGAAATTAAAGAAGTATCAGGTGAATCAAGCAATGCTGAAAGTGAAGTTAGACCTATTGAAGGAACAGTTCAGTTACAAGCTAATGGAGAGGTAAGAAATAATATTTTAAAATAACTAACACTAGGTTTAATGAGTAACCATAATTTGGTTTGATCCTTTTTACTGTTATTATTTATTCTCACAAGCAAGTGTATAGGTTATGTCATAGCTTCATGTATACATAGGCTTATCATGTACATTTTATGGTAGGCTACCTAAATAAATTGTTAATTCACAATAAATTTGGCAAATTACAAAACCATCATCATAAAAGTGTCATGAAACGCAGCATTTTGGAACTGAAGCCCTTTACTCATGACTAGCCAATCAACACTGTAAGTTGGTCAATCCTTTCCCTCTGAAAAGGGAAAAACTTGTTGGCTTTTCATTTCTGTTAGTTTGTCTCTTTCTCTTTGGGCTATGAGTTTCATATAAATCTTCCCCAACGATTCCTATTGTAGACAAATTAATTGTAGCCTTTTTCAACATCTGGTTGTTAAGAAAATAATATCGAACCATCTACCAATAGACGAACTTAACACAGTTTGTTGATCAGAAATCAATAGACTCTGCCTTATTGATGGATTGTTTATCTTGCTTCATGAAAGTATAAGGGCATTGGCATTGGTTATCGATAGTATTGCGGTTCAAGAAGGCTAAAGCCTATGATGGGAAATAAGGTTGTTAAACAATTTTATATAAAACTTAAGTAGGCCTAATGTTATACCATAGTTCGTTTTTGGTTGCCTTTATTTATGTTTAGTATTGACTTATCACGTTAAATAATTTTTAATTGTTTGTGAGAGAATCAAATAATAAATTTGACCTTGATTTTGGTTGTTGGTAGATAGGCCTATCGACATTTCATCTTCATTACCAGTACTTATGTCAGAAGAGTACATTGAATGAGTCAACCAAATAAAATTGCTTGATATTTCATATTGCTATCTGATTACTCAAACACAAGTAATACAGAGACAGGTAAAAGCGAAAATGAACTTAACCCATATTAAATTTTCTTTGTGGAGAATTTACCAAACCTGGACACCTGTAAAAAATATACATTTCCAGTAAACACACCTGTAAAGGTTATGAAACTCGCACCGTCTTTGAGTGACTTTAATCTGGAAATTCAGCAAATAAATTATTTGTTGAAATGCAAAGGGCCTACATTTCCTGTTATATTCATCAGGAAGAAGAGCTACCTTAAGACTTGTATTTGTGCCATGCACTAATACTAGCATCGTAACAATGCATGCATTTCAAAGAATGGTGACCTTGAAGTTAACACCGAATACGCGACCTATACGGTACAGGCCTACCCATTGGACACCTACTCAGCTACGACTTCCACTCCTAAAAGCCAAGCATCCCTATTAATTGTAGGTGGTTAAGAAAATTACTTATTAAGTGTTAAGAATTTTTTCTTTCCCAATTTTGAAGAAATTTTTAATTAAGCTCGGTTTTGTTTGTCGCAGGCACCGAACGAGCAGCAACAGCCAGCACAAGAAAATGCACATCAGCCTACAAGAATGGAATCATTCTTTGCTATCACTAAATCCCTTATTCTTCGAGCACTGATTTTCTACTTTATTACCTCATTCTTCCGAAGACCGGCCACCACTCCAGCGGAGCAGGGTGTTGCTGCTCCTGGAGCCAAACTTCCTGCCTTCAACTACTTTCAAAACGGATCAGCCATGGTGATTGAAGATGAATTTTAATACCATACGATCTTAAGATATTTAATTAACTGATTAAGATTGAGGCTGTTTTTGTTACGGTAGCCTAATGATTTGTCCAAGGTCTCACTGAGTTTCATTGGTTTTAAGAAGAGAAGCTCAAGGAATGTTTAATATTGGTTGTTAAAAAATAATTGGTTGTCGGTAATTTATTTATGTCATCAACAAACTCTACCTGAACTTTTCTATAATATTGTCATTATTTTTTACAGTTCTGTATTTGTTGATTAAACTAGGTTAATGTTATAAAATGTTAAGTTTCAAATAGAATTGTTATTTCAACCTCCCTTGTCTCCCATAGGCCTAGGCCTAGTATTGAAATACAATTTTTAATGTACTTAAGGTAAGTGAGGTAGTTTCACCCAATCACAAAGCATCTTTGCCCAGCATGTAAAGTTTGATATAACTAGTGTTAAAATGCTATTTTTTTATCAACTATCAGAAAATCTGATGGCATGGTAGGCCTAATAGATAATATATTATAAATGTATTCCTTAAATTGTTTTATTTTATCAATTAGTAACAATTAGGCAAGTGGTAATTACTGTGCTTTTGCCAATGTTGAGCTGATAGCATGCTGTGTTACCAGATTAACATTTGAAATCTATACAGAGTGATTGGTTTTGTAGTTTTGGATTCTTACTAACACATCCTCCTCCACAGGACATGTTCGTGTTTCTGTCGGAAGAAGAAAAACTGTCAGACCTGAAGTTTGACAGGACCAGACAACCACCCAAGCTGATTTGGTGGGAGAGAGGCCTCATCTACGGAGAGTGGAATGACGGTCCTAACGGTGATGGGACCAGGGAAGCACATGTTAAGTTTGAAACATCTGAGGTAAGATCTATGTGCTGGGAACTGGGAAAAGTGTTAAAGCCTTAGTCATGTGTTAAACTAAAGTACCAGGGGGCCAAGCTTTGCTCACATAAAATAGAAACCATATGGATATATCGAACAGCTGTTTTTGTAAAAGTTGACCCCCCATAGCAGAATAACGGGTGACAGTGCGACATTGTCGCAGAAAGACAACAAGTGCTGCAGAAAAATCAATCTTAAAAAACCAAAAAAATCGGCAACTTGCGGTGAATCACCGGGTAAACGGCGGAAGTAGCTATGCTAAATGTCCGTTGTGGTAGTGTATTTGTTTTAAATATTTTGGCCATTGATTACATTCCTTTAAGATTTTTTCAGGATTAAATTTTGTTCCCTCTTTAAAACAAGGCCATTTACCCCAGATATGATTAAATTTATAATTTATTTTTATGCCTGCCATCACAAGGATTAATAATTTTAAAAGTGTAAATATTAAATCCTTAAAGACTTTAATCTTTACAATTATTTTTTTAATGCATAATTACTTAGGCCTACTCTTTTTTTGATTTTTTTCCTTTTAAAAACTTAAAGTCGAATAAATACAAGTTTTAACTACCGGTACCCATTAAGTTAAACTCTTTTTTTGTGGAAAAAAGTTTATTCTAATTTATGCAGAATTATCAAATTTAGGCTATAATTCCAAAAATTATCTTATATCATTATGCAATTTTATAATTACTACTTGTAGTTGCTTTCATACATTTTTAAGCTTGCAGAAACATTTTTGGTTTGACTAACTCTGTTGCAAAAAGGCTGGATACATTCTGCTTTGGGGGTTGACCCTAACTTGGACTCTTTGAAGGCTGAGGGATGGAAACCTGATTTTTCCTCGTCTCATGACCAGCTCCAATCAATTTATTACAGCCTAAAACCCCACTTGAAAAAACCAAGAGTCCTTGGACAAGAAAAAAAAATCTGCTACAATGGTTTGAATACCTGTTTTATGGTATCCAATGTTGTACTGTCGTGCAACTAGTTTTGACTTGATCAACAAATCATCTTCAGACAGACAAGGATGTTAAAACCTATCTTGTCATCTTCAATTGAAGATTGTCGTCAACTGAAGATGACAAGATATAGGTTTTAACATCCTTGTTTGCCTGAAGATGATTTGTTGATCAAGTCGAAACTAGTTGCACGATAGTACAACACTGGATACCATAAAACAGGTATTTAAACCATTATAGTATTTATTGGTATCCGGAGGCTTACAATCCACAATGGAAAAATCTGCCCGTACAAGTGTTTATTTTAGAGTAGGCCTTTAGGATAGGATTTTCAATTTTACAGCAGGCCTAGCTAGAGTCCTACAAAATGTGTAAAGGAAAATTGTCAGGATACTGGAATCTTTGGTCAATGTAATCTGGGGAGATATTTTGCTTTGTTCAATTCAGATTTCAAATTTCAAAATAGTATGAAAACACTACAGTAAAACATTGGGACACAGAATCTTAAAACTTGTATACAAGAGTAGGACCATTTATTATCTACGTAATAGATGTAAAACTTAAGTTAACGGTGATTCCTATGAACAAAGACACTAGAGCTGCCTGGCGAGTGCTGCTAGGAAACAGAGGTCGGTAAACAGTAGTGTGCAGCTGGTGCGTAAGCGAGGGTTGAATCAGACATAATAAATTTTACTGTTATGGCATAAAAAAATGTGCTCGACTCGTCCCAATAATTTTTACTTATGATCAGAAGATGGATATGCAATTTATTTTCCAAAACCGCATTAGAAATTTGGATATAGTACAGTTAAATTTTGGTTTCTTGGTAACTATATATTGTAATATTTTAAGTACACCCTGGCTGAACTCCGTGTGTTTATACTTTTGGCTTTATCTATTGAGGACTGGCGGAATTACATCAGACTTTTGCGTCTATTCTTAGCCATTGAGCTAGCAGTCTGGTACATGTGTATTGTCAATGGTAGGACTTGGAGGTCCCTTGCACACAGATTGGCTGTAAGTCTTTTTCTTTTCGTTTTTTTACACAACTTAATAAAAAGGCAAGAAAGGTAATGTAAAGCCACTTAAACTGCTATTTCCCTAAATAACATTAAGGTTTTGCGGGCACCATTAGGGACAAACTATTCCACGAGTCAGCAAAGCAGTTAGATGATTTTTTTGGTTACTTATTCCTACTTTGTATCAGGGCATGTGTTTGGGATGTGTTGTGGATGAATGTTCTGGTAGCATTCTTTCGTTGAATGCCAGTTGCCTAATCAAATTATGCAGGTACTAAAAGTTCAGTTTGCTCATGCATTACTCCAAGAAAAATTTCCTAAAGATAAAACATTAAACTTTTTGGGATTTTATGGTATTCTTATTCTCTGGTCTTCAAAATTATATATTTGAAAGGGTCCCCCATAAAACATTCCAAGCGACCAAATTTCAAAATTGGAGATATTCAGTGAAAAGTGCTCTAGATCATGAGCTGCACCGTAGCATCACACTCATCCCTCACTCATATTCAGGGTAACGTCCTCCATGAGGTACCTGTCTTATTAAAGTGATTAAGTGATAAAGTACATTTTGTTTTAAAAATATTTGAGTTGGCAGCCCTGATTTTGACTGTCAAAATTGGTGTGCTTCACGGTACTGCACAGACTTTATGGGGAATAACGTTCTATTGGCCGAAAGATGTTGGTCATTGCGTTGTCGCCCAGCAACCAAGATTGCGTAAATAAAAATAAATATTGGAAGTAAATATTGGAAAGTGGAACGATAAGACCTGAAAGGAATATAGAAAAGCTGGATTACCCTATATTTAAAAAACTAAGCAGCCATGGCCTGGAAAATTGCCCCCAAAAGAAGTGAGTAGAATAACGTTTTAAGCACCACATTTGGACAACTTTTAGCAAAATGACGTGTCATGTTATGTAACAACATTACGTTTTTGAACTAATATAATAATAATATTGTTTTATTTTGGGTATTATTGTCATTTATGTTGGTATTCCTACACTCCCTGATGTTTTCTTCCAAAGCAGAAGAGCAGTCCGTCAGAGAACGTTTCAAACGCCAGTCATTTAGAACGTTATAACCCCCTAAAAAAAAACACGTAAAATTTGTTAAAATGCTTAATGGCAAGTAAAAATTTAATATAAGGCTACATTATAATTTTATGGCTAGGGTATTACAAAATTATACATTATTATAAGTTCTAACCTTGAAAAACCCGTAATTTTAAGAATTAAACTTTCAGCGCTTGATTACTCGAAATTAGGTTTTTGTCGCTTAAAACGTTTCATGGAGAACCCCTTCAATTTAATGGATCTGGAATATATAACATTAGGGCAATGGATTTTAAGTGCTTGTTATTTAGTTTTTTGCTATATCTATTGTTGATATTTAAAAGTAAAGAGTACATTTTCTTTTAACCCCAACTATAATTTCTCAGTAAATTAGCCTAGTTACCAGCATTTGAATTTTAGAAATGTTGATCTCCTTAAAAGTATCCATTGTCCAAATTCATGATTTTTGTAATTGGATTAGTTACATTTAAAAGAATGCTAGTGTGTCTGATAAAACAGAATGGCCACAGACATAATAAAAAGCTTGAAAAGGTACCTAAGTCAGGATTAAAAGGAGAACTCCAAAGCCAGGAAAAAAATGAAATTTCAAGCCATGTGTTTTATTTACCTGAATTATAACTGCTTTAATGGTGAATTAACAATATTTTTGCCTTCACCTATTTTAAATTTGGGATGAAGTTATTCGGGAATATAGAGGATTTATTTCATCATGAAATAAGCTGTGTGGCAACCACGTCAGAGGGACAGGAATGACATTCATTAACCGCAATATTATAGAAGGAAATTCCTGAACAATCGGGAGCACTATTCAAGCGGATGAATGATGATCAGCGTTTATTATTTGTTTGGGTACTTATCCAAATACAAGATCATTTATTACAGTAAATACAAATTTATATGTTCCAGATCCAGAAAAACAGTAGTTTTGTCAGGTCATAATCAACGTTTTATTTAGTCATTTCAGCTGAGGTTTAGCATACGATGTGATGAGTTTATAGTTTTCCCATCCGTCTGATTTTTTGCTCCCAATTATAGGTTTATTCTTTATTAATTTAAAATGGAACAGCAGTTTTTCTCTCGTCAAGTAAAAAATAAACATTTTAAGTAGTGTCTGCTATTCTTTATGGCTCCTTTGTCTTGAAAGTTTATCATGCTAAGGTGTAGGTGCCAGTTGGCATTAAAATGACACTGATAACTAGTAAGTGATAAGTAGTCTGCAGGCTGATTGTGACAATGTCACAAACTAATTTAGGCCACTCCCAGTTTTAAAAATCTCAAAATAAAAAGTGGATGTTTGTATAAGTTATTTGGCCTTTTTTCATCTCTCTTCTGTATTTGTACATTTAAATACTTTTTCTTAATAAATTAATTAGAGTTTTTCTATTAATACATCAAACTATATTTCCAGTCAAAAGTCTATTGAGCATTAGGCCTATTATATGTTCTGACATGCTAGGTGGTTTTAACATATTTTGCTATAGCTATAAGGAATTTAAACGGTTACAGATAAAATGATTTTTTTAACATGATTAGTTATTATTGGTTGTGGTAGTTTTCAATTATAAAAATTAATACTTTGGCCTGTAATTCAAGCTGAATATCAATTGTTATTATTTAACAATAATCGCTGTTCGGTTAGCTGTAGGAACCAAACAGTTTGCAATGGTCAAAACCTAACGAAATGGTATCAAAAAATGGTCTATCCACATAATCTCTGTTTACGAAACATGTGGAGTGGACAGCGGCGAACTCTGCCTCCGCGCGCTTCAATCGACCATGCCTAACGTTTCTTGCCTGTCGCTCACGTCTGTAACTGAAACGGAAATGTTGGCTGCAATTAAAGATCTCAAACCCAAACGATCGTGTGGTCCAGACGACATACTCCATATATTTTCAAAGCGCGTGCTGAGTCATTCGTTCGTCCTTTGTCATTCATATTCAATCTCTCGTTACAACAAGACTATTTTCCCTCTGCTTGGCGGCGTGGTAAATTAGTACCTATCTTCAAAAAGTGGGACCGAGCAAATATTCGGAATTTCAGGCCCGTGACAATATTATCTGCTCCTGTTAAAATTTTTGAGTCAATCATCTATAAGCATTTATTTAGGCGTGTCACTTCTCTTATTAGTCCTCATCAACATGGTTTCTTTACTAACAGATCCATCAACTCCAACTTAATGAATTTTTCTGAATACTGCATTCCAATCTTGGACTATGGTGGTCAGGTTGATGTCATGTATACTGATTTCTAGAAAGCTTTTGATAAAGTTAACCATGCCTCTTTACTTTGCAAATTTAACGGACACATAGATTCCAAAGGGTAAGACTGCTTACAAAATTCTTGATTTTATTAGACGATCAGGGAATTTTTTAAGTTATGTCAAAGCAATTAAGCTTCATTATTCTTCTTTGGTACGATCACGACTTGGTTCGGTGATATGGTATCCTCATCACACGTATCAAATTAAAAATGTTGAAAGTGTCCAAAAACGATTTCTGAGATATTTATATTACAAAGCGTTTGGTCATTATACTGAAGTTGTACCTTACTTGGAGTTGCTTCAAATCTTCAAAATAGATTCATTAGATAAAAGACGAAGAGTAGCTTCCCTATCTTATCTTCACAGGCTGGCATCTGGTTCGCTGGACGATACGTCGCTCTTATCTAATCTCAATTTCACAGTTCCTCGCCACAATTCCCGGTCCCGCTTGCTGTTCACCCCCGGTTTTCTCACACTAACATTGGTGCCAATGCGCCTCTCAATACAATGATAAAATTGTGTAATGAAATTTCATCAAAGCAGTTGTAGATATTTTTAGTGCATCCATAAATTCTTCCTGTTCGTCAGTTCAGTTGCAACAAATTCAAAAAATATCCAGTAATTAATTAGTTCATGTTATAATTCCAGTGTTACGGTAAACTATCATTGATAAAACTATATTTTTATCGTCTATGTTAAATTATTGAAGTATTTATAGTATTAGTATTATATATTGTAATGTTTTGCATTCAGTAGAGTAATTAGTAAGTGTTTCTCATTATGTTTGGGCATGTGAAAAAGTGTTTAGGATGAAATGAAGCAATGTATATTTATTCTGCAAATGAAAAAGACTGTTGGACATTTGAATCTCCACCACGCATATATTTATATTTATAATGCTTGTCAAAATATTAATGTTGCATTGTAATTGAGCTTGGCCTGTTTTGTAACATTTTCATATAAGTAAATAAATAAATAAATAAATAAAAATAATGTAAATTTTAATTTCTGGAAAACTTCACAAATTAAAGAATTTTCTAACCTTCAAGGATTGTTCAGAGAATGGTGTTTTTTAATCTCAATTCAGTTCAGCCAAAACTAAAATTAATGTCTTATTCTTTTATTCATATTAGTAAACAACATCATTCATTTGTTTTGTGTTTCCTTGTATCAAAGTACATTGTTTAACAGTGGAAGTATGGAAAGTTAATATTTTGCAATTGATTGTGACGGAATGCACAATTTGTAAACTGACTACAGTATTAAAAGAAGCTTTCAATTTATTGATTAATATAGGCATATTAATTGACGATAATATAGGCAGTACTGAATTTACAAGCGGCCCTAGGCCCAGATTTGTGTGCGTTCCCCTTAAGAGCTGTCGTCCTCATAATAAATGTTGACTTCTTCGGCTAAATTAAGTTTGTGACCCGAATAGCCCCCTCTAATACACTCACAGTCTCATATTTCAACCTTATGCGACCCCCCTTTAGCACAAGGCCCTAGGCCCAATCTTGGTCGGCCTTGTGCTAAAGCCGGTACTAAATATAGGTCAGATTGGTGAAATCACTAAGTTATTTACAGAAGGGCATGTTAATTTTATCTGACCCCAAGCAAAAGTAAAAAATAGTTATAAAGTTTTTGAAATTCTATTACTTTCTGACTCCATTTTTTTCTTCCTAACGCCTCAATAGTTTATTGCGTTACTAGCTCGGTAAGTACCGTTTTACTGTGTGAGCAAGATAGTTCATGCATGATGATAGCATGATTTTCATGCGAGTACGGTAAAACTTACCGGGTGTGTACGATACTTTTCATCATACTACTCAGAAAAAACATATTTTTTAATCATAATGTATTCCTTGATGAACTATTACGTTTCTCAATTCTTCAAACCTAACCTATAATAAACGAACAATGCTGCTGCCACCAGTGCTGCCACTACATTCCACTGAAGTAATCAATAAACATGCATTCAACGTCGGTTTACTGCAGTCAGCTGATTGTTTTGATTGTTGACTTCCGTTATTTCTGTTTCCTAGTGCACGGTGAATTTATTATGCACTGCATGGTAAATTTACCATGCAGTAATCGGCAAAGAGTAACTTTCCAGCCTAGAGTAAGGCACAGAAAACAGATGTTTCTGTGTAGTATGATGTAAAAAATATTCCCAATCACATTTTAGAAGCTGAGAAACAACGGGTCGATATTCCTGCACGTGTACTTCGTGAAGCACGACGACGGTTACGACCTGCGGACAGAGGTGCCGAGCGAGAAGGTGTTCCACAGCCAGTACACGGTGTACGCACGGCGACAGGTCAACAAGTTCCGGCGGCTGCGGTTCACCAAGACGCAGAACCTGCTGACCGGCGAGACCGCGGCGACGCCCGAGGAAGTCAAGGTGACTGCGGGGAGTTATATTGGGCACGTTCAGCTGCAGTCACCGGTGACTAACCGGTCACCGTAGTCCGTAATAGGCAAATCCACCGCATCTCGACAATCAACAATGTCCGGTTACTTGCCGAATCCACCGGAAACATTTTTCGGTGGATGTGCAACAATGATCGGTAGGTGGTAAATCCACCACTACCGTTCATTTATTACAGGTTGGTAGGTTACTCACCAGTGACTGCGGCTGAACCCCATTGAGCCCTAATGGCCCATTGAGATACCTTAAAAGTATCCTGGTGTTAAGTATGAAACATCTTGGTTTAGAAAATAAACAGTTATCGTTAGGGTAAAAATTGAATTAGTTATCAACAGTACGGGAAAAATTTTAAAACGTAAAGCTGAGGGGTAGGCTTTCCTGAATTGTTTTTTTTTTCACTTGAAAACCTCTATTGGTTTTGAAATGGTTTTTGGACTTTTTCAATGTTTAGATAGATTTTGGATTTTGATAGATTGTTTTACTGAAACCTGTTGAATGCCTTTTTGGCAAGTTATTTTGAAAATCTGATTTCTGCAATTATTATTGATTATTTTCACTAGTGCAAGTTATTTATACAAGTAGGAAGGGCACAAATGCTCAGCAGCTTTTATTTATTGTAATCAGCAATTTATTTTTGGTCCTTAAAATTTTATTTTTATGTTTAATCTTGTAAACTCAGCCCTTTTCTCTATATTTTGTGCCCTTAAGTAAAATTTTGTTAATAAACTAATATTTTTCTCCAAATTTTCTTATCTACACCTTTAATTCAATAATGGAATTGATGGGAGTCAGGTTGAAGGTTTTCTCAAAAGTTCCTGGGTAATTTAGGCTTTTTATGTAGATCATTTACTTTTTTCAAAATTTGTGAACAAATCAATCTAAGGCGTTTAAAATCAATTACAAGTAGCCTTAGATAAATTTACACTTTGTGAAGCCAATATTTGCTTACCTAATTAAAATCTCATTCAAACCGTAAAAGGTTTCTGGCCTCTTATTTGGCCATTTTATGAAATAATAATTTCAGAGTTAAGCTTCCAAGACTGATGGTTTTTAAATGTTTCCAATTTCAAAGTACACAAACACAAATAAAATTGATAAATGTATATTATGGTAGCTACCCGCTCAAAAACTAATACTGATTTTTTGTTACAGAAAGCTGAGACTTTGAAGACGGAAATAGTGTCACATTGGCATCCGAACTTGACAGTGAACATTGTTGTGGATCAAACCAACTGGGTGCCTGGTTCCGTACCTCCACCCATCAACGAATGTAAGTCACTCTTGTGAGGAGACAAAACCTCTTTAGCGTGTAAATCAGAGCATCATAATAAGTTTTGTTATTTTTAAAGACAAAGCAAAAGGCTTGACTTTTCTAGAAATACGTGGCACTCAGATTGCAAACAGATGATCCAAGTACCACTGCAAGTTTAGTCAAGAAATGTGTTTCCCAAGCAAATTTAAAATAACGTAAAAATCAGTTCAGTATTAGCTAAGACTACGTTACTAATGATTTTTGTACAATAATTTGTTGTTGTATTTTTGCAGTCGTAGAGTTCACTGTGACTGGAGAGTATTACAAACCAATCGTGTTCTTCAACGAGTTCTGGAACTTGATCAGGGACTACCACCCAATCAATGAGACATGCAAGTAAGTGATGAATGCTTTATCCTGTTCAATGATGTCACTGATTTATACTTCTATTTGCATCATTTCCTCTCTGAAAAGAAAAAAAATGGCTGAAATACTCTCTAAGGATTTTTCTGTGGGGTGGGGTAGTTCAGGGTTCCTAATACCTCTAATAAGAACAAAAGTGGTATCTAATTAGTGATGAGACAGACTGTTATTTTTGAGTAACTGTTACTTAAAAGGAATCTATTATTTAAATTATTATTTAATTAGTTGTTCTTACTATAAGCATATATTTTACTTGCACTTTCATCAAGTTCAAGGATGAGTAATATTCAGGGCCGGATTTAGGGTGTCTGCCGCCCCTGTGCAAAAGAAACTCTGCCGCCCCCCCCCCCCTTGCCATGCCACCGCCAGCACTATATTAATTTCTTTGTTTGATTGTTTTTACTATCGTATATGGATGTAGGCCTAATTACAAATTTATTTGACTTACTAGATTAAAAAAATAACTACCACAAATCATTCGTAGGACTAAAAAATAACTATCGTAGGATTAATTCAACTTTGAAGCGGGAGAAGGAGGATAATTTACCTACTTATCATTAATCAGCGATAGGCCAACCCCACGAAGGCAGACGGAACACACGGAGAATTCCGAAATCTCCGAAATTTCAATAATGAAATAAAAGACTGACCAATCAAAATGACTGAAGTAAAATAAGAAATTTCAACTACCTTTTTTACAGTCACTTTCTAGCGGAGAATTAATTAACTTTTAGAACAATATAAGAAAACAACAAACCAAATTAGGCCTATTCATCCTATAGAAAACGACGTCGTAAAAACCAAAATACTCTAGAAATGATATACTTTACAGGATATTGCGAACTGTACTCGTTGGTTTTCGTTTGATTACGTGGAGACATGCCTGTCGCTGGCAAGAGATAAGTGAAATTTCCCTCCCTCTCACCGCTTCATATAGCTGCATTAATTCTAGTATAGGCCTAATCCTACTAATATTAATAACAATGCAAGGTTATTGTTGTTGTTACTACTAATATTAGTAACAACAAGGTTTTCTGCTTTTGTTGCAAAAAAACAAAGTTAGCCACCGTACTACTATATTATTGTGTTGTAACTGCAAAGGTCCTATTTAGAGTAATTGGTATTACATTTATTATGACCTAATTGTTTTGTTTAAACGCCGTGATAGGCTTATACAACTTTGAACTTTCAATGTAGGTATGTGCTTTTTATACTAAGGAAAATAAGGCAAACCAAGCAAAAAGTACAGTCAACAATACCCGTAAATATTTTAGTGAAACTTTATTTTAACATAATATTTTGTTAACTTACAAGATAATTTAAGACTGTAGTAGGGCCTAAGTTGATTCACATCAGAGCTTTCCTTCTTGATCGATCTTTAGCAAAAGTGTTAATAATATCTTCATAATCCAACTTTACGGTGATGTCCGATTCTGTACATAACACAGCACTGTTCACAAGCCTATCTTGCCCCTGACTAGATCGCAGGTAATTTTTAATCCTGCGTAGTACTGAAAACGATCGCTCAGCGGAACAACTTGTAGCAGGCGTGCAGTAGTATATTTTTAGGGCAATACAAATGTTCGGGTAAATGTCTTGCAAGTCTTTTTTCACGATCATCTTATATAAGTTGGTCAAAGTCCACGCCACTACAACTTTTTCCCCTTTTTTGTTGATGATTTCATTTTTCATATGCTTCAAACATTCTTTCAAGTGTTTGCACTCTTCTACAATATTCATTTCAATGTCGTTACTGTACATTTCGCACAGATTTTCAGCTGATTTCAACAAATTTTGTTGGTCCAGGGTTTCTAATTTTGTTAAAAAATCAAACCTTATTGCGAATTCTTTGTAGACTGTGGCACGTTTTTCAATGTCTTCAACTAATGCACTTGTTATTAAGTTGAAACTTGACTGCATTTTTCGTTCGTTGGTCTGACCTCGCTCCTCTGATGATTTCTTCCTCTTGCTAGGAACTGTTGTCTCTTCCAATGTTTCTTCTTCTGAAGAAGAAGATTCGTCCAAAAATTTCTTTCTTTTTTGTTTTCTTTCTAAAGACGGTCCACTATGTTCTGCCAAAAACGTCCTCTGAGTTTTTAATGTTTCTTCATTCAACCTTTTGGCCTTGAATGATTTAGGAACTGCTGTTGTCTCTTCTAACGTTTCGTCGCCTTCTGAAGAAGATTCATCAAAAAATTTCTTCCTTTTTCGCTTCCTTACTGAAGATGGCCCGCTACTTTCTGCCAAAATCACCTTTTGCGTTTTCAACGTTTCATCGTTTAACTTTTTGGCTTCCTCGAGGGACTCCTTAAATGATTTAGGAACTTCCAATGTTTCTCCGCCTTCTGAAGAGGATTCATCAAAAAATTTCTTCCTTTTTCGTTTTCTTACTGAAGACGTTTCACTATTTTCTGCCAGAAACACCCTTTGAGTTTTCAAAGTTTCTTCTTTCAACTTTTTGGCTTCCTCATGGTAATCTTTGAATGATTTTTTCAATTCTTCGATGTAGCTAACTAAGGAATCACATAGTAACACAGCTTGAGAGACATCCATATCTTCTTTTTGCAGCTTTGTCATTGTCTTGCCGTATTGTTTATAAATAACATTCCATACTATCGTCATAAAAGCTGTATCATATTTCATAAGCTGCTTCAAAATAGCTTTTGCTTGGTTCCTATATGCATCCTTCTGGCTTTCATCGTTAATAAAATGTTCCAAAGCCATGCAGATTGGTTGCCAATTCACCCCCAAGCTTTTACAAGCATCCTCTCGAGCACTCCAACGAGTTTGGCTCAGTGTTTTCAAAGTCAAATTTTCCTTGTTAAAAAATGTTAACAGAAGGTTCCATCTTTCATTTGAACAAGAGAAAAAGTTGTACAAACTTTGAAGAAATTCAAAAAATCTGCAAGATTCATCAGAACTTGTTGCTGCTTTAGAGCCGCTCAAGTTGACTGAGTGAGCAGCACAGGGTACAAAATATACAAGTGGGTTTGCACTTTTTACCCTAGCTTGTAAACCATTGTATTTGCCGGCCATGTTTGACGCATTGTCATACGACTGACCCCTACAATTTCCAATGTCTAAGCCAAACTTTTCCAGCGTTTTGAAAACAGCATCTGCTAGGTTTTCTCCAGTATGTCCTGTGTTTGCTATAAAGCACAGAAACCTCTCCTCAGCAGCACAATTTTCGTTAACGTAACGTAAAATAAAACTAAGTTGGTCAGTATGCGTTATATCTGGTGAGGAATCAATGATCAAAGAGTAATACTTAGATGTTTTGACCTGTTCAACAATGTTTGATACAACAGACTCTCCCATAACTTTAATTAACTCCTCGCACACTGTTGATGACAAGTATGAGGTTAAGCCACTACCAGGATTACCATGACGAGCTATGTGTTCAGACAGAAACGGGTCATTTTCTGCTATTAGCTCCAGACACATCATAAAATTACCATTATGAACTGACCCGAACACTTCGTTTTCACCTCTAAATGGTAAACCTCTTGAGGATAACTTTTTGATTACAGAGACTACTCGTTGAAGTACATTCCTCCAGTACTTTACTTCTTGTTCATGTTGGGATACAATTTGATGGTCAATCTTGTTTTCAACTGCTCTCCCTTTAAACTTCAACAAACAGTCCATATTCGATTTAGAACGTTCATGTTCAGAAATTCTCTGCCCAGCGTGAACCCAATCATTAAATCCCAGTTTACTGGCGAATGCAGATGTACCACCAAACAATCTGCAAGGTGCACAGAATATGGAGCCTTGAGATGGCGAATAAACTAAATACTTTCGCTTTACTGCCTTTCCATTCAACAACTGCCTGGAAAACATGCTTTTAGTGCAAGCTCGTTTAGAACCATCTGGGTACAATCGAAGGGACTTGGAAAAATCTCCTTCAATATTTTGTTCAATATAATTTTTTACCAAATAATCGATGGTTTCGTTATTAATTTCCCAATCATATGGGTCATTTCTTGGCATGAATAGTGAATCAATTGGGTGGGTGCTGGTTGATGATGGAAGTTGGGGCCTATCGATAAGTGCAGTGGGAGTAATTGTTAGGCCTGTTATTTTGAGAGAATCATCTTTCTTTGACGACGGAGAAACAATATCAATACAGCTCGTAGAGGCAGTCAAATTGTTACGATCACTGTTAGACTTAGACTCATTTGTTTCATTTGTAACAACGCTGCTGTTACCATCGCCGATCGACTCATTATTCTTTTCATCAATACTGTCAATACTAATGTGTTCTCTAACACTGTCGTCGCCGTTAGTAGGCCTATTGTCTTTGTTATTATCTTCCCTACTTTCGTTGGTAAAAAAATTGAAAAGTTTCGGTACTTTTTTGATTAATTCTTCCTCTTTTTTCCTTTTTACTTCTGCTGCTTTACGGTAACCCGCTCCACTAAGTCTTTTCCTTCCATCCATTTTGGCTTAGGCCATAACATTATTCAACTCACTAAATCCTGTGAAACTGATTTTAAAAACCTAGCAGTCACAGAATGTTATTCGACAATAACAGTATCACAATACGACATAAGCTAGACAAGTAACTCTCAGCAAGTGGAACAGGAACAGTGGACTCGGACTGGAGGAATGAGGCAGGTGCCCGCGCATGCGCAGTGACTCATCGCATCGCACAGCTGGGTTGCCGATGTTGCCATACTGTACATGAGAACTGCTTACGTGTACGTCGTTGTTTATGCCAGGAGTAGGGATTTTTACCAGACGGGAAATTATCGTTTTCCGTTGTAATAATCCAATAATTGTGTAAATTATTTAACGAAGCGGTAGATGAGCGGCGCGGCGATAGGAATGCTTACCTTGACTTGGACATTCGTAATTTTTTTTTTAATTTGCCGCCCCCCAAAATTTGCCGCCCTGTGCAGATGCACATGTTGCACGTGCGTAAATCCGGCCCTGGTAATATTGCCAAATAATTCATTCTTACCAATAATTTTCACTAGAAAATTAGGGTTAAAAATTGCATGTCACACTGGTAAAAAACTTACGGTCAAAATTATTAATAAGTATATTTTTTTGCTTCTCACCTAAGTAATTCTTAGCACCAGTGTGAGTTGTCAAGCAGAAAAGAAGCTCTACTTAAGCGAAATACAGCTTACATTCTTCAACAATAACTGCAGATGTAGATTTTCACCAAACTTTTATTTTATAACAATTACTTTGGAACAAGACCCACTGTTATGACAGTTACTTAAAAATAACAGTTATCAAGTAACAGATTAGTCGATAACAGCTTATCACTATCTCCAATGTTCCGCAGGACTCTGGAGCTGCACCTCACGTTCCAGCCCCTGTCACTGTTCCGCTGGCAGATCTATGCCACGCAGACGATGAAGCACAAGTGGTCGGTGAACCTCTTCCAGGAGGACCATCAGGACGACGAGGACCAGGACTCTCTCAAGGAGGTATAGGTCGAGTCGAATGATGAGGCCCAGTCCTCGCGTGCGGCTAATGTTAATCCAGGCATCGGGCTTACGGACGGCCTGGACCACGTCATTTGACGCGATCTGTAAACAAAACAGCGAGAAATGGAGGTTCTCTAAAGACAGTTGTTTTTGTTTTCCTGCAGCACTGGCGGTGAATTTCGAAACCACAACCACGTTCGTGCTGATTTAATGTTCTTCTGAAACACAGAAACTATCACCTCGCAAGGGACTTTTAGGTTCCATTTAATTTACTTGAAAAATTTTGTGTAATTCCTGAGTTATGTTGAAAATAGCTGATTAAAAGATAAATACTTCTGTTATTTCCGTCAAGATATTAGGATGTAGTTTGATATCTTAGTGATATAGCTTTTGTCCAGGTAAACAGATATAGTTGAAAAAGTGCCAAACTATAAGTAACATTTTGTCTTTAAATGGTTTATTGAATCACTTTGTATATTTGAGAAATCTAGTCCCTGTATGACAAAGCGTAAAAGAAGCAAATGGAATTTCAGGTTATTAAAGAAGTCCCTTTATTTCTGTGCTGAACAATAGTTACAGGAACAATAAGCTGAAGCTGTACCAGTTAATTAAATTTAACTTAAAATGATTTGCTATTGCAAACTAAAAACTTGTTTCAATGATCTAACTAACAGTGTTATGGTTTGCTATCAGGCATTGTTGGAGACATCACCTTACCTCCTGGCAGCAACTGTTGTGGTTTCCATTCTACACAGCGTCTTTGAACTCCTAGCTTTCAAGAATGGTAACAGAATTCATTTTAAAAAAAACTTAATTCACTGCATTAGTATTTAACACATTTCATCCTCTAAAGTAAAATTTTTATTTTTTTAGATTATTTTTGAATTAGAATGTTTTGATTGATTCAGGTGAATTCTTGGTTAATTAGGAGGCCTTGCTTGGGGATACATCCTCAACACTAAACATTATAAAAAAATTCAGATTTCTATTATTTTTTAATACAATTATATATTTAATCATCAGTTATTTTAAACATCAATTAAAAATCTCATTGTTTGTTTAAGTGGACAGGTAATTCTGGTTTGATTATGTAATCATTTTTAAATACTAATATAGACTTTGAACTCGATACTAGCTCTATGGTAATTCCAACTGAATTTATAAAATCAGTAGGTTTGTCCAGGATGAAATCAAAGTCGAAGAAAAGCAACAAATAATGAGAGATCTCTAGTAACTGTACCTCTCTACTGACTGTTGTTTACGTCTGACAGATATCCAGTTCTGGAACAACCGCAAGTCGCTGGAAGGACTATCCGTCCGGTCGGTGTTCTTCAACGTGTTCCAGTCCCTCATCGTGTTTCTTTACGTGTTCGACAACGACGCAAACACTTTGATACGGATCAGCTGCTTTGTCGGACTGTGTATTGAACTTTGGAAAATAAACAAGGTTCGTTGACTCCCCCATTGTTAAATGTAGCTCTCTCTAAAAAGCGATTTGTTGAAAGTTTTTAGGTTTGCCACTTTAGTTATCACTTGATGAATTTATTTTTATTTCTTCGGAATAATAGCCAAAAGTAGAGTTTGGAAATTAATTTGAATAACTTAAATTCAAGAAATAAAATTAAAGTTTCTAGAAAGAGAAAATCGAATCTATAAAACTTGGATCATTACTTGGATCATCATTACTACAGCCAAAGTCCTAACATCTCCCCCCCCCCTTCCGTGTCAGTGTCATTTTCATTCATTGCATTTTTAAATATAATTTTAGGGTTAAAATTAAAGACTTAATTTCAAGTTCATCTCGTATTCTTGAATTAATTAATCATGATTTGGTGTTTCTAGGTGGTCAATATCACATTAGATCGAGAAAACAGGATATTTGGCTTACCACGACTGAGGTAAATATAAATTTCATAATAATTGTATTTCAATTTTAATAAATATTGTTTGGGGAATGTTAATAAATTCTTACTTTCAAAAACGATTTGCAATTTTGTGTTAAAAGATAACAAGATCAGTTTTTATATAATATTCTAAGTTGGGCCTGTTACTGTTGGTGTGGTGAGATTTGAATTTGAATCAGTGCATACTTTCCAACACAGAACAGGAGAAAAAAAGTCGTACGAAAGTTTGTCTTACAATGAATTAGTTCAGGTTGTTTATTGTCAGTCCAATATTTCTGGCCAATTTTTGTGGACCTTTATCAAGGAAGAGAGGGCAGAAAGATTTATTTCAGGTAAGACAGTTTTTTCTTTCATAATTTTTACATAACAAGTGAAACATTCAAAATTATAGATGGGAGAAAGTCATCAGGCTGTGATTAAAAAACACTTCTACATGATTTGGTAGAACATGGAGACAGCAATTAATTACTCTAAAAAAAACCTGTGAACAGTCTAGCTACATGAGTGTCTGTCCCAGGTTCGAGGACAAGGGCTCGTACGTGGAGAGCAGCACCAAGGAGTATGACCAGTTGGCGTTCAAGTACCTGTCGTGGGTGTGTTACCCGCTGCTGGTCGGCTACGCGGTCTACTCCCTGCTCTACCTCGAACACAAGGGCTGGTACTCGTGGCTGCTTAACATGATATACGGCTTCCTACTCACCTTCGGTAAGACCTGCAGTTCAACTTAGTCGGATTTGTCGTTTGAAAAAACCTGTTTGTGGTGGTGTTCTTTGATAAAATGTTTGTTCACAAGTGCTTACTCTTAGGATTACAGTCCCTTAGTGGATGTTTGAGAGAAGTGTTGTTGATTTGGCGACTTTGTAAACAAAAAGACTAAAACAGAAAGTGTGTTATGAGGAGAGCCATGTTTTGCAAAATAGGTAGTGTAATTTTTCAGAGTTTCCATTAGAAAGAAATATTCATTCCTCGACCAGACACTACGCAAATTTTTGAAACAGTCCAACTTATTGATAAATCATACCATTGAATTTTAGAATAGTGTACTTTTTAGCGAATTTCCCCTATAGGGAAGAAGCTATTACCGTAGGTCTCATGGTAAGACCTAAGCCCGAGACCATTATAACTTTTCATTTTGTGGCCACCAGAAGCAAAAAACACCATTCGTTAGAATTTTTAGATATATATATATCTATATATATATGTATGTGTCTGTTAGCACGATAGCGGCCGTAAAAATGGTCCGATCATAATGAAAATTGATACAAACATGTAAAGTGGTAATCACTCGGACGAGTTCGTGAACCACCGGAAGGGGGGGGTAAAGGGGGTTAAACCCCCCCAAAAATAGGTTTTTTGAGTGTTTTACTAAGAAAAATAAATTTTATCGAATTTTTGTTGGTACCATTGAATTCAGCTCAAAAAACAAACAATTTAGTAATTTGAATCACTGCTCTATGTCCATTGGTTACCGAGATATTGAAAGTGGTAAACACAGTACGTTGTCCCAATGTTAACCTTATGGGAAATAAGGAAAATTCTATATCTCGGTTATTTCTCAACATATCTTGATAAAACTTGGTAAATGGCTTCTTCTAGTTCAGATCTACTAAATATTGAATTAAAACCATCCAGATTTAATATACCTGTAGCAGCAAACCTGCGTACTCATTCCCCATGTTATTCTTATGGAACTTACCAAAACATGTCAAATCTCGCTATGTTGGATTGAAATATGTTGTTTTGCATTTTTAAATTCGCTGAGTATGCTGGTCTGCTGCAACGGGCGTATTTATATCATGTATTCTATTTCTATTTCTATTCCTTAATCAGTTAAGGGGTCATTTTGTGGGGAAACTCTAAACAATCTGGACATATTTTCAAAATTCATAAACGTTGTCTTCGTCTGATGACTTTAAAAAGTAAGCGGACCTGATGCAGACCCATTTTTAAATAGTTAAACATCTTAACTTTGCCCTGTTTATTTATTTTAGAATTAGTACTTTTTGCGATGAACAACAAAACCGTTTACTTGGAAAATGCCTTGCAACATGAATACAGTACTAGGCACAAAGACAAATTTCAAATACCTAATCACAGGTTGACACTCTTTGAAAAATCTCCTCAATATAGCGCAATAAAAATTATTAATAAAATTCCTACAGAAATCCTAGAGCTTCCCTTCAATACTATGAAATCAAAAATAAAAAACTTTCTTATTGATAAGGCCTTTTATTCCATAAAAGAATTTTGAGACAGTAATGAAGTGGTAGGGTAAATTGTAATTATACTTGAAGATAACATTTTATTTAACATCTATACATTTAAATAAAATCTATTTTTTGTGATAACATTTTATTTAATTTTTTAGGATATTGTTATTTTAGGTTTAAGACTAATGTATGACATGTCATGTGTTTGCTGCAGAAACATTTCTGCCTTGTATGTAAATATTTTATGACAATAAATGAAATTAAATGAAATGAAATATTGTTGTGAGCTCAGATTTTTGGCACTGAAATCTACCCTGGCAAATCCCATATCATTAGCATGCTGCCTAGTACGTTCAAATCTCGATCCAACAAAAGTGAGCTCACCACCAGTGGCGACGCGTGACATTTTTAAGTGGTCATCGCTGATAGTGTAGAAGTACACGGGACTGCGCCGGCGCCGCGCGGCGGAACAGCTATGTTGCTATTTATAGAATAGTCGCGACAGACCTGCGCTTGACCGGCCCGGATATCCGTCCCCCAGCGTCATTCATAGACCCCACGACCATAGATAAAAACATCCATGACTCTACTGAAAAGGCGAATGGAATAATACTGATACTTAAAAGCTCTCGGATGAAAGTTTAACATTGAAAAATGCAGCTAGGTATTTTATTAAACAGTTTATGATTTCATTTTTATAAATTTTTAATCAGTTTAGTTTTATTTTTATAATTGTTTCAGTTGAACAATTATATCACCTTCTCCTTCAGTCATTGTTGTGCTCATCGATTAATAATAAAACATGTTAAAAATTTTATTAAACCACTGCAACTTCACTCATTGAAACTACACAAACACAATCACAGCGCGCGGCGCGAGAACTGTACGCATGCGCGAGTAGCGGAGCAGGTCTCTCTGCACTGTGAAGTGAACTATTTTAGGTCTCTTTGCGCATGCGCGAGTAGCGGAGCAGGTCTCTCTGCACCGTGAAGTAGCACTGACAGAAGTCGAGAGTTGCTCGTTACGTGGCGAAGGCTGCCGAGTACAGCTGAAGGGAGCCGGACGCCAACCGATTCTCCAGCGACAGAGAATCGCTTGGCCGCCTGTACAACAGCGGTGTGAGTGGTGGGGATGGACGCGGGGAGGTGGGCGCTCCACTCGATTGGATTCTCCAAACTCGGAGAATCGGTTCGGATTTAGTCAACAGAGAACTACGGACGCGGCGCATCTGGCGCGCAAAGCAAAACGCCGTGCATAAAAATAGCCTGATACTCCGAAAATTTATGATTTTCTTTTGAAAATAATAGACATTTAGGCTTCTAACATTATGTTTTTTGTAGTTTTATCTAAAATATTTACTTTTAAAATTGAGTTAGTCATCGGCGAATCTGTAGATGACCGCACGCCTCGCCACTGCTCACCAGAGTAAGAATTATTTTTATTAGTGTTTAAAAAACTAGTTTAGATATTCTACCAACTTCCTGAAGCAATCGTGGGTGTAGACTGTAGACCCAATCATAATAGATGTTAGGGAATAATATTTTTCTTTTGGAGCAACGTGAAGTATTTTTTATCGAAGTTCACTAGTTTAACTTTTTGCTGTAATGTTGGTAGGGTTCATAATGATGACACCGCAGCTGTTTATCAACTACAAGCTCAAGTCGGTGGCCCACCTGCCTTGGCGGATGATGTCCTACAAATGTCTCAACACGTTCATCGATGACATCTTCGCATTTGTCATCAAGATGCCCACCATGTACCGCCTTGGATGCTTCAGGGACGGTATGTAGTGTAGTGTAATGTCGAATGTGGGTAAAAATGGTTTAGAAAAGTTGGCTACCTACTGCCTGCCATATTTAAAAATTGTATAGCCATTGGGAAAAAAATATTTGTAGGTATAAGAAGAATACACTTAAAGAGTTTATTCTGATGAAAAAAATTCTCTGCCCTGGCAAAAAAAAGGTTTCGCCCTCTAAAGTTTATAGTAATAGTTAAAAAATCTGTTAATTAGCCATCAGATCCGTTAAATTAAAAGTAAACATAAGATATCCCCAAAAAGATTCTTCTACTTTGTGTTGATTTTACCCTCCAAAAATGATGGCTACCCAGCAAATCTCAAAGTGGCATGCCATTCCAAAATTTGATAACCCAACAATTTTAACTTTCAGTTGTTCTTAGATTGCTAGTTCAGCAATCTATTTAGATTGCTCGGTTGCAGCTTCACTTGCAAACACTGCAACCCGTAGAACGATTTCAAAGTTCAGTTTCACATGTTCAGTTGTAAACAAACTTCAGGTTGCTTACAACCTGAACAAATTGAAACTGAACTCGGTCATACAAATATCGATTGATAGTGTCTACTTTAGTAACGCTCATTATTTAAATTCTAAAACGTATTGGCAAATCAAAAGTCCTTTTAATTTGACATCTTAAACATTAAAATCCGTCCAGCCATTATTGAGGTTGGACTGTGAAAAGAAAACCGCTTGTTTATTAATATTTAGATAACCAGTAGTCTATAGTTGTAACAGAAGTCTATAGTTATAACAATTATTTTTTTAACAATGGGGTTGAGGTCTATGCACCGGTTTCATATGATGTAGGCGACAGGCCCGATTCCATAACTGGGCACAATGGGCACGTGCCCAGGGGCGCCAGGGTTTAGGGGTGGAAAGAGGGCGGAAGAAAAAAATAAACGGACGACGTCGACATCGACTGAGTTCGACCTCAGAACTGTTGAGAGGGCGCTTGCGCCCTTGACGCCTCGTGTAAATTTGTCCTCTCCTCCTCCCCACCACTGCCACCAAGCCACCCGCCCCTTGTATATTTATTGGCATATGCACAATATTGTACTTGCATAAAAGTAACATTAAGAGAAGTAAAACCTAGACGAGTGGGGGCATTGTCTGAGAGTTTGACCTTGGAACTGTTGTGAGGGCGCACGTGCGCACGCTTCCTCGTGACGTTAGGCTATTATGTATAATAGATTACAATGCAATGTCTACAGTTCATCTGCAGTTTTACGGTTGCCGGTTGCCAGTCCGGGACACGGCGGGTTCATAGGTGGTGGATAATGGAAAGACTCACCAATTTAAGGTGGAGTTAAGGGAGAAATCCCTCCCGAACCAAAACTGGCAAAGACTAAGGTACTAAGGTTGACTACCGTTCCCGATCAAAATGTTAAAAAATGCCACTGGCGTAGAAAGACACAAAATACATTAGGCGACCGGTCACGGTCGTGCGGTGACAGGTCTGCGTCCTGACACAAAATATGAATAATACTTCAAATGTGGCAATTGTGCGTGTTCACTTGGTGATCCGGTGACAGTGTCTTAACAAAAAAACAGGGATCGGCAACGCGATGCCGCGGCCGATCGCTTATTGTAAAAAAGGCCTTATGGGTCGGGGGGGGGGGGGGGGGGGGGCGCACCAGTTTAATATGCCCATAGCGCCAAGAGGGTTAAAAACGGGCCTGGTAGGCGAGATGAGATTCATAAGGCTGCAACAAAAATTATGTTGCTTATCACATAACTTTAACAACATTAACATAAAAGAATGACATGCCACATTCAGTCACCAACTGTTGACGTATGATTGTTGCAGACATAGTATTTTTCATCTTCCTCTACCAAAGATGGATATACAAAACCGATCCGAAAAGAATCAACGAGTTTGGCTACTCCGGGGAGATGGAGGCAAACGGTTCAGCGGCTGTGGAGCCCTCGGACGGCCAAGCCGCGATCGAGTCAAAGAGCAGCGATGACAAGAAGAAGGATTAACGCTTCTGCAAAAGCTAGTTGTTAATCTCTGGATGTTGTTTAGCATTGTAATCTAATATTTATAATTTGTTAAAGGCTTTTAAAGTGATTTTTCAGTTTTTGAAGTCGACGGCTTTAAAAAAATCACATAGATAGTAAAATTTGTACGCTGATTTCACCATTCAGTTTTTATGCACTGTTTTTCCCGATTTAACAGTCATAAGATATATTCTGTTAATATACTTTTTGATTTTAATGTTCACTCGGGACAGACTTATTATTTGTAGATTCTGTTTTAAGAAATGCAATTTTATAAGTACAAATTTGTTTGTACTTGTGATATTTCTTAAGGTGGTGTTTAAGTTAGTTTTATGTGTTTCATAAAACCTTATTGTATATTATATAAATGTTTATACTTCCTTGCTGCTGTTTCGAATTTTGATAGTATTACAAAATAAAGTTATCAGTTAAGTAGAAATGTCTGTTATTTTATAAACCCAAAATTTTTGTTGAAATCCAAGCGTTTAGTTTAGTGTAGCTGTTTGGTAGGCAACATAAACAAGATGCACTGTGCACCAAAGATCATCCAATCAGAAAGCGTTACACAAGAGTCTCCCAAATAACATTATAGGTGCATATCAATTCTGATTGGCTAAATTATTGAAAACGTGAAGTGGGAGATAGCCTCACTTGCAAGACACTTAACATAATCTTTAGAAGGTACACAAAATAGTGAGGTTGAGTGTATTGCTGGTGAAATTATTGTTTTTAATCAACTATATATGATAATGTGAAAGTAAGTTCAAATTTAAATTTACATGTAAAATGTCCTGAAAAACGTAATAGTACAGAAAGATAAGACCAGAGAAGTATATTACATTACAAGGCTGGAAAATACTGTTTTGTGGGACGAGAATGATAGTTCCCGCGTGAGCCAGAGGCGAATGTGGGATTTTCATGCGAGAACGGCGGCCGTGTAACTTATGATACTTTTCATCATAATGGCACAGAAACATCATGGAGTTAAGTGATACGGCATCAGAAACAACATCCTCGCTTAAATAAGATGAAGAGATACAAATTTGCTGATAAAAAGGGAAGAAAAAGTACATTAAATCGAGTCTCAACCATACAATGTACTGACGTGCAACTGGAGACCGGTATGATTGTACTACATTTTTTCTTAGTGAATTTCCTCTGGAATAAGCTATTACCGTTGTTTAACAGAATGGACAAAAAATATCCATTCAGGTTAACCTCAGCAACAATTATCAATGACAATTTTTATGTCAATTGATAGCTTTTCATGTCTACTTTCTGGATATAAAGTGAGGTTATCGTGGAATTGCATGTTTACCTGCAAAAATCACGATTTGTTTCCAAATTTAACATGGGCTTATATGGGGAATAGAATTTTCATTTTTTGAGTGTCTGTTAGCACGATAACTCTCATAAAAATCGTTGTTATGAGAAAGAGACGAATGACAGGAAAAACCAGCAGTGCGGGATAACTGATGGCGGTAATTTTTAATCAGAGTAGAGTTTTTCTAAATCCGACCTACCATTCAGCCTCAATTGGTTCAGATTTTTGGAGTTTCTCTATGAATGATGTTCCACCTCTAAACTGCCTAAAAAAGCAAGTTTAGAGGTCTAATTTTCTGGGGGAGAGCCCCCAGATCCCCTTTTGCTGGGGGGTATTCAATATCCCCCAGACCCCCTGGAGGGCCAGTGCAGTGTGCAGACTTGGCGCCCTGGCACTCGGCGGCCCTTTGGTGTTTGCAAAGAACATTTACAAAGTCAGTTATCCTTATATAGTTATCTGAAAAGTTTTAACAGTTCAACAAAAACATTTCATTCAGTCATTTCAACTGAGGTTTTGCAGACAATTACAGTTTTTCCAACCGCCATATTTCATGCACTACTCTATACCTAAACCTTTTTTTTTTTAACATGGTTTTATTTCTGGGTCAATATACAAAATATTATGCACAGAAAGGATAACAGTACAGCCATAACATTATCGGGTTCGCTCTATTTAGAGACACCCATGAACAAAATTAAATAAAAATAGTTAACAATAAGGAAAGACAAAAAAATAGATTTGCAGAAATAATTCAATTGAATTCTTCCAACATGTCGCCAAAATCTTGAGGGATTCGTGGTTTCAATCTACGGTTGAGGGTTGGTTCCCCGATGTTAAATGCCACTGCTCCAGGGACGAGGTGCAAATTTGAAAGAAATTTTCTTGTAGTCACTGTTACAAAGTTTTTAATAGAACGAAGGCCTAATTCACGGTGTATTTGCGCATTTCGAATGAAAAGTTGAGTTGCTCAAGGCCACACTCAGGGCCGGCCCCAGGGGTGGGCGGACCGGGCGTCAGATTTTTGGGGGCGGCAAATTTTAAGTAACGGCAAATATTAAAATATGAATAAAACAATAAATTCATGATCGTGAAGAGTAAAATTTTCTGCATCACATTTTACCCAAAAGAGCTACTCCTAGTTAGTTGATCATAATAATATATTAAAATATTAAATAATGAAATTCTAACAAATTGTTATAGACTGTGGGAAATAGTAAGAATTAACCTTTTGTTGTTGATTTGTTTTTTATATTTCATCAGATGACAGAAAAACAACTATATTTTCACACACTTTTTGCATTCCCATGTGTTTTGTTTGTTTCTAATCTTTACTCTATGAAACATATAATTTTTGTGATTTTTGTTGACATGAGGTCAGCTAAGGTGATATTTACCTATTTACATTTTTGTTGTTATTTCATCACCATCATGACAACTTATAAAGCCAATGTTATTTTTTATATATTTTAAATTCAAATTTCTACATGTGTCTAAAAGATTATTATTCATTTCTATGGGATTGTGCACATCCCATCTACAGTAAAAATACAAATCTATCAGTGTACCTAGATATAGGATGCTCAGAGGTTTAGAAAAAGGGATTTAAAAATCAAATTACAAAATGCTTGTTTATTGATGTATTAGAATCTTTTTATTGTCCACTACGCTGGGAAAAAGTTAACAAAATCAATATATATATATATATATATATATATATATAAAGAGTTGTGTGTTGGTATATTTCGGGCTACAGCCAAAACTATATGTCGTAGATACCTGATCTTGGTGTCAAATTAAAGCTTGGAACCTCATGATGTGCATTAAGGGTTTTGGTTTCGATATCATAAAGGGCTTAGGCCAGGGCCTGATTAAGAGGTTTGGCGCCCCTAGACTTGAGTTGATTTGGCGCCCCCCCTCCCCCCTCCGCCCCTATGTGTCACCAGATGTATCGTATACACAATGAAATTACAAATTTAATTCCTCCAGAACTAATAGTTTAAAACTACATTAAACCTAGAAGATAACTGAACTATGATCAGTGTAGGCAAAAATTGTCACAAATAGAATAAATAAGTCGATTATAATCAGTTACATGCTCAAGGACAAGTCACTGCTGTCTGTGACACTTATTCAACTGACATGCTCGCAACTTACACATGCACTGCTACTCTTTTCTACTTTTGACCTCGGCCACATCTGACTCAAATATCGATTCATTGTAACAGTCTTCATTAGACCTTTGTACCTTCATTTGTACCTGGTGGACCGAGACTTATTCGGTATTATTTCATATTTAGTACTTCATCAGCTCACTACAATATTTTACTAGAACCAACTGGAGGATAACAAAGACACCCACATCCCGTCTTCACATGGGCTAAGGCTGAGAGAATCTTTTTTTCTCTGCATTGAGAGTGTGACTAGGTATAGTTAACAGTGTTATAAAATTGATAAACTATTTTTATTATTCCATGGATCTTTAAATCACATACTGAATTTTTCCTAGGTGGCTGTAGTTTGCAAACAGCTGTTATTTGATTACGTTTTTTTTTATATTTTCATTATTTCATTGTTTTAGCGAATTTCCCCTATAGGGAAGAAGCTATTACCATAGGTCTCATGGTAAGACCTAAGCTTGGGACCATTATAACTTTTCTTTTTTGGGACCCCAGAAGCAAAAAACACCATTCGTTTGAATTTATATATATATATATATACATATATATATATATATATATATATGTGTCTGTTAGCACGATAGCGGCCGCAAAAATGGTCCGATCTTTATGAAATTTGGTACAGACATGTAAAGTTGTAATCAATTAGACGAGTTTGTGAACCAGCCCGATTGGACCACCGGAAGAGGGGGTAAAGGGGGATAAACCCCGCCAAAAATGGGTTTTTAGCGAATTTTTCCTATAGGGAAGAAGCTATTACCGTAGGTCTCATGGTAAGACCTAAGCCCCAGACCATGATAACTTTTCGTTTTGCAACCCCCAGAAGCAAAAAACACCATTCGTTCGAATTTTAGCGAATTTCCCCTATAGGGAAGAAGCTATTACCGTAGGTCTCATGGTAAGACCTAAGCCCCATACCATGATAACTTTTTGTTTTGCAACCCTCAGAAGCAAAAAACACCATTCGTTCGAATTTTTAGATATATACATCTATATATCTATATATATATGTGTCTGTTAGCACGACAGCGGCCGTAAAAATGGTCCGATCTTGATGAAATTTGGTACAGACATGTAAAGTGGTAATCGATTGGACGAGTTCGTGAACCAGCCCAATCGGACCACCGGAAGGGGGGGTAAAGGGGGATAAACCCCCTCAAAAATGGGTTTTTTGAGCTTTTTACATAGAAAAATAAAATGTATCAAATTTTTTTGGCACCATTGAATTCAGCTCAAAAAAACAAACAATTTAGTATCTTGAATCACTGCTCTATGTCCATTCGTTACCAAGATATTGAAAGTGGTAAACACAGTACGTTGTCCCTATGTTAACCTTATGGGAAATAAGTAAAATTGTATATCTCGTTTATTTCTCAACATATCTTGATAAAACTTGGTAAATGGCTTCTTCTAGTTCAGATCTACTAAATATTGAATTAAAACCAACCAGTTTAAACATACCTGTAGCAGCAAACCTGCATACTCATTCCCCATGTTAATCTTATGGAGCTTACAAAAACGTGTCAAATCTCGCTATGTTAGATTAAAATATATTGTTTTGCATTTGAAATTCGCTGAGTATGCAGGTCTGCTGCAACGGGGGTATTTAGATATATATATATGTGTGTGTCTGTTAGCACGATAGCGGCCATAAAAATGGTCCGATCTTGATGAAATTTGGTACAGACGTGTAAAGTGGTAATCAATTGGACGAGTTCGTGAACCAGCCAGATCGGACCACCGGAAGGGGGGGTAAAGGGGGATAAACCCCCTCAAAAATGGGTTTTTTGAGCTTTTTACATAGAAAAATAAAATTTATAAAATTTTGGTTGGCACCATTGAATTCAGCTTAAAAAAATAAACAATTTAGTATCTTGAATCACTGCTCTATGTCCATTGGTTACTGAGATATTGAAAGTGGTAAACACAGTACGTTGTCCCAATGTTAACCTTATGGGAAATAAGTAAAATTATATATCTCGTTTATTTCTCAACATATCTTGATAAAACTTAGTAAATGGCTTCTTCTAGTTCAGATCTACTAAATATTGAATTAAAACCAGTCAGTTTAAACATACCTGTAGCAGCAAACCTGCATACTCATTCCCCATGTTAATCTTATGGAGCTTACAAAAACATGTCAAATCTCGCTATGTTAGATTAAAATATATTGTTTTGCATTTGAATTTCGCTAAGTATGCAGGTCTGCTGCAACGGGGGTATTTGAGTTTTTATATAGAAAAATAACATGTATCGAATTTTGCTGGCACCATTGAATTCAGCTCAAAAAACAAACAATTTAGTATTTTGAATCACTGCTCCATGTCCACTGATGGCAATGTATACAGAACCCTCTAATAGTGAGGTGGCTTAGTGAAATTGCCGTTACCTGGCGGATAAAAGCATCAAATTTGGTGTGAAGGTACCTTATGGTGTACTAATAAATTTTAGCTTAGGAGCCCTTTTGAATTTTTAAAAATTTCCACACCCGGCACCAAAATCCGAATGTGGTATGTAAAATCACAATTAACATGGGATCATTTTTGAAAAAAAGTTACTTTACTGTATTTTTTACATGTACTTTTTTAGATATTGACTTGGAAACAACGCATATCGTTGTTTAGTGGTCCTTTAGTGATCCTTTATTTTTACAGGATCATAATTTTCGGCCGCCATCTTGGATCCGCCATTTTGGATATCAACTCAATTTTTTTTAATGTAAAGGTGGTGTTGCGACGCATAATTTTAAACTAGATTTTCACGCTGATTACAATGCTGAAATCCGTTTTTAAGAATATGCATTCATTAAAAAGATATACTGAAATGAAAATTCATCCCCATACATTTCTTATGGGCGTTTCATATTTTTAGCATTTTTTAAAATTATTTTTCTTCTATCTCTCATTATAATTAAGATATGTACTTAGTTTTAGTCTTAGAATACTCAGTGGAATAGCGGCTCTCATTTGAAATATTAATCATCAACTTTGGACGAGTGACAGATGAGCTATAAGGCATAATATGAACTTATAAAAATAAATTTTCGGTTTTTTGTTTTTAATCAATTATCTATATCTCCGGTTTTAAATAAGGTATTAAGTTCTTTTTGGTCTTAAATCACTCAGTAAACCATCAGCTTTCAAGTGAGCTAACTCTCAATAGAATCAGATTGAAGTTTAAGTGACTCATGAGCTTTCACTCAACATAAATTCGTTTTACTTACATAATTTTACAGTCCTTGAAGGATTTCTCTAGTTCCAAAGAAGACTCAAAAATCTTAAAGGTCTTAATTGACTCTGTAGATTATTGGCTTTCATCTGAGTCATAAATTATTTTAATAGATTGCGTTTCAGGTGAGTTGCGGTCCAAAAACACGCATAAAATTGAATTTTTCAGACATTTTTGTTCATATAAAGACTGTTACCTCCATTTCTAGGACAGGTATAAAGTTCTGAATGCTTTTAAAAGACTCAATAAAATATCAGCTTTATTTAGAGACTATGATCATTTAATTTGGACATGTTCGTGGTGAGATATAAACCACTATTAGGCGTAAAATTTAAAAATAACTAATCTTTATGTCGTAATGAGCCTTAAAATCCATTAAAAACTTAACCAAATTTACGTATCAATATATCAAACAAAAGCCAAAGTATCACTGCGTATTTTAAGACCAAAATGATTTCAATACCTAATTTGGAACCCGAGATACAAATACTTGATTAAAAACAAATTTCCTAAAAATTGACTTTTAAGTTACATTGAGGCTCATAGCTCATCTGTTACTTGTCCGATGTTGATAATTAATATCTCAAATGAAAGCTGCCATTTCACTAAATATTTACAAGACTAAAACTATCTGCATATGTTAATTATAATGAGAGATATAAGAAAAATAATAAAAATGCTAAAATATGTCAGAAAACGCCCATAAGAAATGTATAGGGATAAATTTTTATTTGAGAATATCTTTTTAACAAATGCATATTTTCAAAAACTGATTTCAGCATTGTAATCAGCGTGAAAATCTAGTCTGTAATGATGTGTCACAACGCCATTTTACGTTCAAAAAATTTGACATGATATCCAATATGGCGGATCCAAGATGGCGGCTCAGAATTAATACCTAATCAGATTGAAGTATTTACTACTCAGCAAGTAAGGCGGTGGTTCCAAATCGATATCTTGGGAAATATTAGCTTGGATACACTTAAATAACATTTTTTCAATATATATTTCTGTATTTGTCGGCCATTTTGGATTATGGTGCCGTGTATGGAAATGCTTAAAAATTCGTGAGGGCTCCTAAGCTAAAATTGATTAGTATACCCTAAGGTACCTTCATGCCAAATTTGGTGCTTATATCCACCCGGTAATGGTGTTCTTAAAATAAAGCCCTAAGCAACCGGACTATAAGTAGGGACACCTTATGGAAAAGTGTAATTGCCGCCACTAAAAAAGAGATGCCGCCTCTCAGTCCGATTGGAATTGTTGTAGGAGTTTACCGATAAAGCTGACTTCCAAAGTCAAGCAGCTGGTTGTAATATTTTGACAGTTGTATGTTATTGTTTTGTATGTTTGCATACACCTGGTGCATTATATCTTGACACTTGGGAACCCTTTACACCTGAAGCAATTGGAGTAGAATGAAATTCATCAGACCACAGCTGATAAGCAAAGGTGTACTAGCCTGAAATGTAAACATTTTGCAACAGCTGTCAGTGTATAATCTTAATTGTCATTTGTAAACAAAATACAGTTGATGTTTTTAGAAATTAGTTTTTATATTATTTGTTGTCCAAAATCATTTTCAATAAACAATATCTGACAGCCCCAGCAATGGACTAGGCCAAGGGTCAAGATATAATGCGCCAAGTGTAACCATCTCTATTACTAGAGATGGCTATAATGTTTGTGTCTTTTACCATAATGTTTACCTGCTTTTGATTACAAACATTTCATTTTGACATTTTGGATAGTGAATAGAAGCGCTGACTTTACGGGGCCAGCTTGAACTTTTCCACGTATCAGCGCTAATTTCTGCTCTGCTTTTCGGTGGCGGAACTAAACAAATTTAACATTGGATGTCCCTAGAGAGTTCTGTATACATTGCCACTGGTTACCGAGATATTGAAAGTGGTAAACACAGCACGTTGTCACAATGTTAACCTAATGGGAAATAAGTAAAATTCTACATCACGGTTATTTCTCAACATATCTTGATAAAACTTGGTAAATAGCTTCTTCTAGTTCAGATCTAATAAATATTGAAATGAAACTACCCAGTTTTAATATACCTGTAGCAGCAAACCTGCATACTCATTCCCCATGTTATTCTTATGGAGCTTATACCAAAACGTCAAATCTCACTATGGAGTGAAAATTTTTTATCGTGCCCTTTAATGTCCCTGGCCTCTTATTTCGTAGATACTGTTTTTTTAGTATTATATTATGTGTTTTAATATTTTTTGGGACGGGGGCAACATTTTGCAAATATTTATTTGATTGTTAATGGGTTCTAGGTATTTTTTCCGTATTTTCAAAGTCCCGAATGTCACGACCGTAACTTGTTCCTAGGGTCCATTCTTCAACTTTCATGCTATTTTCAGAACAATTATGCGTGCTTAAATAGCTAATGCTATTTTTTATATCATCACTAATTATTAAACTTACAAAAAAAAGAGTATTTAATAATTTTTAATTTGTTGCGAACTGAGTATTACGACAAAATAAGTCTGTCCCTCGATTTTAAGTCCCGACCGTAACGGCAAAATTTGGAACTTTGGAACACGACAGTGGCGAGCCTGGTGGCGATAGAGTCAGTTGGTTTGAAGAGACAGAGGTGAACGGAGTGTTTTACGTTGCGTCAGAGATTTTTCTTTGTTTTTAAACCGATCAAGGTTGATAAAGGTAAGTTTGTGTTTTTGGTAATTTTGATAAGTCCAAGACCGTACTAGTCGTTTGTTACAGTAGACATGGTGTTAATTTTTGTTGATATGATATTTTAATTGCTACGGTAACCTAGACGTCCACTTTGTCTTCTCAAACACGAGGTGCAGGGCTAACACCAGAACAGGGACAAATAATTGTAATGTCACTGACCGTATTTGTCACGACCGAAACCATTTTTGTCACGACCACGATAGCCTTATCGATTGTACGGGGGTACGGTCGTGACAATCATTATAAATTTCGTTGTAAATTGCACTATTCAGTTGAAGTGAAAGACAATTTTATTTTATAAAGTACAATTGAAGGATTTATGAAAAAGTAAAATTGTAGTTTTTGAAATATGTAAAGATTGAAGGCAATGCTTAAATATTATTATAAATTTTTGTGGAATAGAGTACAGTCAACTCCCAAATAACCAGGGTATTGGCCCATTAAAGTGCCAAGGATAATTTAAAATTATAATTTAAAACAAAGACATTAAATAAATTGAGTAAATCGACCGGCGATTCTCGTTTGTCCCAGACCGTACCCCTTGTCCCTGACCGTATCTATCATGATTTGGGTTATACAAAATACAAAAATTGATATATCATCATATAAAACTATAATCACACACAAAAAAGACGCCCCTATGAGGACATAAAGGGTTTTCATATAACAGGAATGATTGCTTGGAGCTAAACAAACTTTTAAAATTTTTTTGCATTTTTTCGATTTTTTTAGTTTTTTGAATTTTTTTTTAGAAATACCAAATTTACTAAAGGCTTAATGAGCTGTTTATAGCAATATTGCCCTAAAACTAAATCTATTTACAGCAAAACATATTTATCAAACCACATTAAATATTTTTAATCTTCATTCTTATGTTGGTTACGGTCAGTGACAAAAATTCGTGTTCTTTCATGAAAGATGCTTTATCATTGAATATACACACAAGATTTTGCGTTACCTTGGCTAATCTATGAATCTTCAAATGTCAATAGATAAAAAAATATCAAAAACGTTTTGAAAAAAAAAGAAAAAAAATTTCGCAAATGTTTTTCCTAAAAGGGCACGATAAAAAATGTTCACTCTATGTTGGATTGAAATATGTTGTTTTGCATTTGAAATTCGCTAAGTATGCAGGTCTGCTGCAACGGGGGTAGTTCATAGCAACTCATGAGGCCCTCATGCTCATGACGTAATTTTTTCCACTTAAAAATATTTTATTAAGCTATTAGTTTTTCTGGCCAAGTAACCTGCATAGAACACGTTTTTCAGTCAGAAATTAGTTATTTCTAGACGTTGAAGGAAATCCTCGGAGTCGTAGTCGAATTAATTGTGCAATCAAGCATGATCAAGCAAACATTGTTCATGGACAGTTTAAGACTAAAGGGGCTTTAGACGGGATAGTACTAGCTTCTAATAATAGCCGCTGGTATTTGCCGCTGGTAAAACTGACGGATAGTAGCCGTACACACGAAGTTAGTATTCGCCGCTAATTTCCGCAGTTATTAGCCTGGCGAGTCACATTGTTGTCATTGTTGTCAACGAGCGCTAATATGTCGGACGATGAATTTACTCGCCACTTAATCTGGCGAGTGAATGCGAGTTCCTGTTTAGACCGGGAGAGTACTAGCGGCGAATAGGTCACGTGATCTCTACTCGCGTGCTAGTGGCGAGTAAAATTGAACATGTTTGATTAAAGGGGGTTTATATAGGGGCTTATAGCTAGACGGGGATAGTACTAGCTGCTAGTAGACGCGTAATGCACTAGCCGCTAATTTCTAGCTGCTTACTACCCCTGTCTAAATACCTACTCGCCTTTGCAGGTACTCGCGGTGAATAAAATCAAACATATTCAATTTTACTCGCCACTAGCAAGCGAGTAGAGATCACGTGACCTATTCGCCGCTACTCCTCTTCCGGTCTAAACAGGAACTCACATTCACTCTCCAGTTTAAGTAGCGAGTAAATTCATCGTCTGGCATATTAGCGCTCGTTGACAACAATGACAACAATGTGACTCGCCAGGCTAATAACTGCGGAAATTAGCGGCGAATACTATCTTCGTGTGTACGGCTACTATCCGTCACTTTTACTAGCGGCAAATACTAGCGGTTATTATTATAAGCTAGTGCTATCCCCGTCTATAAGCCCCTTAAGGGATGTACCTTTAGGTTTGATAAAAAACATGCGTAAGCAGGCCGTATTTCTTGCAAAAGGGGGCGCGGGACTTTTGTTTTATACCAGTCCCACAAATTATTTTTTAATTTATTTATTTTTAAAATTTTCTCCATTATTGGTGCCCCTGGATGGCTGGCGCCCTAGGCTGCAGCCTAGTCAGCCTAGGCCCTGGCTTAGGCACAGGATCCTCCGAAAGCGAACCATGTCAAGGGTTTTGAAAGTTTTTTAAATAGTTACTTCGGTTGCCATTTGAAATAGCTACAATGGATTCAGCACTGAGAAACAACAAGCAGAAAATAATATCCCTGGCAAAGCCGGGGTTTAGGCCTATCAGCTAGTTGTAAATGAAAACAAATGCATCAGCTGATCAGCAATTCACTTTATGTTTCTGCCATTAGAAAATATTTTATCAAAAATGCCATAATTTTTCCTGGTTTTTTCACCGAGACCTTTCATTTAAGCAAAAGATTGATGCGTGTCAGGTTTATATGGTTTCCTCAAAAGTTACGGGTGGTTTGGTTTGGGCTTTGTATATTTGAATACATGCATTTGAAATTCGCTAGGTGTGCAAGTTTTCTGCAACAGGGCGTACTTTTGTTTGCTTACAATTAAACATCGTTAAAATAACGATAGTTAATTGACTTCACAACTACGTTGACTTCACATGTTTTACGTATTTTACATTCGTTATATGATAATAATCAACACTCTTTGATATTTAACGGCTTCATATGAGCATGTATGAGGCAGCGTTTTGTTGGAGGTTGGAGTTGGAGTTGGAAGAACTGCAGCTGAAAAAATAACACAGTGCATAGATTGAAGATTGAAGACGATCAGCGCTGCTGTTTACGTTACGAGTCTCGTTTACGTGTTGAGGATTGTGAAGTGGTTGTTCAATGTTTTGAAACGTTATTGTATGACTACACATTGGGAGAATTCAATTGCAAACCAGAGGTAAGTCTTTAAAACATCAAAACTCACTCAGAAATATACTGAATTTAGTATTTTCAAGCAAATGTAATTCAAACGGCAAGGCTAGGTTGAAACGGTTGTTGAGTGAATCCGCCATTTTTGTTGAGAATTCGTGTTCCTTGTATCACTATTTATGTCTTAACACCTCAGCCTTAAAATGCAATTTGAGAGGATTGCTCCATCTTATGCAATTCTTTTTCTGGTATGCCTATTCACATGTCTGGGTCCAGTCATTTTGAATGATGGTCTATCCATTGTTCAATTTTTACCAAACTTTCCCTAGGCTAGCCTTGATTTTGCCCTCAGAAAGACTTACTGGGCAGTGTTTGATTATTAGTACTGTAGACTCCTTAATAGGCTCATCAAGACGGCTAGGCCAAGATTTCCCAACTTTTGCTCCCGTTAAGATTAATAGGGCTGTGTTATTGAGAGCCCAGGACTCATCCCAAAAGAACAAACTTGGATCAAGAATGCAATGCCCTGATTTTTGATCAAACATATTGTCCTAAGAGATTTAAACAACTCTGTCTCATTCAAAAAGCAGTGGTTGAGAAATGTTTAAGAAATTCAAGCACGCTTGATGATTTATTAAGGGGCTATTTTTATTCACCTGGCTACTTCAATATGGGATTGTGTTGTGGGGTTCTCAACAGAAATGGAATAAATTTTAGATTTCATAAAAATATAGAAGAATAATGATATTTGCCACATGGGCATCTTATTTTTGACGAATATTGAGAGAACCGCAACTGAATAGTTTCGAAGCCTAACTTAGGGATCTATTCTAGGGGGTAGTCTGTACTACCGGGACATTCTCAGAAATCATGACATTTGCTTTCCCTGTACAAGTAAACTAGGTTATCACAGCATTGGAGATGTAATAGTTAAGGATTTAAATTTATTGATATGTAACTTAATCTTATTAAAATCAATTTTTCATGCATATTCTTTTATTTATTTAAACTCTGTGACCCATTTCCTACCCAAAATCTCATTACCGTCCCTGTTCTCGATTGCTATTTTACAAGTTTGAAGCTTTGGGAGAATGAATTTGGTGTAGATATATTCGGTAAAATTACTTTCTATATATTAATAGATATTTCAAATCATAATTTCATTAATAAAAACTAGTTTAAAGACAAAATTAAATGCGTAATTAATCACGATATCACTTCCCAACGTTTTCTCTTCACTACCGTCCCCAAACTTTTATTAGTTCTATATTCAGCCAGGAAAGTGCCAGCGTCTTATCTTTGTTTGCAAACAAAAGAGGCTGTCCGCCATTTTGAATGAGAACCGGTCGCCAAGCTTCAAGTGCTTCACGTTTCAATCGGCGAACTAAGATAAGGACGATCTTGTTTGAGAGTGTTTATTAGTACTCATTACCGTCCCGGCCGACATATTTGTCGTATCACTTATTACTCGTTGTGTTTAATGTTTTTTAAACTCAAATGCCGAACATAAAAGTTTGGTAATGTAACGACTCGGTCATCCCTAACCTATTTAGCGTCAAGATAGAAAATGTTTTTAATATTCATTACCTTCCCCCTCATTACCGTCCCCATATGTTTTAGTAAAGGGACGGTAATGAATAAAAGGAGGACGGTAATGATCAAAAAGTGCTTTGAACCCTTGATTAATTGTTGAACCATCCTTAATTCATTATTATTAATAATTTTGGGATAATAATTGAAGGATTGGAAGTTTATAAACGCAACTCATGTAAATAATTTATCTTTCTTAAGTTATCCTAATCCAAATTTTATACCGGTAAAAAAATGGTTTGAAATCAAAACCAACAATGATGTTCTTTTGTTTCTTGAAAAATTCTTCTTAAAAATTTAGGAAATTTTAAATTTTTTTATGAAATTTAAGTATTAATGAAATTATTAGCTAATAATAAAGATTCATTACCGTCCCTAGTTAATAAATCCTAATAAATAATATAGGCTACTGGTAACTTTATGTGGTGAAAGAATTGGTTTATTTTATTCATATATCATTATAAGTACCTATAAGGAAGAATTTTAGATTTTTTGCAATCTCTACATAAGCTACAGCATGACAATAATATGATACAGTTCATTACCGTCCCTCAAGGTTCATTACCGTCCCTTGTTAATAAATCCTAGAAAATAATATAGGCTATCTTAATGTGGTGCAAGAATTGGTTTATTTTATACATATATCATTAGTAAGTACCTATAAGGAAGAGTTTTAGATTTTGTAAAATCCCTACACATACAGCATGACAATAATATGATACAGTTATTGCATTTTTTCTCAATTTAATTTTGTTAACTTTATTTATGATCAAAATAACAAAGTAGAGTATGAAAAATATATCTTAAACTTTAATGTTTGGGTCCTAATTTATAAATATATTTAAAATTCTATGATAAATCTACTGATTTTAAATTATTTGATGCCACGAACATGGGGGACGGTAATGAACAATTTTGATGATTTGTTGTTAATTTAACTTTATTACTCATTGGAATTTTATGAAAATGCTCTGCTGAGCCCTGTCTATGATTATTACACACACACAAAATTATACCCTTTCTATGTACTTGAATTTTTTGTTACTGATACACTTGAAATGTCATGATTTCTGAGAACGTCCCTACCTTTCAAGCTAAAATGGTTTTGGAAGCTATATTTGTGTTAATAGCAGTATTTTATACTTCAGTTAATCCAATAACTAGTGTTCGGACATCGATAGTTCACCATCGATGTTACCATCGATATCAACATCGAACTAATACCATTGATGTTGCCAAAACATCGGTTCAAAATCATCGAACCGATTTTTTTAATAAAAAAATAACCATTCACTTACAGAAGACCCAGCTGCTCACGCACACGCACGCGTGCCCACACACACACACACACACACACACACACACTCGCTCTGCATACCTTCAAACTAAAAAGAAACTTGATTTTATTGTCTTCTTTTAATTGTGTTTATTGTTTATACTGTTAGGCAATTTAAAAAATGCATAAATTTATGGATAACTAGTGAATTAATTATTTTTTTTAAGTTATATCCGCCATTTCTGTCACTATCAGAATTATTAATTTTTCTCTGAAATGTCTAAGTTATGCCTAATGGATAAGTCTTAGCTAGTTGCATGAAGCTGAAGCCATGTTTACTAATATTGAAATCTGATGTTTATTTTTATCTTTCAGATAATCGTGACTGTTGAAGGACATCGCAATCAAGGACTGTATTTTCAAAGACAGTTGTACAATTGTTTTTATTTTTAATCTGTAAATATTTATTGAAGTTAGAGGGTTATCCCTTCGTGAGTGTTAGTGAAAGACTTGGCCATTCTTGGCCACATTTAGTTCCGTTTTCCGCCGTTCCTGTCACAATGATGACCGAAAACAGTATGATGCTTGGCCAAAACCATGTCGGCGCCCTGCCTAAGACACAGATGAATAATGGACAGCAATCCAATGCCAACTCCAGTTCACATTTACACAGTTCCAAACAGTAAGTATAGGTCCTAAGGTAGTCCTTCTTTGACAGGGATTTTATCAATTTTCTCCTACAGGGAAGAAACTATTACCAGTACTGTAGGTCTCATGGTAGGGTCAAAATCTGAAAAGGGTACAATCACTGTCCCTTCATAAAAAAATAATGTAGCCTACTGTAATTATTGCTAAAAATGTTTTATTTTGGAAGTTTAGGTCTTAATCTTATTGTTTATACTGTTTAAATCATGAATTAAAAAGAGGTTGGGGCAAAATACTGAGAAAAAACTGGCCAAAGTAGTGACGGTCACGTGTCCCCAATCCCAGTTTTACCGCTAAAGACATGTTTTAAACAAGTTCACCCATCAATTAAGTGAATATAAAACCCACGTTTATATTATCGGATACAGGGAGATAATCAAATAGCGCTTATTACGGATGAAACTATATTATTACGACGCCGAGCTCGGTTAAAAGTCGTGTCCCCACCTTAAGCAGTAGCGTCGGTAGTGTAGTCTGTTTCTCATCGTACAGCGACACTAGCGCTAGTAGCAGCCGACAACGAGTTTAATTCAGGAGTGTCATGGCGGCGAGCAACGACGGATGTCGGAGTTCGTCGTGTGAAATGAATTTGGACGTGGAGGAAAATAGTTTTGTTCATTAAAATTGCCGGGTCTCATTTTTTGATGTAGCAACGGTACATGATTTATTCTTAATCAAAAGTAAATCGCTATCCATCGTAATAGTTTAATTCGTCCGTAATACGGCCCGGTTCCAAATGCCGATTCGTCACAAGCGATAGCGTTCGCCATTTTGAGGTTAGCAGACACAACAAGCGAAATTGTAGCGTCGGTCTGGGAAGCGACGGTCGCAAATTTTGGTTAATTTAACGTGAGATCTGCTACATTTTGTGACCGGTTTTTCCATTTGACTGATATACCTTATATTCTTAATGGTGATGTATTTTTTTTATTACGGCCAATATTAATACTTAATAAGAGTAAAATGAATTAGTAAACAATGTGTTAATTATGAAAATAATGATGCAGGGTTGCCACCAACAGGGAAAATCGAATTGTGCGGGCATTTTTAGTTCCAGAAGCAATTTTTTACAACTGTTATACATTATTTTATTTAATCTGAAAATGAAATTAGCTGATAGAAATTCTTTATATTCTTTTCATAGCTTATTCTTTTTAGGAGTATTTGCCCTTGTTTCTGTTTTTACGGTATGAATTTTTAAAATAATGATAAAGGTATTTTAATGTATATTTAAAATCAAATTTGGGTGAAAGTTTTTGATTGATTGTTTTTAAGTTTGTATTAGGCCTATATGCTTTAGATTAATTTATTAAGTCCATAGCTTTTTTGACGTTTGTTACCTACAGTAACCTTTGTTTGAAATGTTTGATACATAAAAAATGTAACATGTCCAACATTGAAACAAAATTTGTTTAAATGCCCCTAAACATTTTTTAATTAAGTTACTTAATTAATTAAAATACAGTATGTCTTAATAATATTTTTTGAAATTTATTTTGTAAGTAGCATTTTTTAATTATGACAAATAATTTTTTAATGAAAAGATTTTTAATTCCGTTTGGTCATCTGTTTTTGCTGCAGTTTAAAAAGCAATATCATACATTTTGAAAAATATAATGATTTTAATGTGTTTGAACTTACTCTAAGAATAGCTGAATGGGTTTTCTTTCTTTTTTAATTTTATTTTTATGCTCTAAACTATAACTTATTCAGGCCTAAGCCTATTTTTAGAAATTTGTAATGAAGCCTTCATTTAATCGTTGAAACGTTTTGATACACAACCACATTAAACATACCGTGATCATTTAAATTTAATTTTGAAGAATTTCAAAATAATTTTTCATGACCAAGTAATAACAATGAATGATTTTGGAAATAGAACATCCTATACATCATAAGTCATTAAAAATACCTATTTTGTATTATGCACCTAATGATTCAGTTAAGGTTATTTTAACACTATTGTATTGTCTTGTAATTACTGAAAAGGCCTATATTAGAAATCAAATTCTTCCTATTTCAGACTATAAAAGGAACAGATGAAGATTTTTCATTAAAAAAATTAAACAACAAACATGTAATGGAAGTCATATCCATGTAACTGAGGTCACGCATTGTAGCAGAATGTCACATTTTAAATTTTTTATTTAAACATATGTATGGTCAAAATATATATAAATGGTTATATTTTTTCAATTAAGCACAGTTTCAAGTTGTTACACAATAATTTTCATGACAATGGAATGGAGTAAACACATTGTGAGGTTAAAAAACCTGACCAAAACTTGTATTTGTATGTGAATTACATCTTTTCTAAGCTATTATTAAGATATAGGTCAATCAAAAGTAAGAGGACTGTAATATATTTAAAAACAGTATATGTGAGCAACAAAAAATATGAAATACAATGGGTTTTCCCTTTTATTTCATTATGTAATATCGATTTATCTGGGTGTGACCTCTATTACGAAAAATGGGAGTTTCCGATATAAAACTGCCTCTCCCATTGACATACATGGGTAATGGTGCTTTCTTTATATTTTCTCATATTCTATAGGGTTCAAAGTATTAAAAAATGTAACTATCATTTAGATACCAAGTAATAACTTTTTAGTTTTTTCCTACTTTGCAATTGTACCCTTTTCAGATTTTGACCCGGTAACTTAAGTTACCCTTGGTAAGGCCTTGACCACCATTTTTGAACATATAAATGTATCGTTCACCCAGAAGCGGTTCAACTCCTTCAATCTAAATAATTTAAGTCATATGAATAGTGCCTGTAAATTGTAGGGTACATACCCTGCAAGTAGGTAACTATAAAATGGACATTTACTCCAAGTCTGGATAAATACCCAAAAACTTGGTTATTTTTGGTATTGATTGAATTTAGACGAGATTGATTTGTCTTTCTGCAATTCCCAAATTCTGTGAAGTTGTTAAAATGATAATATAAATTTTCCAGAGTTTTTTTTATGGTTTTAAGAACATTTTATCTCTTAGCATGATTTAAATAAATACCCAAGTCCGGTTGATTATGATTTTCAACAGTTTTTTTTTATGATGTTAGGCCTAGTTTTATTTAACCCGGCAGAACTGACTTCGATTTGAAAACGCGATGACTGACTCACAGTCTTTTGGACCAGGTTTTATATAAAAATTAGTATATTGAAAATTGGTGAGTTTATTTGCACAAAAACTCCACTTAGGGTAGGGCGGGGTAAAAAAACAGACACTGCTCAAGTGGGGTAAAAAAGACAGGTTTATGTTAAAATCAAAAGTGTTAAATTTAAAGAGTAAAAAATATTATAACAAAATACATTCATATCTTTAGTTGTCTAGGCCAAAAAATAATTTTTTGGGTAGTGTTTTATGGCATTAAAAAATTTTCTCGCAAACCCTTGTCAATTTCGAGCAGAAAACTTTTGTTCCGCGATGGCAAACTTTTTCAGTCTGAAAAAAAAACTACTAACCCGGTCTTTTAGACAGGTATGTCAGTTTTCGCGGGTTAATGTATTTTCTTTAATTCATGTGGAATTTTTAATTTTGATTGTACCAGGGTTGCGTCACAAATAAAGGTAGGCCTATCCTCAAATGTTTGACTCAATGATTGTAACAATAAAGTAGGGAATAAGATTATCAAGGGTGAATTCAACTGTTTTATCCCACAAATTTATGAATACAGTCACTTCATAACCGGGCACCATGGGATCAAGCCTAGGCCGGATAACGACTTTTCTGGATAATCCATTCTGTTATGAAAACGATTATTTATAATTTATGGACTTTATAATTTATAGGCCTATTAAGCGATGTGTAGAAATGACAGTTTCCAATTGAACCTTTTTGCTCTTTCTTGCATTCGGACAATTTTGTATACCTTAAATATGAATAGATGAACAACATAAACCCAGTAAAATAATCTAATAAAATATTTAAGTAAAATAACAACATTGTCTCAATATTCTAATTAAAATTAACAACATTGTCTAAGTTAACTTAAATCAACAGATACATAATTGCTCCATTTTGTCGAAAACTTCGGTCAAAAATCACAGCCCCTTATCTATATATAAAAAAATTCAATTAACTATAAAGGCTTACTCTGAAGCCATATATACATATATATATATATATATATATATAGGGTAGCTTGCCATTTAATATATTGTCAGAAATGGTTCAAGTTCCAAGTGCATTTTGTTGAACATATTCTAATGTTTTGTGTTCAAAGTAACTATCTCTCAAATAGTGCTTGTGAATAGTTGAAACTTTTTTTCATAATATTTACTCGTGTTATTGGCATATAGTAGCCTATGTTAGAAAGATTTAATAAATTAATCAGTTTTTGAGAACATAGGTTCAACCGAATGATTGTAATGATTTTCTGTACCAGTGCAACTAACTGTGAAAACAACATTTTCCTCTGTTAAGGCCTTGAATGTGTAACGGCATTTATGATAAATGATCAGCTGTTTAAAACATTAATTAAATTAAGCTTATTGTACTTAACTGAAGGGTTTAATCAGTAAGGCCCTATTGTGACTGAGCGACGTTGCAGAACAGCAACTCCCATATACAGTAGAACCCCTCATAACCGGCCACCACAGGGGCAAGCCTAGGGTGGATAATGACTTGGCCGGACAACCTATCCTTTTATGAAAACGATTATTTATAACTAATCAACAATACCTAGCTAATAAATTAAGTCCTGTGTAAAGCTTTGAGTGTGCTTTGGGTTATCAAAAAAATGCTCAGGTTAGTTAAACCAACACAACATGTGTGAGTGTGTTTTGGGTTATCAAAAAAATGCTCAGGTTAGTTAAACCAACACAACATGTCATTTGAACTTTGATTGATCTTGATTTAACGATATTGATTTAATTTTCAACTGAATAATTTCCCTGTTTAGTAGTAGTCACTACCGCCACAACTTTCATCGGTTTTGTATGCCTACCATTCAAAGGGACTTGAAGAAAAAACAACTAAAAACTGCCCTGAATAGATAGTAAACAAATGTTTAGAGGTTACTAACTCAAGTGAGTAAAGCATGAGTAGTTGGCTCAAGTTCATATGGCCAAATCAGAGCTAATCCGACTCGCCCAAACATTCGGCAATCAATCTGCTACATGTGGCCTTATGAGAGTGATGTCTGTAGAAAAAGTCGTGCCGAACGCACCAGTTAGTATTTCAGTTGGTTGATTGACAAAAAGGACAGAGATAGTGCAACGTAAAAAAACAGAGAGATACACAAGAGAGTGGGCCTACTAGAGAGATATGCGTCTGTAAGCCATAAGAAGAAAGTTTTGATATTTGCTTCTGAGAAGCAGCCGGATAAACTGAAGACCAGAAAAACCGAGGCTGGATATGAGGGTACTTCATCACTGCCCTACTTCAGTTAGGGCTTGGTGGAAGTATGACAGGTGTGCTCAGGCAGACGAGTTTAGAGCCATTCTGTGCATTCCGCCAAGCTGACGTCACAGGACTGGCTGCCGGAACTAAATACGCAGCCTTTCGCTCCAACTGCCATATCTTACTCTGCACTTTAATCAGTTGAAACATTCTTTATATGTAGGCCTACGTGTTCAGTATGAAATTTCCCTTAAACCGGTATGTCATTGAATTTTGAAAACCCAATAAAAGCTGCTGCATAGCTTTCAAATAACACCTTTTTTTACCATGCATCAAACTATATTAAGCCTCTATGACCTAATTTTTTTAAAATCACAACTGATCTGAATTAGCCGTTTAGTAGAGAAGAAAATTCTCAAAATATTTTGTTTGAAGAGTTTCTACCATAAGTGTTTTATTTATTTACTATAAACGTTACAAAATGAATCAACATAATCCGCAGAATGGACCAGACCTAAGCTTGGTTACTGTTTTGCTCTATCACCTATGGTATTTTATCACTGATATTTATGAAATAGTAATATACGAGGTACAGTCACAAAGTTCCCGGAATGAATTTTTGTAGACATTTAGCGCGATCGCCAGCGGGAAATTCGTCTTGCAGTAGTTGGTACGACTCCTGGGGAGGGCATATCGGTAGTGGAGGTATAGCTGACTTCCCGTAGTGCAGCATTGGAAAGCGCTTTTCGTGTACCTGCAAGTCTACATTGTCGATTTTTGAAAAAAGGCATTTCATGAAAAGCATGCGAACATTAAGTTCTGTGTTTTACTTAAAAATCACCTAGTTAGCTTCTTGAGCTGTTAATTCAAGCATATGGAGAAGAGGTGATGAAGAAAGTCAAGTTTATGAGTGGCACAAATGGTTCCGTGAAGTCTGTGAAAGCATTGAGGATGACCATCGTAGTGGACGACCTTCAGCATCAGACAGTGACAAAAACATAGAGCAGTACAACAAGTTGTGCGTGAAAATCGGAAATTAACGATCGATGGAATAGCATTTCAGGTCAATTTATCACATGGAAGTGTTCACGCCATCCTTTATGATCATTTGAATATGCATAGAATATGAACAAAATCGACAATGTAGACCTGCAGGTACACTAAAAGCGCTTTCCAATACTGCACTACGGCAAGTCAGCTATACCACCATTACCGATATGCCCTCCCCAGGAGTCGTACCAACTACTGCAAGACCAATTTCCCACTGGCGATCGCACAAAGTGCCTACATAAATTCATTCCGGGAACTTTTTGACTGTACCTCATAAATACAATTAAGTTAGTAGAAACATAGTTTCAACTTTAGTTACTGGGAAACATCTAGCATATCTACATAAAAAAATAGTTACAAAATATGTCAAACGTTTTTCTTTTTTTTAGGTTAATAACGAAGAAATAAACTAACAATATTGTTTAGGCCTTTTGATAAACAAAATTAATTTAAAATAATTAAATGCTATTATTTTAATATTAGTATCGTGTTAACTGTTAGTTGCAATTTTACCGAACTCCATTTAAGAGTTGTAAATTAGGCTAATACAATGTTTTATTATACATCGAAAATCTCATATTAGTAAGAACTTTTCTAGTTGTTATTTACTTGTAAAAATAATACTAACAATATAAGAAAATTACTTTTTGCGAGATGCTTACCAACCATTCTTTTGAAGTGCTACAATCAGCGCCTTGCGAGCATACCGACAGACCGACGCGCCGCGCCGGGTTAACGAGAACCTTGTGTACCTAGCAAGCAATTGCCTTTGATTTTAAAGACAAATACTCGGAATCAGGAGAAAAAACCAACAATGTCCCTCAATGTCCCTCTTGGCTAAAGACAGTTACAATTATAATCAGTCCATCTACTACAGCTATGACAACTACCTTTATGTCATGGGATAAATATTTTTTTTAATTCCATGGAAAATACTTCAGCAATGAAGCGGAATCTATTAAAAAAATCTTGACTGGTTTCAAAAAAGATGCAAAAAAAAAAAAGAATAGAGGAAGACGTTTTGAAAGGGTACCTTTATGTAAGGACAATGATTGAAATTAAAAAACCAATAAAACCATGGCAGCTGCATCAACTTTCGATAAAAGGCAAATTGTGTAGAAAATTCGAAAGTTTATGTAAATACTACGAATGTTGTGAATATGAATTGCAGCCAATTTATTTTCCTTAATAAAAATTTTGTTTTGAAAATTTGCTTTGATTCGATACCTTTTGTACCAAGAAAGTCAAAAGAGTAATCTATGTAGCTTACATAATATCCTCACAGTTGTCATTACATGTAATTTATCACACTAAAAACCTAAATGAATGTCAAACAGAAGAGCAATATAAAAAATAATAACGATGATATTCATTAAGAGTCATTGTAACAGCGTGAGGATGCCGCGCATCCACATTACTCATTGATGTATTTTGTACTCTAGCGATTTAATGGTTCTTATTACAAAAAAATATCTTGAAAAAAATTACAATCGTCTTTTTTACTACAAAAATGTGTGTTCCAATCAGTTCCGTTTCTAAAAATAAAAAAAGCCTAGCAGGCTTGAATTAATCCATACACCTCTAAACATACATCTGCACAATAATTATTATAAAAACTGTTCTTTCACAGTTTTTGCCATGAACTAACTACCGTCATAAAGTACATTTAATAATAACCAGAATATATCAAGTTTATCGCTGCAGTTTTAGTCAGTGAAATAACAGTTTTAGTAGACGCTTGCAAATGCAATGCCGTCGTACCGCAAGCTGACGCCACACACCCGAACTATGGCGAGGGGAAGTGGGGGGAATCTGCACAGTAGCACACCTGATATACTTCCACCATGAGTTTGGGTATAACTTAAGAAAACCAGCTTCAAACCCAAGGTCTCAGCAATAGATAAAAGTACTTTTTAATCAATATATTCCACTATGGAAGTGATATAAATAAGTAATGTGTATTTATTTTAATTTCAATTTTAAATATTTCTTTTCTACAGAATGAAAAGAATGGTAAAATTAGCGATGTATAAGAAAGAGTACGTGAGCTAAAACTTTCTGTTGTTAGAAATTCCAACATCGAAAATAAAAATAAATGTTGAAAAATTACCATAAACCCAAAAATGATCCTTCGACTTGAACAAAGTACCTCAAGATGGTTGTTATATCTATTTGGCTTGTTATTTTTTTGTCTTATTTAACTTCTTGTTATTTGTTTGTCTTATTTAACTTCTTGTTATTTTTTTGCCTTGTTCAAACTTTTAGTTTCAATGTTACTTCAGATCAGGGTTCCCAAATTTTGATGGTAAGAAAAAGGGACGTCCGTTGCATTCCCTGGGTCTATTCTTGCGAGGGGAGGGGATTTAAATAATGGGGTGTCTGGAGGTGTAGTACCATTGATTGAAGGGGTCCCCAGTAAAACGTTCTAAGCGACAAAATGTCAAAATCGTAGATATTCAGTGAAAAAGGTTCTCCAGGACATGAGCTACACTGTAGTATATTTTGTTTTGAAGATATTTGAGTTGGTAGCCCTGATTTCGTCTGTCAAAGTTTGCTTGCTTCGCGAGACTGCACAGACTTTCTGGGCAATAACGTTCTATTCGCCGAAAGATGGAATCCCCGCCGGTCGTTGCACTGTCACCCAAGGACCAAAATCGCGTAAATAAAAATGAAATACGTGAAGAAAATATTGGAAGACCAGGATTGAATATAAAAAAGTTGGATTACCCTATATTTCAAAAAATAAGGAGCCAAGGCCCGGAAATTGCCCCCAAAAGAGGTGGGTAGAATTACGTTTTAAGTATCACATGTGGATAACTTTTAGCAAAGTGACGTATCACGTTTTATTCACAACATCACGTTTTTGTACTTTTACATCAATAAAATTATTTTATATTCAGTTTTATTTTTGTTTCTGTTGGTATTTCTACTCTCCCTCATGTTTGCTTCCAAAGTAAAAGAGCAGTCCGTCAGAAAACGTTCCAAGCGCCAGTCATTTAGAACGTTATAACCCCTAAAAAAAACACGAAAATGTTTTAAAATGCTTGATGGCAAGTACAAATTCAATATAATGCTACATTATGATGTTATAAATAGGGTGTTAAAAAATTATACATGATTATAAGTTCTAACCTTGAAAAAACCGTAAATTTTAGAATTCAACTTTCAACCCTTGATTACTCAAAATTAGGTTTTTGTCGTTTAGAACGTTTTACGGGGGACCCCTTCGATTATCTAACTATAGCATGTTGTGTATAATCAATGGTGGTACCCTCCAGCAGGAGGGGAGCCTAGGGGCCCTCCCCTAAGAAATTTTTGTAAATTGGAGCTGTAAACTCGCATGTTTTAGGCAATACAGTCGACTCTCGCTAACACGTACCTTGATATCACGAAATCCTCGATATCACGAATTATTTTTAATCCCCTTGGAAAAACCTGTCTAACACGAAGAAATTACTATACATAACACGAACTAATTTTCATAACACAAACTAATTTTTCGGGTATATTTTACCTCTATAACTCGAGGGGACACAAAAATTACCTCTATAACACGAAGTTCAGTAGATAAGACGAATTCGATTCACGCTTTACCTCCATAACTCAAAGTTTACCTCCATACCACGAAGTTTTCAGAATGGACCTCTGTAATACGAAATCCCGTCATTCTGAACTGTTTATTTTATTTTACATATTTTTATTTTGTATACCGTATCGAAGTAAAACAGTAATATTCAAAGTTATAAGTTTACTTTTGTAGCTGTAGGGGATACAGTAAAGTTTCTTTAAATTATTGTTTTAATAAAAATTATGATCGATACTGTAATAATTGTTTTTAAATGTTTAAAAAGAGAGAAGAGGAAGATTTAGCCTACAGACTTTTTAATCAGAATTAATATGGTCTTATCTGCTTTTGTGTTTTACAGGTTATGTATTTTAAATACTGTATTTTTCATTGATATATAATATTTAAATAAGTTAAAAGCCTAGATGTAGGGAATTAACTACATTTTACCTACATTTATATTACGAATTTTCATTTGGTTTACCTCTATAACCCGAACTATGCCTAAGACGAACTATACGTAACACGAAGAAAAATCGCAGTCCCATGGAGTTTCGAATTAGCGAGAGTTGACTGTATTTCAACAAAAGTCTGTTTGTAGGCAACAGATTAACTACTGAAATTTGAACTACATTTGAGGCTGCCAACTGATCAGATTCTGAAATTTTTTGATGATATTGGAATTTCAGTAAAATATCTTTTGCAGTGCTACAATTAAGCCCCTACAACCGCCAATTACTCATGATTATGAACAGGTATAGGTGGTGAGGAACACGAAGAAGCTTGGATGAATTTGGACAAAATTGGATGAATTGGGATTTTTAGAAGAGGTAAAAGAAAAAATAACAGATGAACAATTGATTTGACTGTGATTTTCTTGTGTCAATCATCTGCTAAACCGAAAACATTTCATTTGTCTATTGATTTTTGTTCAAAGAGCAAAACATTGTTTTCAATTTTATCTCACTTTTGTTTTGGTTTGTTTTTTTGTTACCATACTGTAACTAGAAGCGCAATCACATAGCTCTGTTTACTTCCACATTATTGAAGACTTCATCCCTTCTTCGGCCGAGACCTCAAACTCAAGCGTCAACATGTTGTTCACCACCTATAAAAGACCCCAACCCTATAATCCCCAAATTAATTGGAAATATTTGCAATAATAATTATTTCAATATTTCCTTAGTGTATGAAGTTGGTTCTATACGAACAACTAAAGTCAAGATTGTTGTTTCCTACCAAGGCTATGTTTTTACATGTGCAAACGCTGACATAACCAATGATCAACACAAGACACAGACGACAGAAGCGGGGGTGGAAGATGAGAGAAACCACAGCTGACTAGTGTGGACAGCAGATGAGAAGCCACTATTACACCTAATGCGGCAAGGGCAGAAAGACAATTTGTCTAAAATGTTGTGCTTAAAATAGTTTAATTGAATAAATTTGTCCCCTCGGGAAAATACGGGATTTTAACTGTCCGTTATCTAAGTTTCTCGTGACACAGGACAAAAGTATAAATTACGGGACTGACCCTTAAAATCGGTGACATTTGGGAACCACAATTCAAATATGAATTATTTTCATAATTTTTTTAAATCTTTGTGCCATTTTATTGAAGCTTAAATGTTTGACATTATTGTTAATTAAGGAAAAATAATACCAAAAGAGCAAGAAGCCCTGTGAGGCCGCATCTGTCGCCATATTCTAAGGCTATATTGGCACTGATTGCTACCAGTCAGAATTTAAATACAGTAGAGTCCCACAAACCCGGACTAATGTGGACCGAACGGTGTCCGGGTTTGTGAAATTTCCGAGTTATTGGGAAATGAGTAAAAATAAGAAAAAATAAGAATAGTTTGTGTTATTTCTATAAGAAATCATTTTTATTGCATAGTAAAAAATAAAAAAACTACATTATCAGTTACAAAAAAAACTTAAAAGAAAAACCAAAAATGTTTTATATGTGTCAAACCTTGTTCTGGCCTAGAATCTCAGTGCACCTTATTGCTCTGGCAGGCTTTCCGAGTTATCCAGAATTCCGGGTTTGCGGGACTCTACTGTACAAAATTTGTTTCACGGTGGTAACGTTTTCTGTTTGCTAATTTAGTAGTGGTTAAATGCCCCTAGCAATTGTACAACGTGATCATTCTTTAAGAGCATTAAAAAAATATTCAAACAGCACTGATAACATTATTTGTTGTACAGTAATAAGTCCCTCCACTCGTAATAAATAAATTACAAAATTTTAAATTTGTTTATCAAGGTGCAATCAATTTATATAGCCTAAAGCCATTTGAAATGGTTGATATGGAGGTTTAAAATGGATCTGTCCTATCAGTGCAGCATTCACACAGTTGCAACTATTGTACCTTGAGAGTGGCAATGACCTTGAATTTCTACAGTTGCCTGTCAGTCTGTTTCGGTGAAAGCTGCCCGCCTCTTTGGCATTGCCTGCTAGTTCTCTGTATGCTGCTAAGTGAAAATTTTATACTGGAAACAAAGGGAAGAACTGCAACAATAACATTGAATTCCAGTAAAAATGTTCAACTATCTTTCTTCAACAAATTTAGAATGCCCCTACTTCAACCTAAAACCAACACATAAAACAATTTTTCAAAATAGTTAATACTTTTAAGGCAGTGGTTTATTAATCAAGTTTGAAATATGATAGGAATAGCTTTTTATAAAGGTATTGTTTATAAATCTGTTGTATCTTACCAATCTTCAATATTTTTTGGTTTATTCAGTGAATTCTTCATTATGATATCGATGATTTTTTTTCCTGTGACCACTCAACAAGCACAATTAATTAATAAGTATTTTAAGAAATATTAAAATTTCTTAAAGACTTATAAATTAATTTTACTTTTTTGAAATTAAAGATGGATTACTACCATCTTCTATTAGTAGGTACTATTAGTATCAGGTATTACTATTAGTTCACTAATTAGTGGTCAGTTTTAAAATCCATATATATAATTTTTAGTATTTTTCTCTTATAATTTTTAATAATATCAAACAATTAATTACAATTGTAATCATTATTAGTTTTGTAATGTTTAAAATCAATTTTATATTTGTAGAACTCTGCACCATTTTAACAAATCACAATTTTGTATAAAGAGTATTCTCTATCTAAATAGTTTCCCTTGAACAAGACCTAATCCTGTATCGTCTTGCGGTATTGTCCAACAGCAAAATGCCTGAGAAACACCGTTGTTATCAGTATCCAACCTTTGTCAGCAGCCAGTAGTGGTCTGTCTGTGCCTGTTTGAGGAACCACAGCTCATGACGTAACCCTTTCCCCTGCACCGCTCTCAGTCTTGCTTCAGCCTCAGTGGTGTTAAGTTAAGTGCACAATGGAGGTGGTGACCCCAGTTCCTTCCCAACCGACCTTATATTTCTCTGACAATAAGCCAAAAGATGAGTTTGAGAACAAGGAGAATGTTAAGGTGATAGAAAACGGGGAGGAGACTATGAAAAACGAAAATGAAAACAACAACGATTTGAAAAAACCGTATGTATTTCCATTTTGACAAGCAGGATTAGGCTTGTTAAAGTTTGTAGGGCTGCAATTGTGTGGAAAGTTAAGATTAAAATAAATTTTGAGCATTTAAAAACTTGTGTTTGTGCAGTAGATATATCACATTTTTAAAAAATTGAATTTTTTCAAAATCAAAGAAAAAATTGTATCATCTAATTGGGCCATACTATATTTAATTATCACTTTAAATACTTATTTCAAAATTCTTTTGTTAGAGGTCAAACTTTAATGTTTTAAAAAATTTGGTGTTTGTTAGATTTAGAAATCTATCTTACCTACCCAATAATGAGCCAAGGAGAATAACCTAGAATAGGCCTATTTTGTTTGATTTTACAGGGTGCCAGGAAATTATAGTAAAATATTTTAATAGACGATTGTAGATGGGAAAATATAGAATAAAAGAATATTTTGAAAAGGTATTTCAAACATAGGTCCTAAGTGCTTTGTTTTCTGTCTGTGTGTCGGTTAGTGTTTTTTACATATTTTTTTGTTATATCTCACGAACATCTTATCAGGCAAACTTTAAACTTGGTTCTTGGATGATTACTCATCCACTGAACTGAACTATAGGAAGTATCAATTGAACTGTCTGAACTGTTTTTATAAGAAGTATCAAACTTCTAATCTAAACCATTTCAAAATGGAGACAAATTATACAACAGAAAAGACAGTCGCAAAATTTAAACCAATTAAACCTGATGTTAAGATTATGATGATCGGATTACTAATAATAGAGAAATTTTAATTTCTGAATAAATACATGGTTCTTTATTGAGAACTGACCAAAATTTGCATATTTTTATTCGGCAAGTTAATCATTAATGATTGGAATGAAGACATTTTTATTTGGGTTAAAGTGGTATTGGCAAAAACGCTGATGTAAGACATCTACGGGCAGGAAGAGTATGTCTGCCTTATATCTCACCAGCTTCACAGAGTGTTTTTTTATTAAAAAAATATAAACCCTTAGTGTTTATCCAACCATTTAAAAAAATTTAACTGTAGTGTTACATCCTGTGTGGCTTGTCAATAATTGTAAAGACGTCACTGAAATAGGACAGATTTAAGTTCATTTTTATGGTGAAGTACTATAGCTTTTTTAAATTGTTTTTAAATAAAATTCATGCTTCATTGATACCAATAACACCTATTTTTGATGATGTGTTGCATAATCTTAAATTTTTAAATTAAATATAAATAAAACATTTAAAAAACCTAAAAGAATTATTATAAGTTGTTGTTTAACAATGATGCTATTGGTGTTGCTACAAAATTGAGGATTTTTACAAGTAAACCTCTGTCACAAATATTAACTGCCTCAAGTAAAAAATGCAGTCTGTGTATTTTATTTTAGCAATTGTTTGTTCAAGATAATTATTTTGACACTATCATTTTATGTATTGTACTCATATAAGAACTTATTGTTGTTTTCTTGTTCTTTTCAATCAAATGGAAGATGTGAAACAATTTGCAGCCAGATGTTAATGAGATATCTGTCAGACGTTAGTAACAAACACAGGTGATGTCAACAGGACCGGTTGGGAACAGTGCTGCCATACTGAGCAAATATAAAATATAAAGTTAGAATTGAAATTGTAAAAAAAACCTTTTCCCTTTTTTTAAAATATGCTTTTAATTAAAGTTTTTTTAGGACGATTTATTGTTTTTCCAAGGTAATATTGATGGGATTAAGACATTAGCTCTCAGTCACTGCCTTGTTTAGGAAGAGGAGGGTTGGGGCAAGGCCACACTACACTACAGGCCGGAGTCTCCCCCCCCCCTCCTCCCTGATGCCACGTCACAACACCGGCCGAACTACTAGCGCTGTGTTAGAAATAACAACTAAAATCATACGAAAAACGTAAACATTTACCAAAAAATTATGACATTAGAACATTGAAATGTAAACAATAAGAAACAAAACTGTCAAATTTCCAATAAATCATCTGATGAAAAGTAAACAAATTACTTGCCTGTAATGTTTACCGGTTTTTAAGATTATGAAATAAAGTCATGTTTTCTTTAAAAATATTTTCGACCGCAATTGGTTATTCATTAATTAATGCAGATTCGAAAAAATAATGGTTTCTAAACGAAAACTGAAACGAATTACTTAGGGCACGATAGTTTTAAGAGTACGACAGTGAATCGCCATTAGAGTGCACTATAAAAGCGTCTGCGATTCCGTCTGATAATGTGACGTCACCAAAAAAGGACTCCGGCCTGTAGTGTAGTGTGGCCTTGGTTGGGGGGAGGGGGTTACTTCCAGTCATTTAACTCCTTCCTGACTCCATGGTCTAAATATATACCGTACAGGAAGGTCTGGAACTGTATTTTTAAGTTTGAGGTTTTGATAATATATCATGTAATTAATAAGTCTGTATAAAGATGTAAACATTGTTCACTATTTGTCTATGTTTTTACTTCATTTTAGGCTACCTTATTAACATACTTCAAACATGGTAGTACATATTTTACTTGATGGTATAACCATTATTTCAGTGACGCTACTTGTTTAGGCCAATTGATAGCTAGCCTATTAAGATTATTTTTTGTTTCAGTTTCATTGTTTTAAAACATACCGAAGGGGCAAATGAGGGCATTTATTGACATTCTTAACTTCTTAACAAAAACATTTAAAATAAAGAAGAAAAAAAATAAAATATTATAGTTTTAAAACAAATCAACTGTAGGTGTAGGCAAACCTAGAAAACTACATTAAAATACAAAAGTTTATTAAAATTGTTATAGTCTTACACAAAACATGCTCTGGATTATTAATGCTCAGTTGTAATACAGTAGGCTAATCCCACTCATTGAACACACACACTTTACATTGAATGAAAGACCTTGTTTTTTCCATAAGAAAGCATGTAAATGAAAAAGTTTTTAAAATATTTTTATGGGGTTTTAGAGTATTTATTGACATTCTTAACTTCTTAACAAAAACATTTAAAATAAAGAAGAAAAAAAATAAAATATTATAGTTTTAAAACAAATCAACTGTAGGTGAAGGCAAACCTAGAAAACTACATTAAAATACAAAAGTTTATTAAAATTGTTATAGTCTTACACAAAACATGCTCTGGATTATTAATGCTCAGTTGTAATACAGTAGGCTAATCCCACTCATTGAACACACACACTTTACATTGAATGAAAGACCTTGTTTTTTCCATAAGAAAGCATGTAAATGAAAAAGTTTTTAAAATATTTTTATGGGGTTTTAGAGTTCTCACTGACAGCTATTCTTTCTTCAATAAAAATAGACAATCAAAAAGGGGGTTTGTCAACTTTCCCTCTTCCTCTACCTCTTAACTGCTAATAAGCTGAATCATTTAAATTCTCCCATAGATATTATTTTTTATATGCATTTGGCTTTGTTTATAATTTTTTTTTTAACTTATAAGCTGCAGACTAGAATCATAGCTACAGTGATAAAATACCTACAAAAGTAGGTAAGCATGGATAATACATGTTGTTATTCGACCACCTTTTTTTAACAAAGAGGTGATATTTAAACACACCTCTAACACCACACACACCAGTGTTTGTCTTTGCGGCTGTAAGAACAAATCAGCTTGTAGTTTGGTTCCAACAACCCTAGGCATTGGATTCTAAAAATCCTTAAGAAAAACCTATTGTTAATGTCAAGTTAAACTGACTTTAGTCATGTAAGTTACACTTTTGCCGATCAATGTTGTAATTTTATGTTTGATTCAGTATTATATTTATTAGCATTAGTTGATTCTGCACACTGCTTGCTAATATGAACATGTTTTTGTTTTCAGAGATAAACTGGATGACTTGCTGTTAAAGGCAAAGCAAAATATTCCTCAGGACAAGAGGATAAAGACCAGTGTGAGTATTTAGATTTTTTTACAGTTTTAAGACCATAAGACCGAGGCCTTAATTATCACTAAGGGATTCTCCACGCACATATTCATCTCAAAAACACTTGTTAATTTATGTTCCAATTTATGTGACGTGTGAGATTTAATTGTACCAAATGTATGAAACCGTTATTTAGCTGTCTACTGTGTGAAAAAAAACGTGATAGATTTTGCTAGTAATATTGTGCAAAGTTTACTTCTTTATTTTAATACACAGCCGTGTCTTGTTTATCACTAAAAGTAATGTAAAATGTATTATATTTAGATTCTCATGGATTATTTCTATTTCAGGATGTAACAGACACAAAAGGAAATGAATTTGAGGAATTCTGTGTAAAAAGAAATTTGCTCATGGGCATTTTCGAGAAGGGTTGGGAGAAACCCTCACCAATCCAAGAAGTTACAATTCCTCTGGCCATGGCAGGCAAAGATATACTGGCACGGGCGAAAAACGGCACAGGCAAAACAGGAGCCTATTCAATACCAGTGTTAGAACAAGTGGACCCTGAGAAGGACTATATACAAGGTAAGTTTTGAATCCCAAAAAAATAAACATGTTAGAATATTGATATAGTTGTTAATTAACTGTCTCTTAATAATCCATTAGAATATTTTTAAATTACTGTTGCGCTTAATAAAATAGTAAATCATATATTTGATTTCGTGAGGCGATTCTTTGCGTCAAAATTGTGGGCCTCGGGCGAGTCATAAAAAGATGGGAGAGGGCTCAAATGAAAGGTCTCTATTGCGTGATGGCTAGAAAAATAGTGGAATTCCCAAAATGTTATCAAAAAATTAGATATCACATAAAAGATTCACTGTAAGAATAGCATTAGAAGTCTAACACCCCTGCTTTGTTTACATAAAACATGTGGTGCTGATACTTGATTCAAAACCATGTGCTAGATATTAACTAATGGTGAATCTAAAAGCCAGTTTACTATAAAAGTAATTTGCACTATAATAAAGAGGGATTGTTTAAATTTAAGTTTTCCCCGATTAGAGGCTTTTAGCCCCTTCAAGCCACTAGTTTTTGTTAATTTGTTATTTTTTGTATTTCGTAATTGTGTCAATATCAAAATATTCGCCGCATGCTTATGTCGTCCCTAATTAATTGCAATGACTGTCACAATTCTGTCTGCCAGTTGGACAATAATTTTAATAACTTATTAGAAAGTCATGTTGTCTTATCTGACATGTGAACCCTGATTTTGAAAAGATATTGCTGCTACCCAACCATAAGGGCAATCGCCTAAGTTGTAATAAGGATTAATTTTCATAGGTGTGTTGTTTTGTTGAAGGTAATCACCATTACTTTTTAAAACAGACTTGATATAATACTAGCAGATACTTCAACTAATATGCTCGTATTTCATCTTTTGTGTAATTAACTCAGTTTACTAATACAGTAGACTCCCTCTTTACTGGACACCTCGGAACTGAGACCTGTCCGGATAATGGGTTTTCAAGTTAAACCCTTGAAATTATGTGTTCCCTAACACATAAATGATAACCCTAATGCACACTGTATAAAGTCAAAACTCTAATTTTAGACATGTGATTACTGGTCTTAAATGGTTACCACAAGAATCTTTGATATATTTCTTTTCTTTCCATCCCGCTGATAACTTCCAAATGTCATTTACATGGAGTGTTGTCCGATTAGAAGGTGTCTGTATAAGAGAGAGTCTACCGTAATTATTGTGTTACACTCCTTCCTTTTTAAAATCACTCTGTTCATTGCATTTGCAGCTCTTGTGATCGTCCCAACAAGAGAGTTGGCGCTTCAGACTAGTCAGATTTGTATAGAGTTGGCTAAACACATGAACGTTCGTATCATGGTCACCACGGGAGGCACAAATCTTAGAGACGACATCATGAGGATTTACCAGAAAGGTATGTTGTTGTCCTTTTTTCCTTTCAAGGCTTGTTTCTGATATTCTTTTGCATGAAAGTGAAGATTTTAAACTTAAAAATAGGTCATGTCAATTATGACTTTCTTTCAATCATATAAATCTGACAAAATAAATATTTTGGGGGCATTTGTTATGTAGAATATTATTAGAGAAAAAAATACTTACTTATTCAACAAATTGTGTGATAGCTACAGAACAAGTTCTTAAACATCCATCTTAACTAAATAATTGAACAGCTAAACAAACACTTCAATGGACAACTAAGTGAAACAAATAGTAGCTAATAGATGACGGTAAATAAAATCTTACTCTATAATAATCATAGATTAAATAATTTGGTTTGCTTGACATCCAGATTGGATTGGTAAACACATCCAGATTGGATTTAAGATTATTTATTAATCCAATGCTTATGTCTAGGTAAGGAAGATAAATTTATCGATAAAGTTATGATAACGTGTATAAAACAAATTGATACACGTGATTGATTACTAAAAAAAACCTACTATTGATTGAATTATTAATTATTTTATGAATTAGAGACACCAGTGGAAGATTTCTTCTCAGTTAAAGTTCATGAACAGAAAAAAAATCTTGTGTTTTAAGAAAAGGACATGGGTACAAACATTAATCAAATATAAACCTGGGAAATTCACCCGGAATCACTTCAAGCTTGTCACTTTTAGGGTCAGTTATTGAATCCCATATGGCGGAGCAATATTCCAAATTACTTTAAAAATGAATTCACTATTGGCAATTACATCTAGCTGCTTTCTTGTCGCTTTACATTCTTGACATTATATTGATTTTTTATCATGAAAACACCAACTACTTAATGATCATTAAAATGAAGTTTAGGTCATTATTTTATAAATTATTTCAATTTTAGGAATAGAAGGATAGACAGCTAGCTTACCTTTGAAAGAGTTCAGGCAGGCCAAAGAACACGTAAAGTAAATCACAGCAAATCACAAAATTTCTTCCCGTTAGGGACGTCTTCTATTCACCTGAATAAACTAAGTTCACCTGGTAGGGGAAATAACTTTTGGTTATCCAACTTTAAAAAAATCTTCAGACAAGTTAAATTTTTTCTCGTAATCGATGCTTATTCATTTATAAATTTAATTAATATTATTTCCTTTTTCTCTAATACTAGTTAAACCATGTGAAGCTTTAATTTCAATTCATATATCCTCGGTTCATGTTAGACTGCAGTAGTGAATTAAGGTCTAAGTGGCACCATGAATTTGTTTAAATAATTGGCTTGAGTGTAAACTGATGTTTGGGATTTCAGTCCATGTTATCATCGCAACCCCGGGCCGAATCTTGGACTTGATGGATAAAAATGTCGCCAACATGGATCACTGCAAAGTGCTTGTATTGGATGAGGTGAGTCTTTGAGTTGTTAACACTTTTTCTCACTTCTTCTCAGAATTTCCTGGTTTCAGGAGTTCCTTGATTTTGAGAAACCAAGTACTAAAACTTAAAACGGTAACAGCATTAATTAAAACGGTAACAGCATTAATTATTGTCACTAACACTGAAGAAATTAACTAGGTGTTTATGTTGAAAACTAGATCTTTAAATATAAATTACGAAACATGTGATACATTACACATTAATAATGCTCATTTCCCCCCCTTTACTGAACAGTTCAAAGTTAGAAATTAGACATAAATTCGATAACATTGTCCCTTTTCAATAATTAGTTAATACTAGATAACACTTAGCTCGAAATCAAGCAAAAGTCATATAGTAAAAGAATGAAGAATAATCAGCCTACTAATACTTTTAAAGTTTACTCAAAGGGCTAAATTCATTAACAAAATTATGGCTTAACTACTGAAACTTTTAAAGTTAATTTGATCCACCGCAGGAGTTTCCGATAAACGTAAACGAATTTTTAGGGAACACCTTTATTTTCCCATGTCCTCTTTTTTCTGAAATGTATATTCTTAACACCGGCAAAAGATCAAGCTCTGCTTACAGCAACATGTAGCTGACCGAGAGCAAACACTGGCACCGTGAGCAATGACTTCCTTTGTTTAGGGATTGCCGCTGCACCTAATTGATAATTATCGCCAAAATAACAGATACTGTAGGGAACGGCTGTCTTTACAGGCAACCTTTCCTTTGTGGCAAAAACGCGTAAATGACGCATTATCTCTACCAGTCTTTTCATTCTTGAAATGCAACCCAACGCAATGAAAACATTTTTAGTCAATTGGTCTGAGGTTGGAAGGAGCATCAAATGTTACTTCGGGAGGGTGATGCCAGCGGTTGCGATCGTGTTTTTTCAGACTCCTCCGACCAGTCAATGTTCGTCTTCTTTTTACCGGTGGCATTATAAATGCACCAAATCCAAAAATAGATTTGCTCAGGTTAATATAACTTCAAAAACACTATGAGATATCGTAAACTACATTGTAAAATTTGTAACTGCAATGTTTAAGAGCTTTAACAATTTCATAACATAACCTAAATTACATAATACATTTTTTTTGTAACACTTTATTTAATTTACAATCTGTTCAATTACAAATAGAACAATAAGCAAATATGATAAATTTTTACAACCAGTAGTCAGTCTTCATCCTGCGATAAAGCCAACAAACAATAAATCTTTTAAAAGAGAAAAATGTTGAAAACAAAGCCAAACCAGCTGTAAATATAAAAACTGCTCTTTTCGAAAAATTAATTATAATTGCTTCAATCAGTGGTTTATTTCAGAGCTTGGCCATATGTTCACTTTGTAAACAGAGCTTGCTCAAATGTCCATGAATAGCGCTACTGTTCCGAAACTTCAGCCCTTTACTGTACTTTAGTGACGCCCTTTTTTAAAATTCAGAGACTTGTTGACAAATCTACATAAAATTCCCTTTAAATTGACACCTCAAACGTTAAAATCCGCCCTGCCGTTATTGCGGTTGGACTGTGAAAAGAAAACCGCTTGCGTATTAATATATAGATAGTTAAAAATACATTTACTTTCAAAAAAAAAAATTGTGCTCATTACTAGCCAGGTAGTAACCTCATGAAAAATTATATTGAAAATCCAAAAATATAGTAATAAAGACAAATTAAATATTAGGCCTAGATTCTTATAACAGATCGTATTTTTACAACAAGCGTAATTACCTTACTTTACTGATACTTAATAACATTGTAACATTGTATATTCTTACCGAACATAACCTCCGGCCTTTAGATATAAGACCAACCAGAATCACTGCTACAACCGAATCCTGTTTAGATATTTGTTGCACAAACATGAACTCTAGCATAATAAAGATAAACACTCATCAAAATACTATGTCAGACCATCTAGGCATAAGCTGCACAATTACAAACAAAGTTTTCAATCCCAATCCACCTATAAAAAGAATGACTAGGCTAATAACTACAAATAAACTTGAAGAACTTAGAAGTAAATTAGCTGCCCAAAATTGGTCCGAAATATACAATATAAAAGATGTCAATGAAAAATACATGAGATTCATAAGTATTATACAAGGAAGTCTCGAAGAAATAATGCCTAAAATGTATAGGCCATACCAAAATAAAAACAAAACTAAAGTCTTTTGGGACCAAAAGTTAACCAATCTGAAAAAAACACTTTTACTTGCTGAACAAAAATATTTATTAACAAACAAACAAAAAGATAAAGACGCGTATTCCAGAATTAAAAGATATTATGACCTGGAGATCAAGAAGCAAAAGAGTAATGCAATAATTGAGAAAATAAAAAATGCACCTAACAAGAATAAAGAATTTTGGAATACTATTAATCGGGAGAGAAACCCAAACAAGAAAAAGTTGGAAGAAATATCTCTACTTGAAAATGGAAAATTGATTTCAAACCCAGAAATGGTCTGTAATTTACTCAACAACCAGTTTATTACACTTGGAAAGACTAGGCCTACTCAAACTTTTGATGATAACAATCCCACAGCATCCTATGACTTGGACACAAATGACCCGGACCAACCAAATGAAATAGAATACCTAACAAACTTTAGAAAAATAACAAGGAAAGAACTGGAACAAATTTTCACATCATTACCACCTAAAAGTTCTGCAGGAATAGATCAGATATCTAACAAAGTAATTAAATATTGTAAAAATGAAGTCATTGATCCTCTCCTGAATATAATCAATACATCAATAGAGCAGTCAATAGTTCCAGAATTAACCAAAGTGGCTCTGGTATACCCAAAGTATAAAAAAGGGGAAAAAACTTGTATTTTAAACTATCGCCCGATTTCGGTACTACCAACACTATCCAAATACATAGAAAAAGTCATCCATAGCCAACTTATAACCTATTTAGAAACAAAAAACTTACTCTCAAGCTCTCAACATGGATTCAGACAGGGAAAGTCAACAACATCAGCCATTGCTAAACTGTGCGATGAAATTAGCAAAATATGGGAGGATAAGAAGCAAGCCGCAGGAATTTTTCTAGACATTGAAAAAGCCTTTGATAGCCTAGATAGAGATATTTTAATTAAGAAGCTCCATCAACTTAACATAAGAAACAATGCTTTAAACTGGCTTAAAAATTACTTAACAAACCGGAAACAACTAGTAGAAATAGAAACCATGAGCAACAACTATGAAATAAAAACTAGATCAGCTATTCAGAACACCTACCAAGGAATCCCTCAAGGTTCAATTTTAAGACCATTGCTATTCTTAACTTATATAAATTCTTTTCCTAACAGCCTACCGAATCAAAACTCATGTATTATGTTCGCAGATGACACAACCATAGTTACAACAATAGATAAAACAACATCAAAACAAGACAAAATCAATGAAATCCTTCAAATAGCTACCGACACCTGTAAAGACATAAACCTACAAATAAACAAACAGAAGACAATAGTTTTAAATTTTACTTCCACAAATAGCCAATTAACTAGCCCCGATGAAATCAACACAACCAAATTCCTTGGAGTAACTTTAGACAATAGATTATCTTGGCATTCACATATAGAAGAACTTCATAAAAAACTATCACAAGTACTCTATGCTTTGAAACGCATTAGAATTTTAACAAATAAAGACTTAGCCAAAACTGCATACCATGCTCTCTTTTCCTCCCATGTTCGGTATGGCATAATAGCATGGGGTTCGGCTAATGAAACAGATATTAAGAAAATAGTCATACAGCAAAAAAAGGCCATAAGAATTTTGGAACAACTAGGACCTCAAGAACACTGTAAACCTTTTTTTATTGAAAATAGTATTCTTACAGTTATTTCTCTTTACATATATGAAGTCATAACTCTTACTAAAGCTAACCCTCCTAAACTTAGAAATCAACTGCATCACCACAACTTAAGAAATCAGAAAAACTTTAACCTGGAACAGCATAGATTGGCAAAAACTAGTAAAACACCGAACTTCATGGGAATTAAGCTATATAATTTATTACCAAACAAACTAAAAGAACTTAACAGCCTATCTACTTTTAAGAAGAAACTAAAACAATATCTCTTGGAGCGTCCGTATTACACACTGTCTGAGTACATGGAGGAGCATAAAAACCTACCCAAACTGAAGGAAGAGGAAAAATGACATAAATAAGAAGAGGAAGAAACCTAGATAAGAATTTGACAATTCCCCAGTCTTCAAGGACTGCGGAGAAGACATCGATGGTAAATGGTAAATGGTAAATGTATATTCATTAAATATGATGTATCATATTTATATTTCGCGGGTCTCTTAAGAAACAAGAATATATCGTTAATTTATATAAATACTACCTTTTAATTTTAACAAATTTAAAACAGCACTCAAAGAATGGTTTTCCTCAAGACCCTTTTATTCAGTGGATGATTTCTTGAGACACAACATGTCTGATTTGTAATTTAATTAAATAATTCAATCATTGCCGCACTAAATATTTTGTCTAATATTTTTTTCCTGTTTAATTATGTATCTGGATTATTCTTGCCACAAACATGATTATTTCATAGGCTTATTAATTAAATTTGAAGCTATACACATACATGGGTTACGTTTAACTATTTTAGTTTTATATCTTACTTTGACTGAACATATTCTACTTTGTTATTATTAGAAATTAGTACTCTAAAACCCCTTATTATAACATGTTTGACGATGCCTATTGTAATAATTGTACTACTTAATGACAAATAAAGATCTTGAATCTTGAATCCTATTTTGCTCAAAGTCTTAATTGAAGTAATCATATTTTCATGGCCTGGGTTTTTTCTATCTTAGATCTTATACAGGGTGTTCATTAAAGTTGGTCACGAACTTCGGGGGCGGATAGTACTCCCACAGATGAAGAACTATACAGATTGGCAACCTAATGCACTTTTGCATGCCCGTTTTTTTCGCGCGGCGTCAAGTTTGTTAGGTCGTTTTGCCGCACATAATGCATTGGTATCAAAGTTATTAATGGCTATATTTGTTCTTTGGGACCTCAAGATTTGATATTGACGAAATTATACTTGATACCAATGCAATATATGTGGCAAATCGACCTAACAAACTTGACGCAGCGCGCGAAAAAACAGGCATGCAAGAGTGCATTGGGTTGCCAATCTGTATGGTTCTTCATCTGTGGTACACCTCAAAAAGACAAAAACTGTCATATAAACATAGGTCGAAAAACGCACAGTTTAGCCGCTAGCCGCCATTTTGTATTTTTTACAAAAAAATTAATACCTCAAAAACTACTTTAGCTACAATAACCAAACTTTGTACGTACGTTAATAATAATACCACAAAAACTTGAAAAATATTTTGTTTGATTTGCACAGCTATTTTCAAAATTGCGCCCTTAAAATTTTTAAAAGTCAAATTGCTTAAAAACTGAATTTTACAAAAAGTTTACATGAGACAAAAAATTTAGAGAATTTTATTACAAACTCAACGATACTTCATTTGACAAAATTAATTAACAAATAACCAAGAAAATACACTTTTTCTGTTAGCGCGCATGAGCCAAATATGAGCAAGTTGCGCGGCTGGCGGCGGTGTGGCGCGGCAACTCACCTGGCGCAACAATGGAAAATGTAATGAAAAAGAATGCAATACATGTAATTCATTACAAAATATAACAAAGACAACAAACTGATCAGTTGCGAATTCTAATTTTATTTTCAAATTACATCAAGCTGTAATAATAAAAATACTCTAAATCTTGTGTTGGCAAGTTTACGAAAAGAAACAGTTTTCTTGTCTGAGGGAAAAATTGCTTCTGGTTACAAGTGTTCTATGTGGCCCCCATTTGACTGAATGCAACATCGTAGGTGTCTTTCAAAATTTGACCGCACTCTCTCAAAAATCCCAGGCTGTTCTCTGATTTCTTGGCAACAGTTAAAAACTCTTTCCCTTAGCTGAATTTAATTTTCGAGTGGGACACTGAACACTTTGCTTTTGAGATGTCCCCAAAGATAATAATCCAAAGGATTAAGATTCGGGGATCGAGCAGGCCAAGGAACTGGGCCACCACGACCAATCCAATTATTTCCGAATTTACGGTCCAATTCAGCCCTTACATTTTGTTGAAAATGAGCAGGGGCCCCGTCATGCATGAACAACATGTTATTTCTGACTTCGAGTGGAATTTCTTCTAATAGATCGGGTAAAGTTTCCCTAATAAATTGAAGATAATTATCACCAGAGAGCATATTTGTAAAACATAGGGACCAATTAATCGGTCCGAAAAAATTCCCGCTCAAACATTAATCGAGAATGTATGTTGGTGATGGCTTTCAAACGGGCATGCGGGTTTACATCTGCCCAAACGTGGTTATTATGGAAATTATTAATATCATCCCTGGTAAAGGACGCCTCGTCAGTGAATAAAACCTTTGGAAGGAAATTTGGGTTAGGGCGTATTTTATTTTCGAACCAAGAGCACATTTCAGTTCTTCTTCTGCTATCCCCTGGAAGTAGGGCCTGTACCCTTTGAATACGATAGGGGTAAAGTTGTTGCGCAAGCAATATTCTCCAAACAGAATCATGAGAGCGCACTCCTACCATACCCACAATTCTCCTACAAGAGAGATTGGGATTTTCATCAATTAAATTCATAACTCTTTCTTCTACTTGAGGAGTTACAACGCCTTGAGGCATCCCACAACCAACAAAGTTAGGTTTTAAACTACCAGTTTCACCCAAACGAGCATGTAGTTTCACAAATAATTTAAAACTAGGCTGAGGACGGTTAAGGAATGCCTCCTAGTAGTGACGCTTCGCTTCTCAACCATTCCCATTAGTTCTACCATACATAAAATGCATGTCTCTTAAGTTCACTGAATGAGTATTCAACCATAATTACCTTTGTACACAACAATATCAACTAAATGAGATCAAAAGACGTTAAACACTTGCAAAACAATGACTGGAAACTAGAGAACTAAATAAAACAAACTTCATTAATGGATTGTTTAAATTCGATTCAGGATGTGGACAAAATCAGCTGTTTTCCAATATTAACGTTTCCGATACATTTTCCATTGTTGCGCTAGTGAGTCGCCGCGCCGCACCGCCGCCGGCCGCGCAACTTGCTCATAGTTGGTTCATTCGGGCTAACAGAAAAAGTGTATTTTCTCAGTTATTTGTTAATTGATTTTGTCAAATGAAGTATCATTGAATTTGTAATAAAATTCTCTACATTTTTTGACTCATGTAAACTTTTTGTAAAATTCAGGGTTTTTGAGTAATTTGACTTTTAAAATTTTAATGGGCGCCATTTTAAAAATATACTTGTGCAAATCAAACAAAATATTTTTCAAGTTATTTTGGTAAACGTTGTCGTAACCACGTAAGTTTTATGGTTATTGTTATTAACGTAAGTGCAAAGTTTGGTTATTGTAGCTTAAGTAGTTTTTGAAATATTAATTTTTTTGTAAAAAATACAAAATGGGGGCTAGCGGCTAAACTATGCATTTTTCTACCTTTGTTTATTTAACATTTTTTGTTTTTTTTTTTAGGAGTACTATCAGCCCCCGAAGTTTGTGACCATCTTTAATGAACACCCTGTATAATAAAATGGTTATGAAAATAATCAACTCTATTTGATAGAAAACTTAATTGGCTTTAAAATGCTGTTTCGGTAAACACCATAGGTATATTGGTTCAGTCGCAATTATAATTTGGAACCACGCACGTCGTGCTTCTCCCTATCTCTTCACTTGTATATCAAAGTGGTGGGGGACCCGCTCGCTGCCAGCTCGTTCTTGCTGCCCTGCTGCACTGGAGTCAACATTCCTGTTTATAGTTCTGTGGTGTTTGCTCATTTTCCTTCATTATTTGCAAAGTTACTCTGGTTATTTTTAACCAAAATTTTATTCATAGCTATTTTATGTTATTTTTTATGGTGATATTTCACAGTGTTAAAATTGGTTTCAAAAGGGATAATAAATTCAAAGAAAATAATACAGTTATATAGGAAGTACATTCATTGCCATGGAAAAAGTATTGGACAAGTAGAACAGTTCTTAATTTTTAAAAAAGTTTAGGAATTGGCATTTATAGAGTTTCTGCAATAATCGATTCATTCGTTTAATTTTGTTCTAAGAATTTTTTTTACTTTTGTAGGCGGACAAGCTGCTGTCCCAAGACTTCAAGGGCATGCTGGATCACGTTATTGCCCGTTTGCCTGAGAACCGGCAGATTCTGCTATATTCTGCCACTTTCCCCTTAACTGTTAAACAGTTCATGGTGAGTGAACTAATAATTTAATTTTAAAACATAAGTATTATAAATTATTTTTTGTATTGTTAAACCTTTTTAATTATAATGTTGTTGTTAGTGAAAAAAATTAATGTCATCAAACTACAAATGGAACCAGGCAGGAGGATATTTAACCAGAAACTACACTGAATAGAAGCAATGATTTTTCACAAGAGTTTTTGTTTATTTGAACAGCAATGGGGTTTATAACATTAGGAATCATATAGTAAATTTATGTTTAAAATTTTTCTTTTTACAGGAGAAGCACCTCAAAAGTCCTGAAGAGGTTAATCTCATGGAAGAATTGACCCTTAAAGGTGTCACACAGTATTACGCCTTTGTTCAAGAAAGGCAAAAAGTTCACTGTCTTAATACTCTATTTTCTAAGGTAATTATTTACTTCTCTACAGTCAAATTATTGGTATTTCATCGACATAGCGGTCTTGATTTTAGTTTTAAGAAACTTCAACATGTTGACAAGCTGCAAGCTGTGACATTTCTAATTTTAAATCGATTTAAATAAAAAAACTTGTAAGTTTGCTTATCTTTTTTGTATAGCATGTTTTGTGCTTGCTTGTCTTATTTTTCCATATTCCTCTTTTGACAAAATTAAATATAAATTTTTTTTTATTTTGTTGCCATTAAAGATCTTGATTTTTACTCAGTATGGCAGGTGCTTGTATCTCGTCAATCAACATTAATGTAAGGTGTACCCTTAATCTGAAGTAAAGTTATCTGTGTCCAAAATTCTGAAATTTTAGCCTAGATGGTTCTAATCTATTATGTTGTTTCTTACTTGTCGTCTTACCTGTGTCAGAAATTCTGAAATTTCAGCCCAGGTGGTCATGGTAATTTATTTTGTTGTTTGTTACTTGTATGCCAGCAGCTTATCCTTGGTGATAGTCGTCTTTTCGGCAGCCAGGACTGAGACGTATCTTCTTTCGTAGATCAGCTTCCAAGTTGCCATCATTTTCCCTTCTGATGGCAACTTGGAAGCTGATCTACGATAGAAGAAACGTCTGAGTCCAGGCTGCCAAGAAGACGACTATCACCACCGAATTTGACAAATACACCAGAGAATATCACCCAACGAGAACAAAAACTAACACCCAGTGGACCTGTTCTCCGTGGGTCCCCCGGCAGCAGTTTGCATGCTGGAAACGGAAGAAAACGGTTAGGTTAAGAAGAATGAGAAAGCAGGAGGAAATTGAGAAGAAGAGAAGGGAAGTCTAAAGAGAAAGATAGAATAAGTAGAAATAATACAACATCGAAGGAAAGCCCCCCCGAGATAAAGAGAGATAGGTCGAGAAAAGAGAAGGAAAAGAATTCAGTCCGAGGTATATCGAAGGATAGGTACTGGGTGGAGGAAAAGAGGATGAAAAATGATTATCCTTGTCTAAAATTCTGATATTTTAGCCTAGACGGTCGTAATTTATCACGTCGTCTGTCGGCAGTTGCAAATCAACCAGAGCATCATCTTCTGCAACTCCACCCAGCGGGTCGAACTGCTGGCCAAGAAGATCACGGAGCTCGGCTACTGCTGCTACTACATCCACGCCAAGATGGCGCAAGCCCATCGCAACCGCGTGTTCCACGACTTCCGCGCGGGGCTGTGCCGGAACCTCGTCTGCTCCGGTGAGTACAATGGTGTTTGATTAGTGGAACCAAACAATATTACCATAGCCGCCTTTAAAGAAGGCCGCGGCGTTCGAACTGGCAACGCTGCAATCAAAAGGCACAGTGGAGTCACTACGCCGCGAGCGCCTGGCGCTGCGAGGGCCACCGCAATACCTTGTCCATCAGACAGCGACAGTGGTCGTTCATTAATTAACTCTTGAGCTGAATACTTTTTTATGCTAGAAAGTTTATATATAGTGGCTATTGGGAATATTTAATAAAAAGCCTAATTTTACACAAAAGATTAAAATATATTTGTTAAATGAATTACAAATCAAAACACTTAACGTTTATTAAAACGGACTAAAGTTAAGCGATGAAATGAATACTAATATAGCTAAGAGAGTATTTTCAATTTTCTGTCATTTTTATGCACAACTACATTTTCTGTCTTTCAAATGAGTTCGGGTACACAGTTTTAAACGTCAAATTAGGTGATGACTTAACTAACATATTAGTCTCTTTTCTGTAAAGATCTCTGATATTCATGAATGAAGCTTTGGTTACATCCTCAAATTCAAAACTTAGCTCATTAGCATGAGAATTATTTAAATCTCCACTTAAAAATGTATCTACGTTTTCCCATACAGGTATGAAAAATGACCTAGAAAAATTGGTCAAATTCAGCCAGTTATTTCTAATATTCTTAAAAATATGCACAGTGTCATACATTACGAAAGTTTTGTTTTTACTTTCGTTAGCATAAAAGTGGTAATTACTCTCAGATGTTTTGGTTAGTTCGTTAAAAACTACACGATTGATGCTGTTGTTTTCACAAATTACACTTAAAATAGTAAGATCACAATCTGTAAATGAAAATGCCCAATCCTTTGGAAATGAAAATATGGAAATACAACCCTCATTTTTCATCGCAGACTTATAATTTCATTTGCAACCAGGTACTACACAAGAACTAGGCATATGGCTAAGAATTTGGAAGTGTTTATTCTTAAAAACTGGTTAAAATAGCGATCCAACGAGCGAGCGACGCGCATCCGCCATGATATCATATGGGCCGGCTGACGCTTCGCGACTCCTCTCGCGGCGTTGCCAATTCTACCACGCCGCGGCCTTCTTTAAAGGCGGCTATGATATTACACAAAGATAGTGTTTATTTAAATAATGGATAAATGTATTCAATTTTTTGACTGAACTTTTATGAAGCTTTGAAGTTATCCTATGTTCATTTCCCCTTGTGAGCTATTACTGTCAAATTATTTTAGTGAAAGTACTATTTTCTGCTACGTACAATGTGTTCTATTGAAACAAGAGATAGTTGTTTATTATAGTCTCAAATAGAATCAGCTAGTCAAGGTTGAGCTTTGAAACAAGCCTGCCTGCTGATTCAGGCTGAATAGTTTATATTTCTAAGTTCTGTAAAAACAACAAGCTTGTTTCAAAGCTTAATCTTGATCCGCCAATTTTATTTGAGGTTAGGCCTATAAGTTGTCTGTTTACCATTGTGTTGCTACACTATTGCACAGTTTGATATCGTGTTCTTCTTTTGGAGAGTTATTGTTTTTGCTTGTGACTGAAGACTACAGAAACATCCAGTCCCCTCCTCTTTTGGATTTTGTGCACTTTTGGGTTCTTAAAGTTAAAAAAATCCTGAATTTGGAAATTCTTAATAAATCAAAGAATATTCATACATGTTGTAGGCCTACACCTGTACAGTAAATAAAGCCAACTAATATATAGGATAACTGTTATAATTTACAAAATATCCAAATATTATACAATTTTACCCTTTGAAATAAGGCAATCAACTAAAATATTACTTTAGTCTAGAATACTTTTTTTGTAATCTGCTCTTTATCATTTGAAATCAAGTATCATATTGAACTTTTTTTTTAATATTTTAGAAACACACTTAGGATCACTTAAAACACATATTTGTCCCATTTTTCAAGATTTTCCTGTAGATAAACCAAACAAAATATGAAACAAATTGTTGGTTTACAGATTTGTTCACTCGAGGTATCGACGTCCAAGCTGTGAACGTCGTAATCAACTTTGACTTCCCAAAGATGGCGGAAACGTATCTGCACCGCATCGGTCGGTCCGGCAGGTTTGGACACTTGGGAATCGCCATCAACCTCATCACGTACGAGGACCGCTTCGCTTTGCACAGAATCGAACAGGAGTTGGGAACTGAAATCAAGCCTATACCCAAGGTGAGCTGTGCTGATTTGAGTATGTTAAAGAAAGTCACTTGAAAACCAAACCTGATGACTTAAGATTGAAATTGCTATTTAGGGAGAGTGCACCAGTGAATGACCACCTCCCAGTGAATGACCATATTGCCTTACAATACTGTATTAAGCATTTTATTTTGGCTAGCAATTCATAATTAGGCTTGCAGCATTGGAATCTTGCAATTATTACAAATTTCCGGTACTAAAAATATGCTTTTCAACAAATTTAATGTTAAGTAATCAACCACCTTATTCTTTGTTTGAAATTCATTGTTGGTGATGGTGATTTTATATTTTGATTAGGATTTTTGCGGACATTTGTCATCACTGATTAGTAAAAAACAAGTTTCACGACGTTTCGGGATCTGGAATCTGATCCCGTCTTCAGGTGGAAGAAAACCTAGAACATAACAAGATTAGTAACACATAGCCAGGAAAACCTGGACAAAAACACAGCTAAAACAGAGAACTGTAAAAGCAGACACGAAAACACTAAGCTGAAAAAAAACAACACAAAATAACACAGGAATCACAAGTATCGAGAATCACCAGACAGGACAGAGTACGTCCACACCCAATCAGAGCTGAGCTGAGACTGGTGGGAGGAAAGCAAATGGCGGCGGCGACGGAAATGGCGGCAGCGACGGAAATGGCGGCAGCCACAGCCAACCAAATTACGGCGCGCTCAGAGCATATCACAGAGACATGTGATATGCAAATTCCGTGTGTCTGTTTGTGTTTATTAGTTAATTTTTAACCTGATTTTGCCCCTTGGCCTTGCTACGGGTTAACATGTTGTGAGAATTTTGAACAGAATTGTTAGTAATTACCCTATTTGCTGACACTTTATTTTCCCTGCCTTTCAATTCTTTGTTTAATATTGGTAGCCATACTGGCCTTATTTCAAGTGAAGATTGACTGATTGGTTGGTCTGCTAGTTTTATGTATGAAGCTTCAATTAGTTTTCTTTTGAAAAAATGAGGTTCGCGGTGTACTATTTTTGCTTCGTCAAAATTCATCTGGTGATTTTCAGACCAGCAGTGTTGAGCAATTTTTTGATTTATCCACTAAGCCCTTCCTCGTGTTATCTTTGTGTTCTTTGATTCTAACATTTAAAGGTCTTTTTGTCTCGCCATAATACGGCCTATAGCAACTATTGCAGTTTATTCTGTAAACACAGTTTTTTGATCCCTGAGTGCCATTTTTTGGTTTGGTTTTTACGAGACATTGCCTAAGAGTGTTTTGTGTCCTAAACGCGGTTCTAACTTTGAACTTCCTAGCAACTCTTGTAATTTTTTCCGATAATCCCGGCACATAAGGGATTGACATAGGAACGAATTTTTCAGTGTTTTCTGACTCATTCTGTTTAGCCCTACGGTTTTTGCACCAAAACCACCTTGCAACCACCTTAATCTTGCCAGCTATCTAAATTTATGTTCATTCTGTAATCTAAGAATATTCCCAAAATGTTTCATAATCATCAATAGCCAACATTTTACTGTTCGATTTTGAATACATTTAATTCCATATATTACATTAAAATACTTGTCGTTAATTATTATTGAAATTGGTCATTCACTAGAGCATTGATAATAGTCTAAAATTGCAAGTTACCATCAGTCCTCTGATTGAAAAGTTATCTTTACTGATAATTCGTAATCCTTAATTGACAAAAGAGCTTTTTAAAGTGAACAGATAACTGTAAACCAGAAATAAGGGTGTAATGTTAAATTAACATGACACTACATCCTTAACTGGTCATTCACTGGTGCACTATTGTATAAAGTTCAAGGTATTAAGTATTCTGTTCATTGAAAACGTGTACATATCAGATACCAGTGAAATAAAAATGTGCAAAGAGTAAACTTGTCTGATGAGATACAAGTGGTTGTAATTGTTTTGGACTTTAAATAAAAAATTGGAGCGATGTCAAAAATCTTCTTAAGTTAAGTTTATTTTGTGATACTTAGATAACAATCTTCACTTTGCTTGACAGTTTACATACAAGCTGCATAATACTGGTCAAAGTTTTCATCTTATTGTTTACACTTAGAATTTTGCCAATTAGAAAACATAAGCAGTAAATTGAAAAATTAGTAAATCGGTAATTGTGAACCATTAAAATCCTTCGCGATATTTTCCTAAACAAATTATCCAGCGGTATAGATTTTTTTATCCTTTCAACAATGTTAAGCAAAGAGCGATGCAAAGTGTGATGTTGTTGTGTGTGATTTTATGGGTTAGTATTGTATGTTGACCATATTGTTCCTTTTTCAGGTGATTGATCCAGCCTTATATGTTCCCAAAATGATTGAGGAGAGCATTGAGGAAGCCAACGTCAGCAAATAAGCTCTTCTGTCCGATGTACATAGTTCTTCACATACTGACGCCCATATTTTTCTACGAGTAAACAGTGTCATGAACAAAACAAACATTTTAAGTTACTCATCGAATTTTGATACGATTTATATACAGAGATTTTGTTATTCATTCATCGTCAAATTTTAGGTATAAATTAGGGTTACGGGCCTCGTTTGAATTTCATTCCGAGAGGAAACAGTTGAACTCTTTAGTTTTTTGTTGAATGATTGTGTACATTCACGCCTTTACACCTTAAACTCTGGCTATTTTAACACCTTTGGATCTCCTGGAGTTTAAGGTGTAAAGTTAAGCAGTTTGTTTCACACTTATTAAAATTCATTGCTTGAGTTTGTTCACTAATATTTTATATAAACCCTTCACAATTTGAATGCAATATTTTACTGGTTGAATTTTGTGCAAGTGTTTTATCAGATCTGTTACTTAAAGGTTTTGCAGTTTTCATGATTTTCCTAAAAGTTTCAAATCGTAATGTCAAGTTGTAATTTGGTAAATTTTCACATTAGTGTTCTAATTGAAAGATTTCTGAACAAACTCATTCTAAAAAGTTGATTTTTTCTCGATTCAGTACAATTGCTCTCTCTCGGTTTGTCCGTGTTAGGTAAGAGTTCAAACACACACCAGTGCATACTATGGAGACATTTTTAGTGATATGTGATTTGTAAATAGTTATTCCTTTGATTTGCCGAGAATCTTATGAAAAGAGAATCTTAAACAGAGAAGTGTTTTGTTTTAAATGTGACTGGAGGAAAGAACTTTCAAGGACTAATGTTATCATTCCTCCAAGCTCTTGGTTTATGAAATTTTTCGTTGAATGAAGGGTCGTCGGAGAAGAGAGTTAATTATGTTTGTGAGATCCAAGCGTCGGGGGAAGATGGCAGCCGCCCCTGGACAGCATAGCTGTGTCGCTGCGTTTAATTTCTACAAGAGGCTCAGCCAAGTCTTCTTTTCGTGTGTTAAGTTCAGCCCTCTTAGCACACCTTGTCACTAAATTTTAATTATCAGTTCTTAATTTTGGATATCAGCCAAAACCTTGTAAGTTCTCCATAATTTATTTAAAAAATGTTTTAAGGCTTAATTTGTAAAATATTACTATTGTATTTTGCTTTCTTTGATTTAAAAGGGCTACCAAACATGTCGCTATCCACATGTTGCAAAATTTAATTCAAGTTATACTCGAAACCTGATCATGGTTTTTTATAGAGCCTATTGGTTGTAAGGATGATAGTTATTTATAAAATTTTCCTGTTTATTGAACACGAACACAAAATTACCTCATTCACAACATGTTGATTTATATTGGCAAATACAACCAAGGATAGCTTGAATTTAATAAATGCTTTACTTTTTTGGTTGTGAAAAATGTTTACCAAAGTCGCAGAAAGTGTGGTCTTTGTCAAGCCAGCCTGTGAAGATGATTTCTTTTACTTTTATTTTCTTTTTAACATATTGTTTCCAATATTTATTGACTTGAAAAGGCTGAGCTTGCCAGGCCCCACCTGTGCTATCGCGCAGACATTCTGAGCTCCTGAACATCTGGCTTTCGGAAGCAGTTGTCACAACTCAAAAGACAATCGAAAACTAGTTTTTCTAGTCTTCTGGAAAAAATCACAAAAAAATAAACAAAATTGTGGTAAATTTTAAAGTTGAGCATCAGTTGTTGCCAGTAGACTGTCTGTCATTCAATTTTTTTGGTCCAATCGGTTTTGTATATTATTTTAATGTTGAAATGTACCTGTTATTTTCTGTATTAGAAGTATTTGATATTGAAATAAAGTTCTGTCATCAAAACCTCCGTGTTAATACTTTTCAATATTTAATATTTCAATGTAGTTTGTTACAAAAATTATTAAGAGAGTATTATTATCATATGTCCTCCTTTGATTGAATGATGATTAAATTTTCTTAACATGATTACATTGGACTGGGTTTATTATGTATATCCCTATCTCAGGGAAAATACAACCCCTAAAAAATGTCAAACATTTTTAATCAAATATGTTTTTGTTACAAATATTATATGTTAAAGATTTTGATATATGAAAAATATTTAATCCATTGATTTTTGTTTAAAGAGAACAATTGATTCTGCATGTATTTATTTTAATGTCATAATGTTCTTAGTCCGCATGATATTGATTTAAGTTTTTTCGTGACAGATATTTTAAAATCTAATGAGGAGTTGGATTGCAATGCATTTTTATATGTGATTCAGTAATAATTTTCATAATATTTAAATAATTGTTATTTTTCTTCTATAAACAAAACGATCATAAGTGTAAGGAAGCACCATTTTAATTGTTATGACATGGTGGAAATTTCTGTCAACAGGTTGTTCAAATTTTAACTCTTAAGATAACATATTTAGCTCTTCCAAATAATGCATTCAAGCTTCATTGAGGATAATCTAATTTCATTAGTAATGGAAAACCAATTTCCAATCTTATTAACTTTATAAAATCTTTTACTTTAGAACTGAAACTGAGTGAATGTTAAGAGAAATATTTACATCTTGAACCCAAAATTGGATTCATACCAAGTCTGTACCTTGTTCTGTTGAAACATCACTTATTTTTTGTAATTAAAGCAGTAAGAAACTCAGTACAATATGATTGATTCTTTAGAATAGTTTATTTCAGAAATATCTTGTGATCATGTGTTGGAGAATAATTATTCTCAACAATTTGTGACGACTGTTATACTTGTAATACTTTTAATGAGAAAGAACACTACCTCATATCAGGATTTTTGATAGCTCAGAGATTCAGTCAACCATAATAATTCATTTGGTAGCAGCTGATGCTTGTGTCAAACTAGATTTTTTAAGAATATTTCTTTATTTTCAAAATAGAAGCTAAATTTTTTTTTCGAGATTCTTTTCCTTTTGAACAATTTGTAATGTGTCAAAAAATTAAGCATAACTGATTATATTTATATTTTATTGCTTATGTGAAATAAATTAATTTACCACCCATCTGTTTTTTAACCTTATTATTCTCCTCAATATTTTATCTTATTTCAGACTCTTGCTTGATACTATACTCGCAAAAGAGGAGTTTAGGCCGAGACATATCTAGTAACAATGCTACAGGGATAGTTAAATATGTGGGTTGGCCTAAGCCTCTGTTCATCTAGAGACTAGTTGTATGAAGCTGTCTAAAGACTTCATCTTGCTCAATCTGGGTGTTAATGATTTTTATTGAATTTAGAAAATTTTGTCTAGTCTTTTTGCAATTCCCATGCTTTAAGGATGTAAATGCTAGCAAACAGTTTTTTAAGTTTTATATCCCATATGGTTCCGTCGAACATTTTACTTATTAGCAAGACAAAATAAATACCCAAGTTCCAAGTATTTATGATTTTCATTGTTTGGATGTTAATTTGAATATGTTTCCGTCAATTCTAAGGGAATTTTTAGTTTTGAACATACAGTACTAGAATTGCATCACTACTAAAGTATCAAAAAATATTTCACTCAGAAGAAGTAAAAAATGAAGTAGAGAATAAGATTCAAAGGTAAATTCAATTGTAAATTGTTTTAAATGCATGATTTTTATAAATAGTCAAAATTCCTAAGTAGCCCTAAGTACAAATTTTGGTTATCAAATAAATACGCATTTATTCATATTATTGATAAAATTAGAATTACCCTACTTTGAAAAACCCATTGGCTGGGCTTTCGTATTACCAATCAATTTATTCTACTGATATCAATATTATATAGAGCCGCTGGAGTTGGTTTTTATACATATATATATATATATATATATATATATATATATATATATATACAGTACTTGATTTGGGGCATTCCGGGACCTCTTTCTGCTGCAAGAGTCGATCGTGTGTAATCAGCCGGAGTATGTTTTACAAGAGATGATCGCGTGTAATCGGACGAATAATTTGCCGTTAAATACAATCGTGTTCAATCGGCCGGAGAATTTTCCACGAGAGAGGATCGTGTGTAATCGGACAGAGATTTTGCCGCACAAGACAATCGCATGTAATCGGCCGGAGAATTTGTCGCAGAAGACGATCGAGAATGATCGGCCGGAGAGTTTGCCGTGCAAGAAAATCGCTTGTAATCGGCTAGAGAATTTTCCGCTTAAGACGATCGCGAATGATCGGCCAGAGAATTCGCCATAAGGGAGGTAACCTGCTGGAGTATTTGTCGGAAGAGACGATAGCATTTACTAGGCCGGATTAATCTTACCGAAAATAACAATCGCTTAAAATGAGCAGAAATTACGCGCGGAGTTTCGGCCTGAAATTAGCGCTCTTTTCAGGGCTTGTAACAGGTTATTTTTTTTTGTTTATTTTTTTGCTCTTGGTTAATTTTTGTTATTTTTTTTGGAATTCGGTTATTTTTGTTATTTTTTTTGGAAATTTGGTTATTTTTTTTTTCAACCTCACGAACTGCTACAATTCCTGTTTACAGTATTCGTCTGTCAGATGATCTCGTAGCAGCATCGCGGCAGACGAATCTCATCATCCTAAAATTCGTGAAAACTAAGTCTTGTTGTGTGAAAACCAAGTTTTGCCGTCAAATCTAGGCAGATTTGTGATTAATCTGTCGAGATTTTCTTTTTTACTAAGGTTAAGAATGTACAGGGCTTGTAACAGGTTATTTTTTTTATTTTTTTGTTATTTTTTTCACTCTTGGTTATTTTTTGTTTTTTTTTGGAATTTGGTTATTTTTGTTATTTTTTGGAAGTTTTGGTTATTTTTTTTATTTTTTTCAACCTCAAGAACTGCTACAAGCCCTGTTCACACTATTCGTCTGTCAGACGATCTCGTAGCAGCATCGCAGCAGACGAATCTCGTCATCCTACATTGCGTGAAAACCAAGTCTTGTTGCGTGAAAACCAAGTCTCGCCATCAAATCTAGGCTGATTTGTGATCAGTCTGTCGAGATTTTCTTTTTTACCAGGGTTAAGAATGTGTTATCTCCAATATAACGCCGGTTTTCTAATTTTCAGCAACATTTTTTGTTTACAAAAGGTTATTTTTTGGTTATTTTTTTTCTTATTTTAGTTATTTTTTTTATTTTTTTCAACCTCAAGAACTGTTAGAAGCCCTGAATGTATTATCCCCAATATAACGCCGGTTTTCTAGTTTTTAGCAGCATTTTTTGGTTATTTTTTTCTCATTTGAGTTATTTTTTTTATTTTTTTCAACCTCAAGAACTGTTACAAGCCCTGTCTTTTATCAAGTCTTGAGTTAAGCTGAATGTTAAAAACGCTAATAACACCTGAATACTCGCACAAGGCGTCATAAAGAAATCTAGAATTTCTTTAGAAAATTTTTTTTTTAGAAAAAAATGCCTCTTAGTTTTTAATTGACTTATAAAAAATTTGAGTTATATAAAATTTGACTTTTTAAATCGACCTAACTATTCACATAGACAAAAAATACTTTGTTAAGCGAAAGAATGATAAAAGGGGGTGTGTTATGTACGAACTTGCAAATTACAGTTCCGGTACCTCAATTTTTACAAATCAAGCACTGTATATATATAAATTGTGGGCGTTTGGGAAGGTGCAGGATGATGGGAGAGGGCTCAAAATTAGGGATATGTCAGTACCATTTTTTTCAAAGTCAGTACCGGTACCGGTTCTTAATAAGATCGGTTGGTTGGTACCGGTACCATCGGTACCAAGTGTTTGTAAAAACGTGTTATATAATGTAATGTACCCTCAAACCTTCAGAAAATCTGTTGTATTTTACTGTTTTAAAAAAGTTTTAATGTTCAAGTGTAAGTTTCACCAAGACATAAAACACTATCTCACTTATTAATTTAATTGTTTATCCTTCTGTTAACAGATAATATAAAAAATATGTACTATGTGAACAAAAAAACCAATTCCTAAGTGAATAATAACAGTTCACAAATTTGTTTCTGTTCATAATTTTACAATTCCTATAAAAAATAACCCCATTCCAATAAATTTTGATAATTAGAGTCAAACATAAATCAAGAACAAATTCCAAGGTGAAACATAACAGTTTCCAAATTAGTTTCCATTGATAATCTTACAATTCCCAAAGAAAATAACCCATTCCCATTAATTTTAAGTATTAGAGTGAAAAATCAATCAAGAGTCAAAAAATTTAAGATAAATTTAAAATCAATAGTAATTTTAAAAACATTATCTACCTTCAATAATAGTAAGTGGTGACATTTGCCATCGACGAAACGTGCGCGGTGCGATCGATCGGCTTTCGTGATCTGTAGTTACTCCCGCCATTTACCATGGGTACCGACATTTTGACGTCGGTTCTCGGTACCGGTTCTTTTGCCAAGAACCTGTGGTACTGAGAACCGACTTATGGTACCGACACATCCCTACTCAAAATGAACTCTACTGAAATTGCTTAAGGGTTTATTATAAATTGAGATATAACTTAAAATTTCCAAAAATATTTCACTCAGTAGTATTAAAAAAACTGCAACTGAGTCAGGTGTGTCAGTGTTAATATATTTTATCACTTTAAAATCATTTGAATCTAAAAATGTCTGCTTTGTTTACGTTAAGACGTGGTGCTATTTTATTCAAAACCATATACTAGAATTGATCATAATTTGGTGGATCTAAAAGCCAGTTTTCTATAAAAGTATTTTTTTTACTTTAGGCCTTTTTTTACCTTGCATTTGCCCCCCCCCCCACATGGCCTCAGGCCTGTGCGTGGAAGTTGATCAAGCAAACCAAGGAGTGAGAAGGTACAGTACAAGGATGAACAGTACTGCTAAAAATATGCGGCATCATCGGGACTCGATCCTGCGACGTTGCCGCCAAAGAACCGGGGCCGAGTGCATTACCCCCCCCGTGGATGCATTCGGTGCATTGCGCCACCGACTCACTAAACAGTTAGTAACTTAACTGTAGCTGGATTTAACTGTTACTAGCAAGCACTTAGGCGCAACAGAAGACCCATTTAAAAGCGACCTCTGTTATATTCTTCTCTGTGTACATTCTCACTTTCACTTGGTCTCTCGGTTGACTACTGCTGCAATTAAGAGAGGGACTTGTTAGAGAAACTTCGTTGAAGTCAAAATACATAAAATACACACATAAAAAAGACGTTGACAGAAATTTTGACAATCGAGGGGGCTTCTTTGAAGAGGGAAATCACTATACAGTAAAGCAACTCGCTTTAGATTTGAGGCAGCCTCATATCCCTTCCCATTACGACACAAATAATTTTTTTTTTAATTGGTACTTTGACCCTTAACCCAACATGTACAACATGGCCAACATATACTTTTACATTTAAAAACATTGATTTCAATGTTGATCGGCCGCTACAGCTATTAAACAGCTAATTTAACTGTAAACAGCCGAAACACATTGAATTTAAATATATAACTGGATGAATAAAGCGAGTCCTTACGATAAAGGAAAATTCATTCAAAGTTAATTGGTAGCATAATTCGAGAAGGTTTTTAAAATATTTTGGCCAAATTGGGCAGACAAGCTCTTTTTTAAAACTAGGTTAAGTTTGTTTACTGGCATCCTCGCTTTAACCCTATTTTAAAGCGGCCCCTTAAAATTGGTAATCATATTTTATATGAATAAAGAATTTAACCACCAATTTAGTCTTATAAAATTGATCATATATTTCATCTGGATAATGGTCTTATTCAATTCGTAGAATTTTGGGAGGCCTCTGTAAAAGCACAGTATTGTTACGTTTAAGAAATTACCTAATCTAATAAAAAAATTTTTGTATTTAGGGTTTTTCATATAGGGTACCTCTTTGTGTGGTGTACATAATGTTTTAAATATTAATAAATGTTTGTTCATCCTCTTATGAGAAGAATGAGTGTTAAACTAGAAAAATTAACCTTTTTCTGAAGTACAGTAGAACCTTGATACTTGATATGATGTCTCTCAAGGAGATTCGGAAGACAGGCTTCTTAACAAGGATCTCTTTTTACTGAGGATCGTGATATTGAAGTTGCTTTGGCTAACAGTCGTGTTATCAAGGTTACTGGAATCTCTGGAAACCCTTTATACTAAGTGTATTTTAGAGCAGACCACGCTAAAACGTTGATTTATAAGTATTGTTTGTATTAGTGTTTTTCTTTCCCTATGAATAAGTTAGCAATTAATTAATTGGATTATAAATCATTAACAAAAATGGGTGATGAATTTTCCAAAATCATGTGGAGTGTGATAACATTAAATAATTTAACATTATACCAGATATATATATATATTTTTTTTTTTGGATATTTTTAAACTAATTTTAACACATTGTGTTAAAAATCAACAGTCAGTGGTTTTTCAGACATTGCTCTGTTTAGGAAACATTAACCCAATGCACATTAAGAAACACCATCAATATGATCACTTATATCACCATTTTTTTTTAATAAACACATGACTCATTTCATTAGTCATTTGTCAAAGATGAGAAGAGGGGATGAGTTTTCAAATTTGGAACGCATACCTGAATGGACGTTCGTTATTTACCCCAAAATATCCATTCTGGTGATTCACTCACCGTTACAACCATTGCCCACAAATGCATGAGAACTGAAGAATATTAAGTTTGGAGTTGCCTCATCGTGGTTGATTTCTATTTCTATGAACATAGTATTATAAAGAAATGAATTCACTTTAAATTTACTATTTTTTTGTCTTGTTAGATCCAAGTTGGAGTTTGGCTTCATTATCTGGCACCCATATCAACGTTACCTTACAGATGGTAATCAAACAAATACAAATTAAATTCCTGCAATTTTTGTATTTGCATAAGTTTGGATTTTACCCTTTCCTTGTTTCACATTCGGATTTGTTGCAGTTATTCAACTTTGGCAGTTTACGCAAGCGCCATGAAATAGGATTAATGGTGTTTTTATATAAGCTTATTAGCGGCGGCGTTGATTGTAGTGACATGTTGGCGAGGGTGAATTTCCTTGTTCCTCGCCCCTCGTCCAGGATCCGCTTTTTCAGTCCTTTTTTTTCCAGTTTTTTTCCGCTTAATCAGTCCTTGCTTTGCACTTTCAACTTTGGGAGTGCACAGTCCAATTGATGTGATGATGCGACTATGTTGATGGTTTTTATTTACCTCGCTATGTTGACATATTTTCGCTGACCTTGGCCTCTTTCACAACAAAAATTGAATCATCCTATGTAGCTTTATGAAAATAATTGTTTTCATTACTATAAATTATTATTATTATTTACTACTGTACTTTTGAACTTGCCTGTTTGCCCATGAATGATATGCTATTGTTGTCTATTGTCTCGTTGCTGTTCTTTGTTGATATATTGTGAATACCTAACTTAGCATACTTAAATTGACTTTGCTTGAATTGTATTATAGTTATGTTATTGTGAAGATTTTGATGTTATGATAGTGTTTATGTAATGCTTGCATTTGTTTAAGAAAGATAAGTAGCCTAGTTAGTGGTTTATTTTGATGAGCTGTGTATGTGATACCAACTGCATAATATGTATATTTGGCACTTGCATGTAGTGCTGTTATTTATTATTGTATCTGTACTATGCCACAGTGTCATTGGATTAATTCTGTTTTGTGGCATTAAAATTGAAATAAATAAATAAATAAAGGTTCAGAGCTACGATCGGGAAAAAGTAGTAGTTATATTGAGCTGCAAGCAAGCTGAGTACTGCCCTTCCCTTTCCCTTTCTTTAACTCTCTCCTAATCGGCCTCAGGCTTTTCAGCTAAAAACAAAACTGGCATTACAAACAAACTGTTGGTCATATTACTGACATCTTCAATTGGTTGAGATAGTGTATTTGATATGTTAATTTAAAACCATTACCTATATTATTTATGATTTTTTTTTCACGTGCTCTTATGCTCCTGTGGTCGAGCCGCCGCAGCTTGCAACCTTTAAATTTGGCTTGAAGAGATCCTGTAGTTTATTAGTATTTTAATAGTTATTTTATACATCAGCTGATTGCAAAGAATTTTGATTTTTCATTAGGTGGTAAACTCAGTACACTATCCCTAAGTTATCCTAGTGAGAAGTAAATTTCGCTTATAACTCGACATATCTTTACAAACTTCTCATGTGGCTTTATCTAGCTGAGATTTATCGTATTTTAATTAAAAATTTCCATTATACAATTTCATAGTAGCGAACCTTCATCCTCATTCCCAACGTTAAAAATAAATCAAATTCTTTATCGTCGTTATTTCTTGACACATCTTGATGAACCTTTGTATGTGGCTTCTTCTCGTTGAGTTCTATTAGGTATTTATGTAAAAATGCATACCCCTGCACCTGCAGAATGCTCATCCCCCATGATATTTTTAGCTGGAAATTTAATAAACTAATTCATATATCACAATGATAAGTTGAAATATGATTTGAAGCGTTGAAAATAGATGAGTTTGAAGATCTGCTACAATTAATTAGGGTGTTCAATTACAAAACAAGTAAGGGTAGTTGCCCCAAAATCTTTAGTTTAAGTATGAAAATGCTTGACCAAGTTTTTTACTATTTAGTTTAAAATTTATGATTTGCAAGCATCTGAGCATGTTATTACATGACACCCCCTAAATGATTAAAAATTCAAGTTCAAAATTATTTTGCAAAACATTTTAAAATTGGATCCTGGATAAAGAGAGAATGTACGTATGAGATTTCAGATACCATTTATTTGTTTTTACTTTGAGGAGCACAAACACAGATAGAACAGGTCTATAATAGAATTTGTACACGTTTATATAGAGATTCATGATTTGATTGCTTAGAAAGGATAGTAAAAATTAATACAAATGAGTTGTATAAAATTTATTTACAAAATTAATAGGTAATGGATATTAAAGAACTTGCCAGACTTCTTCAAAAGCAGAACATAACTTGGCACAAGTTAGCGCTGCAGACAGAGGGTAGTTGCTGATGGATATCGTCTCCTCGATATAGTCGGGGTTGACCTGTAAAATAATGAATTTTTATTAATACAACTAAGAATGAAAGTGTTGAAACATGTTGTTTAAGCGATGGGGTTTAGTTTTACTGTTACACGGGGGTTACGAAAAGGCCAATGGCGATATGTAACTAGGAAAGATGGGCAACCCTTAATGTCTCCATCTGAGGACCAAAAAAGAAAACCGACATCTATCAAGAACCACTTAGTGCAAAGAGGTAACAAAAAAGGCCACTTCACCCAGACTTTATGTAGAAAAAGTTTCTTTCCATAATTTAAATTAAAATAGAGTAGGGGTTTGTAAGTATTCAAACCGTGAGCCTTTCAGTTGAGCTTTGTAATATTTGACTTGGCTCGAGACTTTGAGAAAAGCTTGACAGTCAAGCCAGCTTTTAATACCAAGGATAGGTACTACTACACATTTTTAAGTTTTTACAGGATATAAAAATTAATTAGCCTGATATAACTTTTAAAAATCAAATTTAGATAGGTACCTATATGATTCATATGAGGTAACTTAATTGTTATAAATCTTGGCTCAAAAAGGCTGGTGCTGGTTGTCTCAGGTTAAGTTTGAAAATCACTACTCGCTCACCCCTGAATTACTGCAATTAAAAATACCAACTGAGGCAGATTCAAGCAGAACATTGATTGACAAACCCCAACACCTATCATGTTATAAATGGTCGACCTGAAATAGCTTAAAATCTGCTGAATAACTTCTTGGTCAAACCATTTGGTCAGACCAAGTTTATTTCAAGTGATCCACTCTCGCCTTATGCAGGGTACCTACCTTAATGTAACCTTATTAATTAAATGTGAACATTACCGATCCTCTGGCAATAGCACCGATCACGATGGCTATTGGATCATCTTTTGGCACAATTTCCCGTGGATTTATAACTTTTTCTGCTGCAAATGAAGTTCCGATCTTGCGGCATCCGACAGGTAAATGGTCTGTCACCGGATTTTTAATGACCTTCAATAGTTTCATTGAATTCTCCGTTGCTCTGATGCTGAACTTGTGTAGGAGTTGAACTGAAAAATTGTACAGTCACACGCTTTTGTTTCTTGTAACTGATAGAAATCAACAAATTTTAGAAGAAATCTATTATCAAAATTTATAAAAAAAATAAGGTTTAATCTCAATACCTGTACCTATATTTTTTAAGTACAGTATACCACAGATTATCCGGGCCTCACGATCTCCAGATCCTGGACTATCCGAATCGGCCTATCCATGAAATAAAAATATTCAAATTATATTAAAGTAAAATAGAACAGCAATAGTTCACTTTACATATTTGGTATCGAAAACTGAACCCCGGGTGTACATTTTCATACAAATGCATCTGGTAAGAGCACGAGCAATAATCAACACATGTGTAACCTACAGAAATTCAATGGGTTAGTTTGTTTCTGTCACTTTGTGTTCAAATAGAAGTTGAAGAAGCTTTGTGTAAACTGACAGTAAGATTTAAAAAAATGAGTAGTACACACTAACATGTTGTCCACTCTTGATATGCTGATTGCAGCATTGATATGGCAGGGGCTATGTTTGCGATCGCTAATCAGGCGATTTTGTACTGACTTTGAATTTTTGCGATCCAGATCTCTATTCAACCACATTAATCCAGATAATCTGAGATGTACAGAAATTAATTCATGTAAGTGTATTTTTAGCGAATTTCTCCTATAGGGAAGAATCTATTACCGTAAATAAACGGTATCTGAAATCTCATACGTACATTCTCTCTTTATCCAGGATCCAATTTTAAAATGTTATGACTTTTTTAGCATAATAATTTTGAACTTGAATTTTTAATCATTTAGGGATGCCCTCTGCTTCATGGTTAGTTACAGCAGTTGGTGTATTTGTCCATGTCATTATATTTCAAATGTCTTCATTCATGTAGCTTCTTACCTTGACTTTTCTTTCCGTTTCTTACACTTCGATAGTCACTGATTTTCATAGTCGTGTGTGGATTTGTCCTTGACATTCCATTTCAAATGTCATTATGTGCCAATTAATTTTTGCCTTGATTTTTCCATTACTTTGCACACTTTGATGGTTTGGGTCACTTTTAGTCTTTCAAATTTCTTTTTCACCCCCTCCTACGCGATCCCCCACCACAGCCAAAGTAAACAGAGGAGAGAACTGGGTAGGTCTGGGAAGGGGGGTAGGGCGAGGCTTCGTTCTGCAAGAGTCTAGCGGGTATAGGAGAGAAGTCCATCCCCCCAAACATTTCGTCCCGAATCCCGGGCCGTGAGGGTTCCCCATGCCCAGAGGGTTGGGGTTCCCCCGCGATGCCGGCACCACTCCTCCAGAAGGAAGCCAACGCCGCCCCCCCGCCCAGGCCGACCATCAGCACCCTCTTCAAATCCACTTTGACCATGGTCCCTACTCTTTTTACTATCTGTAAAGTTTTAGAAACTAAGCTGGCTTTTCTCGTTAGTTAATGTGCGCTTTTCTTTCGTATGCTCTGTTGAAGCTTTAAGAGCAAAATGACTTTGGTATCTACGGAAACAGATTAATGAAATCATTGTTGCACTAATTTTAAAAAAGTTTATAGGTTGAACTTTCTGAAATAAAAAAATTTTATAAATTATGGTTGTCATGGAGATATTATACCACTTCCTAAATAATTGCCGAAGCAAAAAAGACTTAATGAAAATTCTTTTGGTAGGGAAACAGAGCTAAATTCTCATTACTGTAGTGTAATTATTGAAATTGTTAGAAATATTTAGTTCTTGTTACGAATATGTTATTATTTTTAATTTCTTTAATTTTTTAATTCTAGTCACTCCAGAAAAATATTTTTTTCCACAAAATTTTAACAGGATCTAATCAAATAAAAAATTTAGAAAAATCAATAATGCATTTTAAATTGAGATTTTCACTTAATTTTTGTAGAGCTATAAATTATTAGTGGTGCTAAAGGTAGCAAACTAAAAAAGTAGGTCTAGGCCTACTGGCTTATTTTACTTACTGATAAACTTTTCCAAGAATACAGTTTCGATTTATTTATGAATACTCTGTCAAGATCTGTAATATTAAATTGAAGCACTTTTGTAAAATTACCCACACAAATCATTTCAGCATAGTGAAGACCATCTTTAAAGTGAAACCAGTGTTTGATTCACCACTAAGCCCATCAAGCCCAGGCCTTACGCTGAAGACACACTTTGTGATTTTTATCGTGGCGAAACTGCCGCTGCCATCGTTTTCCCAGTAGTCTAAAGATTTACATAGAGACGCTTACACACATAGAGGCAGAAATACCGCATAACCGTATTGCCGCTGGCAGTCTTTTTGCAGAAGCCCACTGACAATGCAAAGCAGGATTTTTGCCGCGTTTGTCATCACGGTTGCGTGTGTATGCAATGAAATGGGCAATTACACATTTGATGGATTTTCTGCAGCTGCCATGCTCAGACTAGGTGTTCCCCCAAGTCTATGACGACAACAAGGCTTTTGCAATCGGCATATTAAATATTGTGTTAAGTCAATTTTTAACCAATTATTTAAAAAACTATATTTACATGTTGCTTTGTCATTCTTTAAGTTTGAAATCCTTATACACTGAAACCACTGAACTTACACAAATAAAAGATTTCAGAGGAACGTCGTAACAATAAACATTCCCTCAGAGACTCAGAGCACTCTCTTTTCAGAACCCTGACGCCTATGAGAGGCAGAGGATATCTGCTATCAAATTTAATGCTTTGGAAAGGCTGGGTAAGGAAGTTTGAAGGGGATGATTCCCATGTCTCATGATAAAAGTTTGGTCAAAAATAAAACTCTCTGTATATTTGTGTGGTGGAACTAAGGAATTCGGAAGGGTTAAATAAAGAATTGTAAGGAGGATTTTCAGAGTCCATCATCTAGCACACTACGGGCCTTTGTACAGGTAGCTCAATATTTTAACACTTTCTTCTCTTTTTGTCATGGAGTCAGCCTTGCTTGCCAGGAAAGCCTCAGACATTAGCCAAGATCTTTTATGCTGACTAACTTAAAAAGCTGTGGTAAATCTGAATACATAATAATAACTTAAATAAATAAATAAATAATAAAATCTTACCCATTAGACCACAAAATCTTTTGAATGTCCTCGGTATCCTTACTTGAGGGTTAATTTCTATTAGAACATTATTCTCAGTGTGAATATAAACCTGCAACCAAGCAAATTCCATTAAGTTGTTCAAAAAATAGCTATATGAATCAAGAAAACTTGCTTTGTTGTATTAATGTTAAGAGCAAGAAATTCATCTACAGGTCTGAGAAAGCATTCAACACGAGTTTTTTTGTTGTTGTAATTCTTTGAATGATTTGTTACCTAGATAATCACATGGATTTTATTTTTAAATTTTGCATGCCTGTGATATTTAGAAAAGTGGGTTTTAAGGTGGGGGTGGGGGTATAATTTATGAGTAGGCCTACCTGTAGCAGTCCGGCTCTGTTGAGAGGACTGTCCATTAGCATCATGAGACACTGGTGAGTTATGTCCGGACGCACTGAACCCGGCAGTCTGTCGTGCTTCTTGAGGATGCCTTCGTGATCATCACAGTTCAGCAGTTGGAAAGTGTTACCCACCTGTAGGTCATATGAAATTGTTCATTTAGACCTTAAGGCTGAAATTACACCTTAGTTTAATAAATCTAACTTTAACTAACTAAAGACTATGGCCATATGTCATGTTGAAATCCTTTGGACTGACAGAATGACCTAGAAGTTACTAGGTATTGAATGAAAGCATAGGCTGATGATGAATTGGCACTAACAGCTAGGCCTAACTTAGTTGTCGATTCAAGACACACGTTTCCTTAACCTCAAACAAATTGCACTGGACTCGTAGGTAGCACAAAATGGCAAAACTTTGATATCTGACTCCATCGTATTTATCGATTTGTTTACAATCGATTTATCGAAGTTAGGCTACCTATGTCTATTCTACAAGTACCATAACCGAATACATTATTTATCAGGGGATCTAACAAAAAACATATCAACTTCTAACACCACTAAAAAGAAACCTGTACTATTCTAACTACAGTAGAGTCCCACAAACCCTGACTAATGTGGACCGAACGGTGTCCGGGTTTGTGAAAATTCTGAGTTATTGGGAAATGAGTAAAAATACCCCCGTTGCAGCAGACCTGCATACTCAGCGAATTTCAAATGCAAAACAACATATTTTAATCCAACATTGCGAGATTTGACATGTTTTTTGTAAGCTCCATAAGAATAACATGGGGAATGAGTATGCAGGTTTGCTGCTACAGGTATGTTTAAATTGGTTGGTTTTAATTCAATATTTAGTAGATCTGAACTAGAAGAAGCCATTTAACAAGTTTTATCAAGATATGTTGGGAAATAAGCGAGATATAGAATTTTACTTATTTCCCATAAGGTTAAACATTGAGACAACGTACTGTGTTAACCACTTTCAATATCTCGGTAACCAATGGACATAGAGCAGTGATTCAAAATACTAAATTGTTTGTTTTTTTTAGCTGAATTCAATGGTCCCAACAAAAATTTGATAAATTTTATTTTTCTATGTGAAAAACTCAAAAAACCCATTTTTGGGGGGGGTTTAACCCCCTTGACCACCCCTTCCGGTGGTCCGATCGGGCTGGTTCACGAACTTGTCCGATTGATAACCACTTTACACGTCTGTACCAAATTTCATTAAGATTGGACCATATTTACGGCCGCTATCGTGTTAACAGACATAATATATATACAGTGCTTGATTTGCGGCGGAACGGCGTTCCGGATCCTCTTTCTGCCGCAAGAGTCGATCGTGTCTAATCGGCCGGAGTGTGTTTTGCAAGAGACGATCGCATGTAATCAGACTGATAATTTGCCGCTAAATACAATCGCTCGATCAACCGGAAAATTTGCCAATCGAGTGTAATCGGCCGGAATATTTGTCGTAAGAGACGATCGCGAGTGTTCGGACGGAGACTTTGCCACACAAGACAATCGCGTGTAATCAGCCGGAGAATTTGTCGCAAAATACGATCGCGAATGATCTGCCGGAGAATTTACCGCACAAGAAAATCGAGAGTAATCGGCCAGGGAATTTGCCGCAAAAGACGATCGTGTATGATCGGCCGTAGAATTTGCCGCTAAAGAGATCGCGTAAGGTCGGCTGGAGAATTCGCCATAAGAGAGGATCATGTGTAACCGGCCGTTTGAAGTATTTTTCGGAAGAGACGATAGCGTGTACTCGGCCGGATTAATCTTACCGAAAATAACAATCGCTTTAAATGTACGGAAATTACGTGCGGAGTTTCGGCCTGAAATTAGCGCTCTTTAGTCTAGTCATGAGTTAAGCCGAATGTTGAAAACGCTAAAAACACCTGAATACTCGAACAAGGCGTCATAAGAAATCGAGAATTTCTTTACAGAATTCTTTTTTAGTAAAATAATGCTTTGTTAGTTTGTAATTTACTTATCAACAATTTGAGTTAGATAAAATATAACTTTTCAAATCATCCTAAAATTATTCACATAGACAAATAATACTTTGTTGAGCGGAAGAATAATTTCAAAGGGGGGGGGGTTATGTACAAACTGGCAAATTACAGTTCCGGTACCTCATTTTTTACAAATCAAGCACTGTAGATATATATATATATATATATATATATATATATAAATTCGAACGAATGGTGTTTTTTGCTTCTGGGGACCCCAAAATGAAAAGTTAACATGGTCTCGGACTTAAGTCTTACCATGAGTACTACCGTAATAGCTTATTCCTTTAAGGAAATTCGCTAATAAGAAAAAATAAGAATAATTTCTGTTATTTCTGTAAAAAATCATTTATTTATTGCATAGTAAAAAATACAAGAACTACATTATCAGTTCTAAATACACTTAAAGAAAAACCAAAACTGTTTTATATGTTAAACTAATATACAGCCTTGGCACCTGTGATTACTATCTTTCAAATCAATTTACTTACGTAAATTTATAGCCATAAGGTGTCAATATTTTGTTCCTTCACGCTGGACGCGTTTCAGGCGAATGACCGCCTATCCTCAGCAGCAATGAAGTTCATTAAAATTAGTGTTTTATATGTGTCACATTGTGCTCTGGCCTTGAATCTCAATGCACTTTATTGCTCTGGCAGGCTTTCCGAGTTATCCAGAATTCCGGGTTATCGAAGTCCGGGTTTGCGGGACTCTACTGTATATGAATAAAACTCATTAGGCCCCTGTATACTAACATAAATAACATATCATAACTCGACTACCTTTAACTAACTTAACACAGCCTACGCAAAACTTAATCCACACTGTTGGCTGACTTGCACTTGGTTGATTCATTGTCAGTCGTTGTCAGTGTCATGTATTGTGTCGTCTGCCCAGTCAACTGAAGTTTGTCATTTAATAACTTAATGGTTTTGGTTAAGTTTTAGTTTTATAGTAGAGTCTTGTTTATTTGAATGTACAAATAAGTGTTTAGTGTGTTATTATTATCATGAATAGAAACACGTACTTAACCTACATTGATGATCAAATAATTTACCATTACTATTATATCATGTGAAATAGTTTACAATTAATTGTTCCGATGATTAGAATCGATTCTTCACTACGGCATTCGATGGTGAAGAACGATTGTAAACATCGATAAATACGATGGAGTTGGATATCAAAGTTTCGCCTACAACATGTCAACAAAATCGATTTTAACGTTCAAAGAGGGCAGAGAAGCCGGTTTCCAAGTAATATGGGTGCAGACAACGTTTTTCTGGTAGAATTGATTAATTTAGCTGTGACGTTGTGAAGAAAAATGGCCTTTACCACAACATAACAATGAGATTTTTACGACATCACATCAACGATTTTGATCACTACAATGTAGGCCTAGCTAAATTATGAAGTTAGGCCTACATTGAAGCAGCAGCGGAGTGGCGCTCCAGCCCTACTAAATCACTGCTAATAGGCCTTTATGGAGTACAGTATACATGGAAGTCAAACGCGAAAATGAACTCAGCCAATATTTAATTGTAATGAGAAGTTCAGTTTACCCAACCTGAACATAACCTGTAAGCACTTAGGTAATCAGTTCTCGATCGGCAAAAGATCAGAAAAATAAGGACTAATGGTTAGGTTAAAATAAAAAATAATACCTTCACTGATTCCAACTGAGCCTGTTCCAATATTACTATTAATCTTTTTTCTTGATTTCTAATATGAGCAATTGATAAATGTTTGGGGGCCGGATCGAATTCTTGTTCACTGTCCTTATTTAGTTTTCTTTTCTTGCCTTTACCCATTTTATAAAATAATTAGCTTTAACTTTTAAAATTCAGTTTTTATTTTTAATTAAAATAAAATATCAGGCTATAGTTCCAAAGAAGAACTAAGATCGTGTCACTGCCAACGGTGGTAAATATAAACATTGCTTAACCTATAAATCTACTATTAACTACACGTGAAAGATCAGCTGCTAAAAGTTCTTGTTTTTGCCATTGCCAACAATGTTGCCAACGCTCTTTAGAGAAATTACCACCATCACCAGATAAAATTACCACCAATATTCACACTTTCAAAAGCTATAAAAAAGTGAGGCAATTTTCAAATCAGGTCTATACCATATTATGAATGCAAAATTTCAATTATAAACTAACTAGTGTAGAGAGCACGAAATAAGGCGGGCGGTAAAAACTGTAAACTCATAAAATTTTCTGCTAAACATCAGCTGAAATGTTTTTGTTGAACTATCAAAGTTTTGTTTACGTTTCTGAAGGTTTTTTACGTGTAAATTTGTGTTTACTTTACCAGATGTTATATTTCATTAAATACCAAACAAATAATAAGCAATAATTTCGCCAACAGCGCACTCACTCACCCGCCGTATTTGTTGCTCGCGATTGTAAGAGATTATGCTGTGAATTTTCACCAATTATTTACGAGGAAAATTATATTGAATATCGTCGGCATTACTTTATAAAGTTTATGGACTACTATTCTGAAAGTTGAAGGTTTTGTTTACGATAAATATTTAATTTAGTTTAACTGTATCTTCGTACAAACTCAGAAAAATGTTACTGTCGCAAGATAAATGAAATCTTATTCCTACTACAGAGAGTGACCTCCTATAAATTATTTAACCGCAACAATCTGCCAATTGCCCATTTTGGACCACTCCCCCCTAAAATCATTCTGCCGACATAAACCGCAACCCCCCCACACCTTTTGAGCGATTACGTTAAGCCCACCACAAACCATTTTTTAGCTCATTTGTTGATAATGTACTAGTCAAAGCAGTTTTTTTTCTAAAAACCAATTAGGCTTATTATTTCTCCATTGTGTCAACCTTTATAGTACTAATTTATTTTTGTTGTAGTGATAAACGTTAACTGAAGTTCTAATAATATTTATTACTAAAGGCTTGAAGGGGCTAATAGCCCCTAAGCATAATCCTTCTTTACTATAGAACAAAATACCTTCTAATGAAATAGGCTTTTGGATCCAAAAAATTATGATTATACCTAGCATTTGGTTTTAAGTAAACAAAGCAGACCTTTTTACATACCAATGGTTTTTAATGACAGCTATTTTACGTTTATTTCTCATTTTATAGTAAGCTTAAAGCAATTTCAGTACTTTCCCCGAGTCCCCGGGATGAAGACCTTGAATTTCAGCCCCCTCCCATCATCCTGCGACTTTCCAAACGCCCACAATTTCGGCGCAAAAATTTCCCTTGTGCAATTATATATTCATTTGGTATTAAATCTGCATCGTTATAACATAAACTAATTAAAATAAATTGGAAAATCTTAAATTTAAAATGTTTTTTCTTATAGTACGTTGAACGTGCATAGTTAGCAGCATTTTGAAAAAATCCCATATGTCAACAACATCTAGCATATGGTTTTGAATCAAGCATTAGGACCACATGTTTAATGTAAACAAAGCAGACGTTTTTCAATCCCAATGCATTTTAAATGGAAGATATTTTTCGTTATTTCTCATTTTCTGGTAGATTTGGACATGATCTGCTATTTTTCCCGACCCCCTGGGACCGAGACCTTTAATTTGAGCCCTCTCCCATCATCCTGCGAGCTGTCAAACTCTCCCAATTTTGATTTTAAAAAATCACTTACAGAATTAGTAATATAGATAGAAGATTAATAATATTTACACTTACTCTTTAGCTCTTTTGTATAATCTGAAGCTTAAATGGCCATCCTAACGGATATTGAATTGAATTTTCTAAGCCTTTTAACATAAAATAATTCAAATGTTTAAATTTTTCCAGTCAAAATTTGTTATAGGGGCCGTCCATAAGTTACGACATCTGAAAATGGGCGGGAGGGATCTTGATTTAAAATCCCCTCTGTCCCTGATGAGCATGGGGAGGTCTAGGTTGACATGACGTCATTTTCAGATTAAGTTTTTCAACTAATTTTGGAAGGAAAATATTTAAGCACTTGATGTACACCCAATTAAGTTTCTCATTTTCTAAGTTAGGAATTATTATTTTAAGTTGGTTGGGAAATTCCTAAGCGTGTACTCATTTCATAAATTACATCAGGTTTGAAGTTTATTTCAGCTTTAGATCTAAATAAATCTGATAATTAAGTAAGTGCTGGTCTGGTAAGTGTAGATTTTAATGATCGCTGCTTTTTATCTGAAGGTAGCGGTAGCGTTCATATACTCATAAACATAGTTCATAAAGTACTACACATTTTAAATAATTAAAAAGACAGGCCTCAAAATTTTATTTAAATCAAAAATTTCTAGTTTAAATTGTTGGATGACGAACAAAAAATTAGCTCAGAATAGGGTTAAAATAGTTTATTTGTGTGTCGAGTGAGTAAAAACATTGTCTCACTCGTAAGACAATGTGCTTTACTCTCGAAATACACACAATGCATTTCCTTCACCTGCAGTAAATACATATCATAACCGTAAACATTTATTTTATTAGCTTAGTAACTAATAAAAAATATCCATTTTGTTTCGTTTTGCTATTGTCGCCTGCGCACCCGGGTACAGAATACAGAATACAGAAAACTTTATTCATACACATTAAGTTTAGAACAGGCGTCATACAATAAAAAAATATATAAAATACAAGAGGATTTCAGAGTTCATTTATTTGCCCTCTCCATGCAGAAACTCGCCAATTGTGTAGATCGACTCCTCCATAAGCCAGCAACGCAGTCTTCTTTTCAACTTGCTTTCTTCCAGTTGCTTGAGTTGGGTTGGGAGAGCGTTGAACAGCAGCTTGGCTCTAGCATAGGATGGATTTTTGGCAAATAGCGCAGTTCTGTGCGCTGGTAAATTAAAGTTGTGTCTATACCTTGTTTTGGTAGCTGTAACCCATCATACACCAGCGATCAGCTGATTGTTACAATGTTCCAGCGAGCACGGAAACAATGTTCTTACATGCTCGAGTACATGTTCTCACAGCTGACTGTTGTTGATGTATTCTTTATATGATTATTCCTATTCCTGCCACTAAATCAGCTAGCTGTTAGCCCCGCTAGCCACTCGTTAAGCTGCAACATATTTGCATGTGTACCTACGTGGAAAATTGAAGGAGCTCCAATTTTTGAATTATTGATTTCAACGTTATTTTTATGGGTTTACTTTGTCCCCCGCCGGGAGACAAATTATTATTTTACCCTCTACAAGGAGAAAAAGTCTTAAAAGATTGCAGGTGGGTTAAAAGTGGAATTCATTGTTAAAAAAAAACTTTAAAAGAAATCTTTGAAATTAATTCGTTTTTCTAAGAAAAATAACAAAAGTTATTTTACAGTAGTAGCAATTAATTAATTTGTTTTTGACATTCGAAATAGATGAATTTGCCACAACGGCAAGCAGCCATCCATGGCAGCTGAACCCGTAGGCGTGCGCACGGTGGGTGCCGTGGGTGCCCTGGCACCCACGGCTGGCCGAAGGGGGCGCCAAAATGGCAAAATGTATTTTTTATTAAAGAATACGGAAGTAAAAATTAAACATAAGCCAGTAATTTAGTAAAAATTATGGCCTGGTAAAAATATTTTTTTAATAATAATATAGTAAATTTACAAACTATACAAAGTATTAATATTTTGTGTGCAGCATGTTACTTTAGGCGACTAAAGAGGACACGGCGCCGGTCGTCGTTTCAGGCTCTGTCACACGCTAATCGCGACTCCTTAGAAATGAGATAGGGAGGCCAGATGTAAGAACATAATATTGCGTACCCCTTCTCTCTCCAAAACATAAATATTATGATTGTACTATCTCGTTTGTTATTTTTGAGGTAGATAATAATTTGGATTAACTGTAGTCTGTTCTTGACATTTGTAGAGAGCACTCCCACGTAAATTTAGTCAGCACATAAAATTATCTGCTGTTAAGGATTATAATATTTCATTGTTTAATACTATTAATTACGAACTATCCAGTTATTATTCAGTGATTAGTTAGCTATAGGAAATAGTCTAATTTAATATGTCAAAAATGTGAGGTTCTGGCTTTCGAAAAAAGGCCAAGGAAAGGATACGGACAACTCAACGTAGTTCTTGTGACTTTACGCACTGATTATAATTAGTGGGAAGTAGTGAGCCGCAATAGCTTTGTGAGTGGGGGGGGGGGGGGGGGTTGGACTGTAAGATGCGGAGTATGATTGGGGGATGGGGGCGCACTTTTCGTGCCCGGTGTACCCACGGTGACGGTGACCCGACCCCGTGCACGCCTATGCTGAACGCGACCATTATTTTTAGCTTTTCAAAACTTGTTTAGATGCATGTACACTAAGGTTCGAATGACATCCATTTGACCTTGCACCCCTAATCGATGACCCCTCGGACCCCTGATGAATTCATTTCGTATGGTAGGGAATTTAGTTGATTTGAGGTTAGTTAGAAGCCGTTCACATATTACGTAACGTTTTTTGTCATTTTTGACCACCCCTCCCCCTTGTGACGCCGCGTAACGCAAGCCAAACCCCAAACCCCCTGACCTCCCTGAAACACATAACGCTTTCAGATGTTTTCTTCAATAAGATTGTGGGGTGTGAAATCTAAAGTAAAATTTTCTCCAGAACTCAAAAAAAGGTTTAAAATTGGTTTTGGTTGAAATGGTTTTTGGGCGTTATTAACAAAAACAAACAATTTAAGAACAAACTGTTTATTGAAAACCCTTGCTGAAACCGTATCACTTATAAGAACGTGATCTCTTTTAATGGTTAAACAATTTGAAATATAGCCTAGTCTTGAAAATAAATATAGGCATTTAAGAAGCCTTAAAAACTATACTTAAAGTAATAAGTAGGTAATTATTCGTGCTTTTTACGATTCTGAGCTTCGTTCATAAAACTAAACCACACATTATCCAGATCACTTGTACTTCTTGAGTACTTAAGTTATTGTGCGACTTCCTGCAACTGTAGAGCAGTTTTTGATACAATACTGTTTTATTTGCAAATTCGTCACGTAAAAATTGAATTATTTTAATATAAGTAAAATATTAAAACGGAAAGATAAAAACAACGCACACCCTTTCTCTTTTCCCACTCGTCTGTCGGTCTGTCTGTTGGACTCACGGTAACAGTTACCGCAGTTGGACTGGTAACAGTTTTGTTTGTTTTGTTGGTAATGCTCCATCGGGGTGATTAATTGTTTGATTTTCTTAGATTTTATACTTGTATAGCATCAAAAGAATAAAAATTTAAACTGATATTAAAACTATTTTTACCCAAAAACACTGTTTCTGAAAAAAATTTGGTACTTTGGGAAAACTTGATTTTTTGTGTGTTACCGTGACGGTCTTGAAACCCCCTCCTCCCTCGTAACACTGCGTAACGCTAAGCCGGACCCCTCCCCCATTTAGCGTTACGTAATATGGACGGTCCCTAAGGGAATTCCAGAATGAGACGTATTTTTTCAGGTATTTGATAATAATCTTTGATCTCACACGGCTAAAGCTAAAATCCTTCATCAGTAATCCCTCTCACTCCCCCATTGATGCGTTCAACTTTTCTTCTTGTAAAAAGGCAGACAACATATACTGACCAGAACCCACATAACATTATTACACTGATGAGCTCGAGGGCTGAGGTAGATCGCATCAGAACCATCAACGGCCTGAGGACGTCGGGTGTGGGCGGACAAAGGAGGAGACAAATTGACTGTCAACTGGAGATTGGCCTCCATTGTGGAGTTCGGAGTCTATCGGGCGACGCCCAGGAGGCAATCTGGGCTGTATGATGAGCCCGAGTGGTTAACCCTTGATTGACTTGGCAGGATGCTCACCGGCGCGGTGCCATTCTGAGCAGTCTTTAAATCTTCATTAGTAGACTGAGCCCAGTTGTATCGGGGCTACTAATTTGGACATAGGCTACAAGATTGGTTTGACTAATGAATCGGCCGATCCTACGAAGCAACTAGGATATATCTTTCACACATATCCTATTAAGTCATGTAAGTGTAGGGTGGTAGGTGTCTCATCTAGTACAAAGTACGGTGATCAATCAATATTCTTTTATAGTCTGAACAGATAACTGAGATAACACCGCGGGTTGATGAGTATAAGCCTACTATAATGTAACAGGGCAATGCAATAGGCACGTCACGAGAAAGAAACCTATCAAATTAAAAGGTTCGAAGAAGTAATCATGTGGGCTGGGCAAAAGTCTGGAATATATAAAATAATTTTTGTATTATTTTGTATAAAGTGATGAAACTTTACAGTTATGTATCTAGTACAAATAGGAATATTTTTGCGTATTTTCTCGAGTTATAACTCATTTTAAAGGTCCTAATTATTAGATCACAACAGCGCCAACCGCGCCTCAAAAGGTTGATCCAATCAGAAGTTACAGCTCCTCGAAGATTTTAATGTTGGCCATTATACTCAAGGCTAAAATAAAATCTAAAATTAAATACTTTGAGGAGCTGTAACTTCTGATTGAATGAACCTTTTGAGGTGCGGTGTGCGCTGTTGTGATATACTAATTAAGACCTTTAAACTGAGGTATAACTCGAGCTTACATTTAAGAATTTCAAGACTTCCAGCGTGGGCCGTCCTCTCATCGTGCGAGAAACTGAGAAAATACACCAAAATATTTCTATTTGTATACCAGATACACGACTGAAAAGTTTCTTCACTTTCTGCAAAATAATATATATAAATTTTGTTATTTTATATATTTTATTTATTTTATTTTTTATTTTATTTATTTTATATAAATAAAATATTTATATAAAGTTATTTTATATATTCCAGACTTTTGCCCAACCCTGTATATTTCATTGTATATATTTCATTAATGTATATTTTTTTAATCATCTCGATGGAGGAATTTTTTGTATTTATTTGGGACGAAAATTAGCCGATAGGTTCATTGAGAATGAAACCTATTAAACATGGATAATTAATTATGAAGACTCATCTTCATAATAAAAATATAATAATAAATAAAATTAAATCTATATAACGGTAAACTCTACTTGTATGCGGATGACACGGCAATTCTCTTTGAGGGCGACAGCTGGGAGGAGGTGCATATCACGGCGGAGCGCGGCCTTCTGGAAATCAAGAGATGGTTTGATCAAAACCGGCTCACTCTTAATTTACAAAAAACTAAATATATGGCCGTTTCACTAAGAGCTGATGGTGACCCGGATGGCCATTTCCTGAGACTTCATACTTGTGGCGGCCAGAATGCTTGTGTGACGTGTGAATGTGTTGAGCGAGTGTCGTATTATAAGTACTTGGGCGTAATAATTGATAATCGACTGAAATGGTCAGAACACGCTCAGCATCTCAGAGTCAGGCTTAGGAAGTTTATTTTTGTTTTTCATACACTTGGGCGCATTCTTTCGCCTAAGGTGCTTAAAAGTGTTTACTTTGCATATGTTCAATCAATCTTGCAGTATGGAATTATAGTTTGGGGTGGTACATTTTCAAATGTGTTGCAACCATTAACTATAATTCAAAAAGCCATTATTAAGACAGCACTTCAAAAACCTGTTAGATTCCCAACTGAACAACTTTTTGATGAATTTAAAGTTCTTAGTATCCCTCAACTTTACGTTAGATCATTAATCATGTACATTTTTAAAAACAGAACGACAATATTTGATCAACCAAATCATAACTATCAAACTAGGTCCTTAGTAAACACCGGTATAGTTATTCCTAAAGTCAATAAATCAATTAACGTAACCTGTCCCTTTTATATTTCAAGCCTTTTATTTTCTAAACTTCCAGAACAATTAAAATTTCCGAGTACAAACAAAATCGACACTTATAAAACTATGGTAAATTACTGGCTCCTGGATGTAGGTAGGCAAGGTATTGAAACATTCATTACTTCCTTCTATCGATGACGTTCGAACCAAAAATCAAGTTTCTTTGTAGTTTGAAGGTATGCAGAGTGAGAGTGTGCGTGCGTTGCGTGCGTGCGTGCGTGCGTGCGTGCGTGTGTGCGTGTGCGTGCGTGCGTGTGTGTGTGTGTGTGTGTGTGTGTGTGTGTGTGTGTGTGTGTGTGTGGGGGGGGGGGGCACGCGTGCGTGTACGCGAGCAGGCGGGTCTTCTGTAAGGGAATGGTTATTATTTATTTTATTTTATTTTATTTTTTTAATTAATGGCATGATAAATTCTTTCTGTTGTAGCTTCAATTAAACTAAATTATGTAAGATATCTAAATACGGTTTTTTTTTTTTAATTTACACATGTAAACCTATATAAACACATGTAATTTCTAGTTTTTTTCCTAGTGATGTGCACGTGCATTTGGACTAGTGAGTGGTTACATCAGATGGACTCGTTGATGGCTCTATCTCCGCACACAGGCTTTGGCCCATGCGGGGGTATTATTTCTTATTTCTGCAAATTTTTTGTATTTGTACCATATTTTTGTGAAATAAACCTGTTTGAATTTGAATTTGATTTGATCTTGACTGTAGTACTGTATAATTTGACAGGTTTAAATGCGTCGAAAACAATCTGCCTGCCAATTCAGAATTGCAAACACGTAGTGTTGCCCGGTGAGTTATAACCATCTGGAATGTTAACCACGAAGAAGGGGTACGTGCAAAGATTGTAATCAATTCAAGGCCGCGAAGACCAAATCAGTCCTGAAGGTCACCTTGGGCAAGTTCCATTGTAGCTCTTGTTCAATGTTCTCACAATCATGCGAACCGACTTGTGTGGCTTTGCCCGACCATGACCAGAAATCTCGGTGCTTTCTTGTAACACGCAATTGCAGGAAATGATTTCCTCTCCTTCCCTCGACAACAAAGGCGTTTAAAACGATTGCGAAAGAGTTCTTCTAACGCCTTTCAAATTGTTTACTAAACAGTTGAATGTTAATTAAATATTTGTTTTAAACTGAAAGTGTGAGAGAACCTTTTTAAAATCACTCGCCTGGGATCAGTTTGAAAGAATAAAACAAATAAAAATTTTTGAATTTCATAATTTAAATTTTTTTTTTAATTTTATAAGATCAGGTTATTCATCTTTAAAATTCCATCTATACAGCTTTTTTCAACATATCGTTTAAAATATAAGTTTTTAATAAAAAAGATCTTGCCTTATAATATAGCAATAGTATTTTCTATTTAACTTTTCATTGAAATCCGGTTCAGACTCAAAAAGCCATAATTTCAGTACACAACACATGTTAACCTATATTTCTTTATAACACCAATCTAAAGGATAAGATCTATGGATAAAGATAATGTAAAATAAATTAACAATCGTCTCATTCCATTGATTGAGCTGCTGTACACAAAGTCTGCAGCTACAAATATCAAGTTAACTAAACAAAACATAAAATTTAGATATTCAATTAGAAGCATATATATAATCCATTTGTTAGCCCCTGAGTTGGACGATTAAAATATTGCAAGACTTCACTAGTTACAGCCATTGCCGAAGACATCCAGGCGACAATGATCTTCACATATCTTTCTACTAGCCGAAGGTACGTGGTTACGTTGAAACATGTCCTGATGCATGTTTAAATTATTTAAGCTATTTTGACGGTTACACTGTGAAGTCTTACAATATTTTAGAAACATACAAGTGATTCCTTAATACAGATTTCGAGTTTTCAATGGTTATTAAAGAAATGTTCATCAAAATATTACATATCTTATAACTTATATTAACTAGCAGTTACCCATAGCTTCGCTCATGATAAAAATTATAGTTTAGCCTTGATATGTCGATTCTTAAGAGTGTAATGTATGTGATACATAATAATTTGGTTTGATATGGTCAAAACTAAAGTTTTGTCAACTGACAAACTTGTAATACATGCTTTAACCGACATGGGACACATGAATCCGGGTCGATCGAGTCCTAGGTCAAAAGATGTGCCCCCAAATAAACCCGATGATCGGTCAGCGTGTGGCGTGTAGGCCGGAGCGGACGTTATGTGGGGAACGGGGACGGACGAGACACGGCATGCGGAAGTAGCCGCCGCTTCAGCCCCAGGCCTGTGTCACCGGATACAGGTCGGTTCAAATGTCGTGACCCAGTCCGTCCTTATAGTATCCATTCTTATACTGATGTTAACTTTAAATAATTAGGCTTACGGCCAGCCTAGGCCAAGTTATATGACTCGACCTGTAGCCAAGTAAGACGCCGACCATCAATAAGGGGAATTTAAGGCTAAGAGCCCCTACGACTACTAGGCCTACCGCAATCGATGCTGCAGCCTTTAAGGGGTACATACTTGATTTTCGGACAACCATTATTCCAGACGAAGTATGATTTCGATTACTGCAGTTTCAATGATCGAACATCACGATTAAGTTATTTAGTCCCAGGTTGGTGTCAGGACATAATCCTGGGAACCAGCGTCATTCCCATGTCGCTGGTCAAGGACACGCAGTCGCAGCTAGAGAGAATCGTACCAATTTGCACCAGCCAAGTAAGTGATGTGATACAGTTTTTTCAAACTGTTGGAGTCGTACTGTAATACGTATACGATTTAAATTGCGCGTCAATTCTTAGGAATGTAGTATGCCAACCCCTGAAATGTAAGTCACACAACGCACTGTTTCTTTTTTTAATCCTCTTTTAAATCACCAATAATTTATGGTGGATTTTACAGCTCAGAACCTGTTGGCAATTGATAAATGTACCTTGTATACTTCTTTCACTCGAGAGGAACAATTGTCAAGCCTGATAGTTCATGAGCAAAGCTCACTGATTACTGATCAGAAAATACAATAGCGAAAGCAGAAACCCTAATACTTACCGTGTGTGGGTCCAATTAGAGCCTAGGTATTTACAAGACAACGAGTAACACACAACACAATTACCACAATTACCAGCTGCCATTGGCGTCGCATTTCACCGTCATTTACACTCCGTTAAACAGCTAAGTAATTAACACTACAAATCCAGCGTTCAGCTAACCGGCACTCAGGTTTTGAACAGAGCTGGTATAGTAGCAAACGTACCAGTAAGTATAAAGCATGAATTACACAATTTACTCTGTAAGCATAAACATTTTTCAAGATAACATGAATGTTTGAAATGCGCTGGTTTACAAATCATTATGGATGCAAAAGCCTGGTGAACCAAGTAATTCACACGGATAAACATCTTTCATTCAACTTGATGAATTGTTTTTTCTTAACATAAGAACATGTACACATTAAAATTAATTGTCACAAAACTAAGGAATCATTTTATTTTCTTCACTATTACATTCTATTTCTGTAACTACCAGGGACGGATTCTAAGGTGATGTAACGTCCCCTTCCTATAACACAGTCGTATATAAATAAATTAATATAGTTTATTGACTAGTCTACATCAACTCAAACTATACAGCGGATGATAACTAAGGGTAACTGATGAGTAAGGGGCAGTTTTTCTGCATTTTATTAGTTTAAGAGTTACGTAACATTATGATATTGACGTTTTACAGACCTCGATCTAACTTGTTCATGCTGAGAACTTAAGGTTCCCAGTTATTCGTGAATATTGGAGTAACTTACTACGCTTGTTGCAGGGAGAAATGTAAAAGATCTGCATATTTAAGGTTCCACGCAAAAAGGCTAAACTTGAGATATGTGTGATTGAGACACTTTACCAAGAAAAATAAATCCATATAAATTAACTACAAATATACTACAAAATATACTAATTCCACAAATATTCATAAAAAGCCTGTTCTTATGATTTGTAGTTCTTTAATACACATTTCAACTGCTCTTCAGTTAATGTAACTCCATTATAGAATAATTCAGTTGCAGTTCAGTTATACGTTATATTTAAGTTCCAAAAATATTTAGGCATTAAAAAAACTTCCAACATGAAAAAGTAGTTCATGAAAGTTGTACGTAATTTGACAAATAAATATCACAAATACAAAACAAATTATACTGTAGGCCTATATTTTGGGGTAACCATACATTGTTTCAGAAAATAAGTTAGGCAAAGTTTTATATCCAAAATAAATATTTATATTTTTTATATACGCACGTGACTGAATGAAGCTTATTAAGATTCAGATAAAAACACATGCGACGCTCATGTGGCATCACTTTTTGTTTTTTAGACTTCCTTGAAAATTGCCAGAGTTGAGCTATATTAGATGAATCATTACGTCTAAAACGAGAAGGTGCTGGAAAATAAGGTGACAGACTTCTCAAGTGATCTTTTGTATAAGTATTTCAATAATCTAATTATAACATACAAAAGCATACGATCTTAGTCTGTTATTTATTGATTTGATCAACGTTCACACCATTTTACATTCGTACATGCATTACAAAGTGATGTTACCTGTGTATATATATGGCGTATTATGTGTAAAACATATATGTAACAAATATTCGTATAGCAAATTAACATTTATCCACATTACTCATAATCCTCAGGGCGGAAGTGAGGTCAGAAAGCCGCAGAGGTGTCGCTCTCTCTCGAATTAATTTGTCAACAATTAGCTTCGGGGTTGAAGTGAAGAAAGTGAACTTTCCCCACACCAAAAGTCACGACTGGACGTGAATTTGTACAAAAACCACGTGAAGAATGACTATTGTGCTCGACTCTGTAAACTTTTTCTAATGCCCTGCCGAATCACCGCCAATAAGGAGCCCATTGTCTCCTGGGTTTATTGTACTTTTTTAGAAGGAGAAATTTAATTTGAAGAAAACCCGTGGAGCTCCTAGAATTATTCTAGGTCAACTTTTTTGAATTACTAGTTCATTGTTTATTTATAAATAAAAAGCTACAGAATTTTTGCAGTTGGAAGATTTCTATTAAGTTCTAATGGCGGTGGAGTGGAAATGAAAAATCATCATTCTTGTGCATCACCAAAAAATGTTCCCATAGAAAATGTGCTGGGTCACATTATTTGCCAATTAACGGGCCAAAATAAATAACCCCCTTCAATCTTAACCAATTAATCCTTGGGACTTATCTAAGAGTACTTATGTTTAATTTTTTTTCAAAAAGTTGTGTATTTAGACATGTTTATCTGTAATTCCATAAATCTAACAAGAATGGCACCTTTTCTGTAAAATGATGTATGGCGTCATATCATTGCAAGCTTCCACATGATTAAACAGCTGACCTCTTATCTATAAGTATAAAAGAGGATATAATATATATATATATAAATATATATATATATTTATATATATATATATATATTTAGTTGGCACGGATAAACTCAGAAACCGCTAGACCGATGGCCACGAAACTTGGTACATACATGTAGAATTTCATGGAGTAGGTTTATACACCTTCAATTTCGTGATAACTTTCAGGGCTTAGCCCTGGAACCGTCTTAAAGGTACCCATGTCAGGGATTTTGAAAGAATTTGAGTTAGATTTGTTTATTATTAAAACATATGAAAGTAAAATTTAAAACAGGTGATGTAAATTAATGGTATTTCTTTCTGCTATTTAACTGTATTTGTTAAAATGAAGATTTGTTACTTGGTGCCAGGTGGTCAATGAATTAGACTTTTGCATTTTTTCAAAATACAATACACTATATAAAATGCTGATATGTAGTATAACATAAAATAAATAACTGATTACTGAAGGACTCCAGTGATCACTGATCACTTATACTTGAAGGACTTTTTTATGACAATTAACTGCTATTTAAAGAGGAAGAGTGTGCTACTGTAAAGAATTAATTTTACCTACAGTACTTTAAAAAAATTGCCGGGACGGCTCATTCAAACGTTTTGCTCAATATAGAGTCTAAAAACGTAAGACAGCACTTTTTAATAATTGCTGGAGTGGCATTGTAATTTTTTGTTCAAGGTATACCCTAAAACCTTAAGAAAATGACCTTTTACAGTGTATACAATTTCAAGCTATCTTCTTTGGTTCCTCTAACACGTATGCCTTCATGAAGGAAAGAAATAAGATTTCTAATACGCAGGTCTGCTGCGACGGGGGTGCATGATAAAGTTTTAACTAAGGGTAACATATGCGAGCAGATTCAAAGTGCCGTCGAAAAAGCCAAGGGTGCCGTTCCTTATATTGTGTCCCATGATCATCATCAGGGCAAGCTCAGGTACTGTGGAAACGACCATAAATGCTTCTCGGCGTTCGTCTCTGTAAATTGGCATCTTGAGTGTGTGAGCGCAATCCTCTCACCTGATAGCATGATCGACTGGACAGCCGACACAAGCAAAACGCACTTGCAAGAGGAAGAACCGCCGATATTGGGCATGAGCCTACCCAGGGTAGCAACACCATTTGGGGCTTTGTCGGTGGGGCGTTGGATACGGTCACATTTTTATGTACAGGCACTTTATGCAGGAATATAATACCCCCGTCGTAGCAGACCTGCGTACTAAGAGCGAATTTCTAAAAAACTTTTGCTTTATGGAAGTACATTTGATATGTTCAAAGAAGTAGATACATTAGATTTTACAATAAGAAAAATAAATGGGAAAGCAAAACTATATAATTCATGGGTGTTAGTGAATGTTTAATTTTAATCGTGAGCGAAGCCACGGGTTCTTCTAGTTCTCTCTAAGATAGAAGTGAAGTGATCACCAGTATAAATAATATCGAAGCTTGCAACGATGTTGAGTAGACCCCGCAGGTATGTCGGGAGGCCTCAGTGCAGGTGTATCGGCGACCTTCTCAATGTCACTGCCGGTCCAAGGACAATCAGATCACTTTGCTCTTCATTTCACGCTGCGCCTGCCCCACACTCCTGATCACCTTGGCTTAACGTCTCAAATGTTGCTTGGTCTTAGCAAATTCGCCTGCTATCCAACACTAAATCTACATTATTTGAGGAGATAAAAACACAACGATTTTTTAAAGTTACCCGAATTTATTTATACTTTGGCTAGTTCATAAATCAACGAACCAGTATCAGTGGTGACCAATTTAATGTATATTTCTTCTATTTGTTAATAGCGCCAAATAAATAACATGTTTCTTACTTATACGTTTTACCCTGATGTAAATGAACCTATTTCCGCAATACCGATTTCTTTACAAGGCAGATTTGCAATAGAAGCTGAGTTGGCACTTCCCTTCAATGATAAGGACAAATTGCTCGAATAATCAGCAGATTGAGTTGGTATGTTTCTGCGAATGCCAGTAAAACAACGTTATGTGAGAAATTAAAGATTATTGCTGTAAAATTTAATAATTTTTGATGACGAACAAACTTTATAAAAAATATGCTTGCGCTGATAATTGTTTTGGAAATGTTTGACGCCTTAGCCAAACTGCCTCGGAAGCTTCGACGTCAATTAATTATCTTGTCTTACGCACGGCACCAACCCACGTTAGCTGTAAACTATCTAATTATGTTAGTTTTGAGTTAAAAATAATATTTATTTCAGTGAAATTCCTTTTAAAAAGTTTCCTTTCGCGTCTGATAACCGATAAACAATTTGGTTTGCTATTAGTTGTCTTTCCCGCTTCGTAGGTTAGCCAGATAAATTCTAAACAGTGCGTTTACAAATTTAAAAAAATCTCTGCAACGTTTTATTTAAAATTATTTAACTGACATAATAAACTACACAAGATTATAAAATTTTTTGATGTTTGTTTTTTAGTATGAAAAGTTAATTTAATGTTTTTTTTAGAATTCTAATGACGTCTTTTATTTAAGTGTGAACCAGATGAAATTCATTAATTAATTTAAGTAAAAAAAATTTTACTGTTTCAAAAACGTGTTACTGTCTATCGCAGTTTTTGCCCTGGCGCCCCCAAAATTATCGTTTCGGCCCTGGTAACACTCCTTTTTCCTTAATATGCATTGCGGATCGAAACAACTTTTTTCCACCATTGTTCAACACATGGGCCTGTAAAGTTGCTTCTCGTCATTGACTTGGAATAAAGCCTGGTTTGCACGACGACCAGTACAGTGGACAGTAACATCTTTAAATAAAAGAGAACAAAATATTTTTTTCTCCAGTCCTACTGTCTGGTAGTCGTGCAAACCAGGCCTAACTTAGCTCTAACTCGTTAACTCGTATTTGATGAAATATACTATTTGATACTGTAATCTATAAATGTTTAAGGAAACAACATATCTTTCATCAATATTTTTCAATTATATTACTAGCAAACTTGCTTTAAAAAATGAGAGGGACTAATTTATTTAGTTTTTAACTTTAAGCTTTAAAATTATGAGTTTCTCTTTAGCCCCTGGGGGAAAGGTTGTAGCGGGTGGTAAAATTCTTATGGTAAAAGACATATTAAATCAAAGAAACATAAAATATGTTTATAAATTTGATGCCAATTAAAATTATTCATTTGATATAAAAATAGCAAATTAACAAACTAGTGCACTCGTTTTGAATTGTTACATGTATCCAGTGTTAAATCCATTTAAAATCAAAACAGAGAAAATATCTCCATTCGACTAACTCGGACCGAGTTGTTTACATAAGAGGTATTCGGACGAATCGTTGCACGGTCCGAGTAGCGTCCGAGTGATCTTCCGAGTTCGCTCTGTTCGAGAATACTCGTACTGATGTGTAAACTCACTTTTTGTTAAGAATAAATATGTCGTAAATTATGGCTAACTTTAATGGCGGTGATTGACAGTTTTTATACACATTGGTTCATAATTTGCATAAAACAATTAGATACAAGGCGCTAGAGCCTTCCCCCTTGTTATGAGGAGGAACTGTTAGAACTGTTAGTTTTGATTTCGTAATAACGGATCAAAAGTATGAAGGATTTTCCAAATTTACTAGGAAGAATCACACCCTAAACTTCAATAAAATATTGGTATCGTTTTCCTCGGCTGGATTGCTAAAGCAAAATGCTCCGCCCCCTTAGTAAATTTTGCCCCACTATGTAAGCCAGTTACTTTCGAAGTCAGCTGTCCTCTTTTAGATTATTACTTCCTAGTCCAGAGTTTCTAAAGGGCGATTTCCTGAACGGGTGAAAACCAACGTACGTTCCACACGAGCCTGTTCTTGTGGTGACTGACGGCCAATCCAGTGTCGTGTGTGCGATCGGCGACACGCGTGACGACATGGCGGCCACTGATCTCAAAACGCGCCACCGTGGTTCACGTATCGTATTGAGCACGTGTCACTCTATCAAGTACAGAAGGCCTATACCTGTTTCATCATTCATTAAAAGTACCTGTGATTACATCTCCAAACGGGTACTTTGACTCAAGCGTTACGCCTGTGACGTCATGCAATATATCTAAGCCCCGATAGACCAACAATGTTCCCGTACCCGTAGTTAAAAAGGGACCACATACAGTATACCTTCGAGGCTTTTTAATATCCAATTAGTGAAAGATCTATGGCTAGCCAATCCTCCGATTAAACTGGGCCCAAATAGACTCGGACCGAGCGTGCTCTAAATCGGACTCAGTAAAAATCAAGCTTGGTCCAAGATTAATCGAACAGTGTCAACCCGCCTAAAATTATGTACAACTTTTTGTAAAAGGATAGTTTCAAAGAGCAAAGCTACCTAGTCATTTCAGTAAGCTCCTTCTGTAGGCTCATAACTCAATTTATCGAAATGCTTTAACGGGTATAACTAAATTTTGATTTCTTTAATATATTATATAGGTCCTATCTATGATGAATAAACAGTATTATATCTTTAAAGACGGAGAAAAGTGTACTACGTCTAATTTCTTGGAAAATTAGGTAATATCCCTAGATTGAACGTCACTAAAATTGCTTAGTTTTGATTCATTATCTCCTCCGCAAGTTGTTTGACACATTGTTGTTACCGAGCTTCTCCAGGAAGTGAGGACGGGAGAGAGGCTGGGTGGGCGCGGGACCGTTGGCCGCACCTCTGACCCAGTGCAGGAGGCAGCAGGTGCCAGCCGACACCTTTCCCTCGGGCGTGGAGCTGAAACAAAAGTAAATACGTATGTATTTTGTACGTATTTGTTTTCAAACCCCTTTTGGAATAAATAATCTTAATTTCAATCTGATCATTGTAGTGAAACCAGACACGGTCCTTCTAAAAAATCCCACAATTTACAGAACTTTTCTCAACTTTCTTTTAACGAATTTTCCTTACAGTAAAGAAGCTGTTGCCGCAGGCCTCATGATAAGACTTAAGCCCAAGAACATCGTAAATTTTCGTCTTGGGGTCTCCAGATCTCAATAAAACACCAGAGTTTATTTTCATATATTAGGGGTCCTATTAGTCTAAAAGCACAACTTTAATAAAAATCCGTTCGTGAAATCTTAGAACAAATAATTATTATGTAGAGTGGTTATTATTCGGGCGAGTTCCCAAACCAGCAAGATCGGTTTTAGAGGGGGGCACTATTTACCCCCCTTCCCCCGAGGGATTTTTCGATATACATATATATTTTGTTGCTACTGAGCAAAATGACTAAATACCTTATTTAGAACCGGAGATATAAATACTTAACTAAAAACAAATTTCCGAAAAATTGATTTTCAAGTTACATTATTGAGCCTTTAGCTCATATGTCACTTGTCTGATGTTGATTATTAATATTTCAAATGAAAGCCTATCACTGAGTATTTTAAGACTAAAACGAATTACATATCCTAATTATAATGAGAAATATAAGAAAAATAATAAAAAATATTGAAAATAAGAACGTCCATAAGAAATGAAAAGGGATGAATCTTTATTTGAGTATATCTTTTTAATCAACGCATATTTTCAAAAACGAATTTCAGCATTGTAATCAGCATAAATATCTAGTTCATAATGATGTGTCACAACACCATCTTTCCATTAAAAAATAAAGTTGATATCCAATATGCCGGAGCAAGATGGCGGCTGAAAATTATTATGTTGTGAAAATGAAGGATTAGCCACCCAACAATGATAGTTGTTGGTCCAGAGTCAAAATCTCAAAAAAACATGTAAAAAATGCAGTGAGGTAACTTTTTTTTAATTGCCCCATGTTAATTTTTTTACTATTTATCGATGATGTTTTCTGTTTTTCTGGGTTATACTATAATTTTTAAGTGGCAAACAAGCAAAATCTTAAAGCAAATATCAGTAGCAAAAATAAATAAACATGTGTCGAAAATTCCCACGCGTGGGGGAGGGTTTCATATTGGCGGCCCATGGGGCTGGGGCTGTATTAGGCGTACAGCCAAAGGGGGCTAAATGGGGATATCTCCCCAGTTCGTTGTTGTCCCAACAACGTTAATTTAACTAACTTGATGTGAGGCTTCGTCTTAATGATTTATTTGCTTGAAATTAGCTGAGTATGCAGGTCTGCTGCAGAGGGTAATTTAACCTTCAAGCAAGGTTTGTTAAAGAAATGCCTTTCAACAGCTCATGCTCCTTTCCATGGCCCAATTTGAACAGCCTTGCCGGCGGCTTCCTAACCTCTATGGCACGTTAGATTGCGGTTGTGTCGTGCATCAATTAGAACACCAATTCGCCACCAGTTCACCTTCGATTTACCATAACCCGGCGATTATTACAAATGACAAAATGTTTCAACCATATTTACCGTGGAGACAATATTATCTGTGTAATTTTATATGTACTTTGATTGAGACTTTGTACTTTGTTTGAAATAATGAAGATCGTACAGAACTTAATCACCTCACAACCTAAAGTAGCTCAAAGTTATTAACAGTTTTTTGTAATTTTTTATACAGAATTGAGTTAGGTAAAGCCAGGGTTTGAATATCTGGAAATTTATTTCAATATCAATCTTTCTTTGCATACATAAACTCCCTTTCAAAACGTAATTATAAAAATTATTGCAATGAAGAATAATTATTATTCTGAGTTTTATTATACAAAAAATATATTTCTCATTTCAGATAATTATTTTAAGGACAGTTATAACAACAGAATTTCAACCATTCAAGACTTAAGACTTAATTCACATAGTGGCTGTAAAACATAGAATGGATATTCTAGTTAACTACTCTAGCTATAAGCCACTGGCATATTTAGCTCCGAAAGTAAAACAAATCAGCATGAAATTGATTAAAAACTCGATTTCCTTGGTGTTTTTGCAATGAATCTGCTTGAGAGCATCTGGCTCAGAAGAAGGAGCATCAGGAAAGAATGATTTAGGATTAATATGATTGCCAGTGCAATAGGTTGCTTTAAAAAATTAAGATTAATCATTGGAAAACTTTAATGAGGTTTTCCACAACTACTATAAAATTGACCTAGTAATTCCCCATATTGACGGCAAATATCCAATTAAATTATTTTAATTTTTTACTTTGTTTACTGAAGCAACCATGAATAATAGAGAAGTATTTATTCATAGAATGAAGTTATCGTCACATTTTATTTCGAGATTTCTTTCCCGCTTCAATGTTTACGTCTTCAAAACTTATAAAATTAAACTTCAATGATAAAATTCTCCTTCGCGTCGCAGCAAACCTGTGTAAGCAAATTTTAAAAAATCCCATGTAAAATATTAGATGAATTTTATTCTATTCATCTAGATTTTTCCAAATTCAGCTAACTTACCCTAAAGACGTGAAAAATTACTATACCTGTATGTCAATTTTCTTCTTTTCGATTACCAATTTGTTTTTCAGTTAAAACAGGCGATCGATAAAGTGTCCGTTTATCCTCCTCCACTCTACCTCACTCAAGACAATCAACAACTCTGAAAACAATTTAGTTTTAGTTTTTAGGTCAAGAAATTTGACTTAGTGGTATTGTGCTGCTGTTTTGGACATTGTCTATGCTTGTTATAGCCTGTGAGACATTCAACGAATTCTTATTCTTATTCTTATTGACAACAATTGAATAACAATTTAACACTCTGAACCCATTAAAAAAAATGCATTTACGATTATGTAAACTATAAAATTTTCAGAACTCAAGCATTTGGTTAAATCAGTTTATCATCAAACTGCATTTTACGTAACTGTTCTATAACACTTCTTTTAACAATGTCTCATGTTGGACTTTTAAACCGATCTCATCGCCATGCACCAAGCGTGCATGGCAGCGATGCCGTGTATAAACACGGCATCGCTGCCAAGAAGGGCGAGCTACATTGACGATAATCAATGAGACTACCAAGTAGTGCACTGTGGGATCCTCTTACTAGGTCACTGCTCCGTTAAAGACTGCAGGAAGGCCTGCGATCCTGGGGCGAAAGGTCACCGGAAACATGTCACGGATGGCCGAAGATTATGTTTTGATTGGAAGAATCTCCAGGTGAGCGCGGTCGGCGATAACGGGAGAAGAAGAAGAAACGGCGTCGGCGGGAAAGAGAAAGACGCGCCGCGCGCCAGTCGGCATCTGGACGTAACGCAGAGAGCAACGCGGTCGCTCGAAGACCTGCGGCATTCTGTGGCCATGTAAAGTGAAGTGTTGTGTGTTTTTTTCGATAAGAGGATGTTTTTCTTGATTTAACTCGACTTTGTGTTGATTTTCTTGTGTTGCACGTAGACTTTTCAGAGTGGTTTCAGTGTTTCCCCACGATGGATGACCAAACCCTGGTGATCCTAGCCATCCAGCTGACCGCCCTCATGGGCATCGTCGGCTCGCTGCTGCTCTACCTGCTCTGCAAGACCCGCGGCCAGCGGCACAGCTACGACGCGGAGTTCCCCTCCCTGAACGTCGGCACGGGGCGGTCCGTCCTCCTGACCAGCTGCGACACCGGCTTCGGCCTCCAACTGGCCCTCCACCTCAGCGCCCTCGGGTTCCGGGTGTTCGCCGGGTTCCGCCCCGCGGGGGAGGACGAGAGCGAGTGCGGCGACAGCGACGCGGTCAAGATCCTCCGGGCCAGGCTGAAGGCGCGGGAGGCCGGCGGCGAGGGGGTGAGGACCTACGGGAGTACCATCACCCTCCCCCTGGATGTCACCAGGGAGGACTCCCTGCACGAGGCGGTCAACGTGGTGCGGCGCCACCTGCCCGCGGGCGAGGACGGTGAGTAGTTGTGTGCAGGGATGGAGAGGTGTGAAGGGATGAGCGTGCATAATATAGGTCGTAAATCCGCGTTTACACCAAAGTCTTCCACTAAGTTTTCCACAAGTTGTGGCAATTAGTTGCTTTTTCTACAAAATGCAGCGACTAATTTCAGTCTTTAACTAGTGGAGAGACAAGTTTTCCACTAAGTTTTGGTTTCCCGTGGAGTGTTGGTAAAGATCAAAGAAAGTTGATAACTAAAAGTGGAAGACTTGTTGCTGCCAGATTTGCAGTGGAAGACTAGTGGAGAACTGTCCCCCCTCTAAAACTTTTCCAAGTTCTTCACAAAAAATCTTCCACTTGTTGCTCTATTTGGAGAACAGCAACTTTTAGTTGTCAGCTTTTGGTTGTCAACTTTGGTGTAAACACGCTTTAAGAGCCTCGGACGCTGGAGACTGGAATGCCCTTAGCCTTAAAGAATTTTGTAATTCTTACCAAGAGAAACGTATAATATGCCAAATTTTAGATCTTAGGTCTTGTTATTTTCAGAGACTAACTGGCTGAAGAATGTTGCGGTATCGTTGTCGATCTCTGAGGGGCAAGAAGTCATTACCTCTCGAGATGCGAAATTGCTCGGGGCTAATTTGGGCTGTCATCCATCCTAGATAATTATTTTCTGCCCTAGATTATGCTTAATAACAAAACGACATTTTTAGATTCTCAAACTGCGGATATAAAAATGCAAAACTTTGGATTCTTATTTTGTATTCTTAATTTTACGCTTATTTTGTAAGCATGTAAAAGCGCGAATGAAGAAATCAACTCACGGTACACACACAATTATGTGGGTACACGGTACACAATTATCTTTTCAAGGTACTATATAAGGTCTTTTTGTATTTTACTTGGTTTCCGGATCATCTCATAAACCATGGCCAACACTATACAACAGCACACAACTAAAACCTGCAGTATTTATCGCTTTCGACGAGGCGGGCGCTAAGCTTTGTGCACACTGGGTGAAGACTAGATCATCGGAATTTTTGACTGACAAAAAAGATGGATGAAAAAAATTTTGGAAAAAATAAAATCTCTAATTTTAATATGGTAATGAATTCTTCTGATACATAAATTAAAACATGTTTATACTCACGGATTGTTTGGTATCCTTGAAATTCTATAATAAATGTCCTGTGAAAATAAACATACCAGGTGATTCATGTACAGTAGTTAAATCAAGTCTAAGTATGTTGATGTTTTATTACATGATAAAAGTCAAGTAAAATTTATTTTCAGTCGTATTTTAATTTTGGATTTTCAAATCATAACCATGACATCTAATCAGCACTTTACTTAGCATTCATAAACGAGACATAATAATTTTCAAATTTCGGGCAGACGATTTAGTAAGGGAATGCCGGTCACTATTCGCTTAGGTGAAATTACGTTTACCTTTGAAAATCATTCGCAAATCAACGATCTATAATCTGGCAAGTAGATTTAAGGAAGGGGAATAACCATAGAAAATCCGATAGGAATATTGTTAAAACAAATCTTTAATGATTTTTAAAGATTTAAATCTATTTAGGGACGCGAAACAAATTTTAAACATATGATAATTATCCTATAACCTTTTTGGATGGCATGGTTGTCATGTGCTAAATGACTGCGAATAATGAGTTATTGGTACCGTAGTTTTATTTGAGACCAGCCTGTTTCTGATTCTTTATACGATTTTCAAATTCAAATTAATTATGATGTAGGCTTCGGACGCAGCGAACACTGGGCGCTATCATATACTCGTTTAACATTTATTTTATTTCTTTATGCGGAAGGTTTCACCTTCGATTGTATATGTTGATATTAATATTTAATTTAAATGCGAAATCCAAGCTTCGGGTTCGAAATTAATTGGCTCATAAATATGTACAATGGTCCAGCCGAGTATGCTAATAGCTGTTATTATGTGATGCTAAAGCTGGAACGTCGAGAGACTTTTCCATTGTAAGCTATGTAAATATACGCGTCTGTTCGTGTGGAGGTGTGCCGATAAACACGTTCTGCCGCGTGTGAAATAAAGTATTTTTAACAATTCATGCTTGTTTGTTAGCGGGAATTTATATTAGAGGTTTTACGTTGGAAGTACTGTATTTTGTGGTTATTTTGTTTTGAAGAGACTATTAAAACAGTTAATTCATGCTAGTTCGTCAGAAAAAAATTAGTTTGCCACGCTGGAGGATTTTTTTTATTACATTTTAGAAGTGACTTGTGAGAAACTTTCTATGTACTAAGAATATTCTATGCTGATGAGAATATTTTAAGATAAGTTATATTGATTTTATCAATATTTAACTGGAGATAACATCATGTAATCCCACCCGAGTTGGATTACATAATGCAGTCTCATCATTAGCCGATCTGTATACGTTTTTGGTAGTTTTCACACAGATGCCCATGAAGAAAGTTTTATTAGATTCAGTTGAATCCTTTTTTAGGGCGAATGGAAATAAATTTATTCCCAAAGAAAAATGCAGGTACCTTAGTAATCTAATTTATGGAATTAGATTTCTGAAACAAAGTTGTTCAGTTATGTAGGACTTCTGACACAACCAAACAATAAGCTGCACTATTTTAGCTGAGGTTTCAACCAGGTGACTGTGGCACACGCAGGACTGTTGACAACGCAGTGACGTCACAAGTGCATGACTCCACCCGCATATCGCATACAGACCGCATGTCCGTGTTACAACACTATTGCGTCATTGGTCAGTAACACGGGGAGTCTACGCCGCTGTGGCTTCAGTTACTTATAGATCATGATGAGATTGTATGACCACAGTTGAATCTCATAATAACTCTAATGATTGTAATCTTGCCTCCCGAAAGCTCGACAATCCATAGATCTCGGTACGTAATTAATTGTGCATAAACGCTTGATTGGAGGAGAAACTATTTTCCTTTAATAATATAGAAATGTCACAGAAACACCATAAATGGCGTGTACGAAATTGTAGCGCACGTAAAATGTCAGATCTTATCAAAGTCGTTATAATCCGCGAAGATTATTATCTGCTTCATCCAGACACCGAGAGATAGAATCAGGTCAGTCGCTCTCATAACAACTTTCCCACCGTACACGTGCACACGAACACACATATACACACACACACACGTTCACATTCACTACTCATGCAGAGCTCCTCTAGTAGGTCATCAGTGGATGTAGAATATTAATGAAGAAGAAACAAACTGCATTGCAAGATAACCACCATATCGCTAGAACTCCCGCATTTCTGTTTGGCTATCCGGTTTAACCTGTCACAGCACTTAGTTACAACATATGCGTTGGAATTTATTCCAAGTTTTTCTTCCTCAATTTTTCACTTTTGGCTATTAATTTTTTTGGGTGTATGCGTGTGTGTGATTTTTGTGTTTCTAATAATTTTATTGAAATGTGGGTTTTTTTAATTTTTGTGTACTGGGAAGTGGAAATAATATATTTCTACAAACACCTAAACCTAAAGTAAGACCTACTATATTTATGTTTCGCTACTTAATGATCATGTTTGCTTGCTTGCTTGATCAATCCCCGTTCTGTGCGCTAATCACAGATATCCGATTAGGCATGGCTAAAATTTCCGCACACCTAGACATCCCCTTGTACTTTCTGAGAGGGGAATAGAGTATACAGGACCCATGTAAAAAAAAAACTCCCTGCTGAAATCACGAGTCTGAGAGACGTTGAATTCAAAAACGAGAATGAGAAACCGAGAATGGTTTTTTGGTTGACAGCGATTTTTATAGTCAACGAATTCCTGTCAGTCTGATTGATTGACATACTTTTTATATTGAAAATACTCGCTTTACTTATAGTATATTAATTTTAAAATTTTAGTTGACGACTAAGAAGTAGGCCTACTTGTTCAATGTATTTAATTCAGAATAAAGGATGTCTTATTGTACAATTATTTCAAAAATGGCTCCGAGGATTCCCCTCAAGGCCTCAGCAAAGTAATTTATGACTCAAAAACGTGTTCTTTGCAGGTTATTTGGCAAAAGAAAATCAAGTAATGTGATATAATAAATGTTTAAGTTTAAGTTTTACAATTTTAACACTGGCCTTTTTGGTTGCCATTATAGCAACGGAATTCATAACGTCAATGTAAACAGAGTTTTTATAACATATATTTGTAAGCTCAGCCATCTCTCAGTAGGAATGCTGTTTCACCATGTTGACTGGAGATTGCCTGGAGTATTAAAGAGAATGTGCTTAAAGAACGATACTAATTAATTTTTCAAACAGTAATGGGATGAAGTGGTAAAAATTAAATATTACCGAGCAAGGGTCGGTCCACCATGTAATGTTATAAAATAAACTTTAATTATATGTGGCCACTGAAGTTATAAATCTGTTTGCCACGGATCCTGAACATTATTATATTGATTTAAACAAAATATTAAAAAAAACTCGAATTCCACAGGTTGTTTCACTCTGGCTATGAACCCGTTGAACTTCCATTGCCTCTGACCCTGTCATTACCTTAAACAAAAAGTTGCAAACGCGAGGCAATTCGGTGTAATGACTGTCATTTGCTGGGCATTCTTTCTTCACTCTGTTCCATTATACTTCTCATTATACCTCTTCGTATGTGTTTGGTCGGAGAGGGAACAATTTGAAACACAGACCTCTAAAGAATGTAATTTGGATTCAGAGCAGACTTCGTTGCCATTTTTAAGTCTGTGTAAATCTTATAAAAGTCATTTTTTAAAGTGATTTCCCCAGACAGTTTAAATCTCGATATGCTTAACAGTTCGTACATACGATACGTAGGTCTACAGTTTCGTAAGTTGAAGTACCCGTACATCCAACTTGATATCAGAGACGCACATACAGTTGTTTACATAACATATGTGTGCCAGCGCGGACGGAGGATCCCCTAATTACTTTACTAATTATCTAATTACCGGATGCTGTTGGATCCTGAGGTTGTCAATTACCTGAGGCTCATTATCGGTGCACTTCCTCCCCCGATCGCTAACGAGTTCACACAGGAGAAAATGTACATACAAGTGCACCGTTAAGAGCCTGCAGCACCTCCCGCTATCCCGGGTTTTAATCTTAAGTAACTCTCGCTTCAATCTATTAACAATGATAAACTGCGTTAATTTCAAGGTTATATCAGCATATTTTTATTTATGAGTTTAAAGGCTTGTATCAAATATGCTATTTTTTTTATCAAGACCCCCTCCTGTACAGCTTTGAACCGATTTTAATAATTTTGCTGTCGTCTTAAATACCTTGGCATCATCTTTCGCATCAGGGCATAAAAGGCATTAAATTTGAAAAGAACCCCAGAAAATATTTAGCTAAAAAAATTCCATATGATATTGGAATAGAAATTTAAGCAGAACAAAATGTTAAATATAAGTGTTTTGATGAGTTTAAGTTGATCATATCATGTTGAAATTCAAGATGATGCGAGGTACTGCAGGATTCTTTAGATCCAGAACCCTCGAGTGCTACTCGAGTGTAGCATTGTGTTTGTTTTCTTAGTGTTGCTTGGTCATGTGTCGAACATGGATATGAAGTAGCCTATATTCCTCAGGATTTACTCGCAGCTAGGAAAATTGCCAAGCCATTTAGATTTTAGGAGCTAATTATATGACAAACGAGTTTTTATAGCATTATTTTAACCTAAGGACCACCTGTCCAACCAGAAATACGTGTTTCCGCACTCGAGCAGGTGTAGATTATACACCTGGAGCTGCGCAGGTGAATTCATTTACCCAATAATTAGAAATACAAGGCCAATACAGATGGAATAAGAACAAGAGGTTTTTTTAATTCTTTGAAAAACTTCGGTTTTGTTTAGCAAGTTGTAAGATGTTTTCAGTGACTCAATTAAAAGCCATCGCATTTGAATTTATGTTTGAACAGTACTACTTTGTTTAGAAATGTGACTATGACGCGATAAGTTATAAAGAACATGTTTCGAAACAACATTTCTCACTAGCTACGAATATTTCATTGTTTCGTTTTGTCCATACGCTAGAGATTAGATAAGGAGAGCTTACAAAATTTTCAAAGAAACCGATTAAATGTTATATTTAAGTATGTTTTTATTGTTGTATACCTTAGTCGTCCGATTACTTTTTTACTAATTTTAGAATTACTTCCTACTTAGTTGTTCAAATGAATTGTTGTTCAAACTACTATTTTATTGTTCTTCAAATTGCTATTTAAATTGGTATTTAATTGTTCTCCAAATTAATTGATACTTGCAATTATTGTCTACCTTGAAACTTTAGAGGTTAGTCAATTTTTATATATTTACTGTCTTAACAAAAGACGAAAAATAAAAAGAGCTCAAGGGAGGAAGAAAAATGGAGTCAATAAATAAAAAAATATCAAGTAATTTTAAGGAGCTCTCATAGCGGCCGTTCTATGAAATTGCTTACGACTAAAGTATTAATATTATATGGCTAATGACTTTCATAATTTATGATTCTTTTTATGACTGGTTTACTTTATTACTAGTATCTTATTTCACGGGTAACATCTGGATTTTATAACTATACACTCTATTCACCATGGTACATAAATTTTAAATGTTTTATTGCGTTTCAGTCGGTACTAATAAATGGTAAAGACTTGATCAATAAAATTCAATTGATTACGTACCATGCATAATTTATTTTTAAAATCAACAGAAAACAAAATAGTTAAAATCCCATTACGCGTGAATTTAACAAAGCGAGTCTACAGACCATTAATACAGATATTCAGGTACAACAATCAATCCGTCACTAAATCGCAATCTCCTACGGTACGGTAACTCTGAATTACCCAATCTGCACCATTTTGAAGCTCACTTTCCAACCGTAATAGAAAATAATCGTTTCCACAATTTCAAAACCGGCCACACAACATACGTAATGGTTCCGACCTTCAGGCTGTAACGACCAGGACCAGACTTCACTGGACGAACCGACCACAATCCCGACAATCCCTCGCAATCGCGGCCGAGTACACGGGCCGGACTCGCTTGCGTAACTAAGAAGCTTGAAGTCTCTAATTGCAGACATGTGGTGATTCCGGAGTCATAACCAGCCCAGAGCACGCAAGCCGCCGTGTCCCTGCGGTAGAAAGTCGAAACTCACCGTAAACACCTCACGCCACGACCCTGAGTCGGTTAAACCTTTTAGAAAGCGCGCATCAGAATGCAATTCGCATCCACCTCCTTATTTGTAACCGGTTTTGAAAGAGATATTCGAGATTATAAGACCGACAAGGAAGGCTCTTTACTACTGGGGTTTATGGACGGCAGGAAAATGTTTACGGTAAGAAAATATTCGAGTCCTGCAAGGGAAAGCGGTTGTTTACAGTCGGTGGAATTCGTAACGGAATCCCTCAGGGTGGCGTGCTGGGCCGTTGTCTTGCGGCTTGGTCGGAGTTCGCTCGGTTGGAAAACATCGTAAACGACGTGTGAATGTAGGAATTACCACCGTGGAGTGATTTCCATCGTTGTTTCTTATTTATTACAGTCGAGTGAAGAACATGGAATTTAATTTGTTATTTGGGATTAATGCGTTGTCGACTGTTATTTTACAACATGAAAGTTCATTATAACAAACTCATAAATCGCGTGGATGTCGACAGTTCGTTCAATGCGTTATTCTTTTGGCTAGAATTTTTTTTGCATCAAATTTTAAATCATGGTGCACCTTTTGAAATAGAAAATAAAATTTTTACCTTAATTATTCAATTCCCTTTTAAATACAAAACAATGGTTTTTAACTTAATTATTTAATTTGAATTTCGTCGATTGAATCACATGATAAATGTCTAATCGCATTAAAACTACCCTTTCTAATTTTGTATGACTTGGAATACGGCACTAGTTGTTTACACTGAAGTGCGTTATTCTAGAGGATTCTGGTGACGACCTGTTGAGCATTTCTTGTACTCTCATGTCGTAACACGGCAGTTAAGAATATCTTCACTTGAAGTGTTAAGACGTAATCGATGTGTTAACGCGCAATCTTGCCTTGTACAAACAGTAAATGTGGTCGTTAAGAATCCTAACAGTACATTAAGATAAGTGAGACAAGAATCCATGATAGGCTTGTGCGAGGCCAGTCGGTAGTTATGTAACTGAAGCCTTCTGGATTTAATTTAACTGGGGCAATCAGCACATTCCAGTCTTTAATTGGAGTTCGAGTTTTATCTCATCGAAAACCTATTTTACCTAGACCCTTGGTTATATATCTTGAACTAAACTTACTGAAATATTAACTATGTCAGTTCAATGGCGGGAGGAACCTCTACTGGTTGGGTGGGAGGGTAGAGTTTTGAACCATCAAACAAATTTGAAAGATTTTGACAGGATCAAAGTGACGATCTTCAGATTATGAAATGGGCAACGTAGACACTGTTGCTCAACTAATCAAATAGAGACTTCAATAAACAAATTTACTAATACCACTTAGACCACTATTATAATAACTACAAAGACATTAATATTGTAGCACCCTTTTAAAATCCTCACCTGAGACAACTCAGACCAGACCCTTAAAACGATTGCATAACAATGAAAGAATTACAAATTCAATCTCCCAGACGGCAACTCTTCAATCCTTGGACGTGATAATAATACTAATTTCGCCCAAACAACACGATGATCTTTGCCGTGACCTTTCGAAAAGCGGGAGCTGCTGATGAATTCATTAGAAGGAGAGGCCGCACAAGTCAACCGCGGCGAGATTGTGCGGGTCAAGGTCACACAGTACGTGACACCTTCCTCCGTGTGACCTTCTCGTCTGTCACCGCTGGCATGATAACAAAGCTTGATAGAGATCACTGATAACAGGTGTAACAAAGGTATCTCAGGTTTAATCTCTAGTTTGAAAAAGATACCCTTTTTATTGTTTTTTTTTTCAACCCAGTTGCTGTGTTTACTTCCAAAGCACGGTTTTCAAGTCAAAAAGTTGTTTTTTGAACTGTCAATACATCTAAACAAATTGACCATACGATGTCTTTAGACCATGCACTATTATTTTTCCACAGGCCCTCAGCTGAAATATGACAGTACAGTATTTCGCCGAGTCTATGTTTCTAATGTAGCACACTGGGACAATAGTAGTGACCAAAGGTCCCATCGGAGAGCCATTTGCTTTCTCATTATATCAAGAAACAATATAAAACAATGGGCTGAAGTGTGTCAATGAAGGAGTGAATGCCCGAGCCCTTGGCGGTGTTACGCAGGTTACATGGCGTTACGACGCATTGTTGTGTGGGAGAGACCTGCATATACCTCTGTGGACACTCCCACACTCGAACCTTTCATCTCGGCCCGCCCTACAGTGGTCCATTATCTGTTGTTTCATTATCACTCCCGATTGGTTTTCACAATCAACATCTATCAGATTGAACTTTTAATTTCGACACATTCTCGTACATACAGTATTTTTCGTTTTAAAGACAATGAAACCTTGTGACAAACTCCAGTTGACGAGAGCTCTCAGACAAAAATAATGCAAACCATCCATGATTTTAAGTGTTGTTTCGACTTAGATTTCTACTTGGGTCAACCTTTCGAAAATAATAGGAGAAGCAGGGTTTAAACTATATAGGGTTTTGTAAAACATGGTTGAGGACATTAATAATAAATTATTTCTTAAGCCTGAAAAATGGCTTTTCTTCTGGAAGCCGATTTTTGTTGGCTTCACATGTACGTAATTTTTAAAAACTCTCAGAGCTATATCTAGAATAAAATAGAGTTTTCGCGGAATCAGCTTACTTTTAGGAATCTGCATGTTTGGTGATAACCGAACTTAAGTATGTTGTGTGCTCACAAAATTTCAAGTTTGGCTCGATTTTCCATCAGCTCCATTTCCAACTTTCGATCAGACGATTTACAGATTGGATAGAAAATCAGTTATTTCCACCGTCCCCCTTAGCACCCCCCAAAACCAACAGTTTTTCGGTCCGTCCAGCCGTCCATCCCGGGCCGAAAGCCGTGATCGGCGATCGGCGACCGGCAGATGTGGGTCAGTCGGAGTGATCGGCGGCCAATCACGGGTCCGTGGGCGGATCGGCCAATCTCCCCATCTGTCGCCGCGAGGTCCGAGCACTTCCCGCGGACCTCCCGGCCGTGACCGACCGTTGCACGGCTCCAGCTCCTGCCGAACCTACCCCAACTCGACCTAACAAAGCTTTGCTTACCTAAACCTGGCCTAATATTACCTGGCTTTTCCTGGGATCGCTGTTGGAGATGGAAAACAGTTCCATCTCCTACTTGACCAACCCAAACTTGCTTTAACACAATCTTCCTTAAGGTGCTTGCTATTTATACACGTCGTTTCTCGTCCACATTTGGTGATTCCGGAGGGGCTGCTCACATATTCTCATTCGCACAGGGCGCGAGTCCTCATTCGCATTCGCGTCCAAAGTCGCGGAAAAAGAACGCTATTTTTCAACAGCCGAATGGCCGAATAGACATTGGTAGGTGCTATACATACACGTTACGTTACGTCCACGTTCGGCCGATTCGACCGTGTATGCTCCTCAGAGCATTCTATTCCAGCCGTGACGTCACGTGACGGACGTGACGACGTGACGCGTATGTATACCCGATTCTATTTTATTACATAGAAGCATACACTTCTAAAATGGACGGGACGTGACATGACGTGTATGTATAGCCCTGCGTTGGTATAGCCTCACTTTAACCCTAACCTGACCTAATATGATTGATCGTGTATACTGTTCTATCTCCATCCTAACCGACCCCAACTTGACCCAACATAACCTTGTTTATCCTAATCTAACTTAATCTAATCATGGGCGGATTTAGATGGTAGTACTTAGTGGTGCTCACTTAACGTGTACTCCTATTTAAAGATAGTCTATTTTATGGTAAGAAGCCATTTCTTTTATATAACAACAACCACTTTTATGTCTATAGCTATGGAGCTCATTCGAATGATCGAAAGTACTAGCAAATTTGTAATATTATTATGAGAATGGCTCGAATATAGGCTTATAATCGCTAAAATATATTTTTTATTAATCTATAAAATGTAGTTTTTGCTTTGAAACCAGATTGTTAGGAAGCCTATCTGAGTTTATGATCAGTTTTTAATAGTTGGTTAGGAAAACACTAAGGAATTCAAAAGATACAAGACAATTTTGACGTGGTATTCATTCAAAATTGTACAAGTAAAAAGTTTTAAACAAAAGACTGCTGGGAAGAAACACAAATAAACAAAACCAAAACCCAAATATAATAAATATTAAGTATACAGATAATAAATTATGTCATTATGTTATATAAAACGTTTTCCTCTTTCCCACCAAAGACACCTTAAAAATCCACCCATGAATCTCATTCATCATGGTAAACGTGAGTGTAATGTGTTTGCCCTTATAATAATATAAGTTATACCGTTAGTTTTTACTGATCAAAATTATATTAATTCACCTTTCAAAGTCCTGTTCCTTTTGGCATTCTGTTACATGTGTTTCATGGCGACAGCCACAACTTCAGGCAGCATCTCGAGGAGATTTGTAATGACTTTAAAATTGAATCACAAAATCCTGCAGCATACACTTACATTTACACAAAGTAGGCCTACATTTAAACATCACAATAAAACGAATAAGACCGGTCATTTACTCCCGCTGCGGTGCGTGCACGCTGCAAGTCGCACCGGCGCGGTGGCGACTGCGGAGACAAATCTCGAGATGCTGCCTCAAGATGTTGCTGTCGCCATGAAACATATGTATAGCAGCATGCCAAAAGGAACAGGTCATAGAAAAAAAACAATAATTTTTATCATTGATCAATCACCAATATCCAGCAGTATAAAAAATAATTCTGGTTAGTTTTTACTTGGCTATAAAGTTTTTAACATACTGCTTTACTTTGTTTCACGGCGATTTAACAATATCATTTGAGTACAGGCTATGTAGCAATTTTATTGATTGGTGGTATAGTCTATAAAATAATACTCTTATAATAATAGACCCATGATGCCCTTTTCTAACTTCCACCGTTGGGTTTTACACAACCAACTTTTTTAACCAATTGGTTCATAGTGAATTAACATCAACAAGCAATTGAGTAAAATGTGTGGCAATTTTACTGACGGTAGTAGCCTATCAGTATTACTCTCATGAGTCCCATAATAATGCGATAAATGTGTATTTTTGTATTAAACCACATAAAAATGATTTAAACTCTCCTTGTCCTGGTATTTAATTTTATCGAGACAAATTAAAGAAACAAATTAAACTTTTTATATTTAAAGAGTTATCTACAAAAAGTGTTTTATGTGGGACGGCAAGTAATTTTAACAGTACAAACAAAATTTAAATTAACATTTATACTAAATACACTAACATAGTGCTGAATTTAACCTACAATTATATATATATTCAACTTAAAATACCTTTAATTGTGGTCTGTGTCCTATATGGTAATGTATTCCAATTTAAATAAGCTTGAGGTAGTCATAGTTTATATTTAAAAGGTAATATTTGTATATGAGTATTAAAAGCGTTAATATAGTTAAATTCAATATAAAACATTACCCAAACCAAGTATTTTACACTGCGTGACATAGACCTTTTATGAGACCGTTTAAAAATTGGCACTCATGAAATCACGAATGACCTCAAGTGGAGAGATGACGCGCCGTGTCCAACTCGCTTGTTCATCTGCCACGGTCCACGGACCGCGGTTCCACTTCCAGGACTCAGGGGTCCATGTTCCACAGTTCCAGTTGAGGTTCTGTTATCCCTGTGTCATATCCCTTATTGTTGCTTTGTCGCGGCTTCTGTCACGCCGGGCGTTCAGCTCTCTCGTTCTCTGTAGGTATTCTCGTACAATTCGCTCTTCCGCTATGATTACAGGGAATGAACCTGTCTCGCTGAACGTGCCTTGTATTTTCTGCCTTTCTACACGCGTGCCTCAATGTCGTCTGTAACGGGAACGGTAATTTGACGCTTATGGAAGTGTTCTTCCTATGGAGAACGGACTGGTCGGAATCTTCTACCACTCGTCTTTGAGAAGCGTATCATGTTTTATGCTTTGCTTTGTACTTTTTCCGTAATCTCTAGTCTAGTACTGGTTCTAGCGGTAGTTTCATTCGCAAAGGAAGCATAGCTAACGGCACTTATGATGATTTATAAATTGAAAATGCAATGTATTACTCACGGTGTTTCCAACAACCATTCGGATACTACAAATCAATATGCATTATTTTAAAACTGATTAGTTCAAGCTCTCTTGGAGACACTCCAGTGTATTCTAGCAACCTAACATACAAAATCCATTAAGATTAAAACAGCACTGGTTTTAATGTATTAAAACGATCGCCTGCATGAAAACCCGCTTCAGAAATTATCAATAAGATAAATGAATATAACAAATTAAAGTTTATTTTCTGGCAAACCTACACGCATTGTCAATACAATAAAAAACTATACTAAACAATCCAAACAATGACAGCTTACCGGAGATAATATAAAAAAAATACAGCCGCATATTCTTAGGACCATATCTAATGTGGTTGTTGCAGACAAAGTATACTTTTTCTTCGTTTAATGATTAAACTGTTTATACTTCCTCGAAAAAATCCGCTTTCTTTATTGGACCAAACAGCTTTTTGTCAACCAACTGTAAGTTTGCGTGGATGACATCCACATTCTTGTGTTGACGATCTTCTGAGGGAGAGTCATAATAGTTCTGGCTGAGGGCCAGATCGTGAGCAAAGGAGAGAGAGGGGGAGGGAGAGAGACAGAGTATTAAAAGGGGGAGGTGTCAAGTGCTGGGATCGTGTTCCCCTCAATCCCCGATCGTGACTGTTCTCCAAACACAAACCGGATGTGCGGCGAGCCGAGCACACTTTGATAACGCCGATCACTAATCGAATACGCTTGTAAATGTTCTTTAACGCGTTTACGGTTAAGGATTTATATGGCTCAGTTGTGCTCCTTTTAGTGTTGGCAGCTGTAGGAACGCAAACTGAAGAGAAAATCACGTTTTAGACAGAATTGTGCTGTGCTTGTGAACTGATATGGAAAATCGTGCGGCTATTGACATTATTTTTGTTAATAATTTTGTTTAAATAATGAATTTGACTATGAATAATTAATAGACCCCCATCCTTATGGCCCAGCTGTAGCTAGTTTTGGATGACCCAGAATTTAAAGTTGACATAGTTTTATGCAATTTGTATTCTATCTTGCATAAATCAATAATTAATTGACTATTGCTTGTTTTATGTGTCACTAAATGACATACTACATGCTCCTGATACTTAAATTAAATAGGTGACATAAGTTCACTCTGTTGGGGATTCACTATAACTAGGAGCTCTTTCAATCCTGGGTCACTCAAAATCTGATACACATTTGAGATAATGCGATGGAAGGTCTGCTTCAGATTCAAAGTCAATGGTAATGAACCATAAAAGGTTTTTGTAGTAAAATTTAGGTATACACACAAACTCCAAATTCAAGATAAACTACTTATGTTTGCTCCCTAGCACATCAAACATCACTTAACTAGCGACCCAATGTAATTAATGATTTCACCTTAGAACCATATTATTTTCCGATAACCTTTAAAATCTGTGCTTGAAAAACGTAGACCATCAGCTCGAAAAATGCGCTATGGACAAACAGTCAAAGAACCTAATATATATTAGTAAACGTAATCCGTACAAACGCTGACGCCGGCCAAGCTGTATTCTGATGCTGATACTTCCTCAGCGCCGAGCTGAGCGCTGAGTCACCGCGATCTCAAGTCGTCAAGTTGACTTTCCAATATAGAAACCTCCGGCGCCAACTGCCAACGCCAACGGCAGTCCAGGCAGTTTTTTGTCTCGTGTTACACGAGTGAAAATCACACCGCATTATGATGTTACGTCCGTGAACGAGTTTAAACTGTGACATCACGCCGTCCCCGCTCCCGCTCCAGTAACTGGATAAATCTGCATAACTGTGACGGAGAGCACGTGGTGTTGGGGCGCTACTGTTTCGCCATCGACCAGACTTGTCTAGTATTGCATTTTGTTAACTTTAATATTACTGCAGACAAGGAATTGATATGTATTCATATTGTCCTAGTGGAACTCAAAATCAATACTCTTATTACAAGGTCTACTTCCATAACTTAATTGGTTTTGAATTAAACAGCACAATAGGTCTACTTTATAATAAAAAAATATGGAAGTAAATGTTTGTAAATAAAATTTTGAATGTATTTTTTGCTTTCAAAAATAATAAAAATCAAAACATACATCTTTAAATAAAAACCTCCATTGAAGGCTATAGTCATTGAACAATAAGACGAATAATACTCGTAATACTGATACATTAACCATACATACTCGTATTATCATGAGACGCACAATTACACTTACACAATACACTTATTATTGCAAGATCTATTTCCATGACTTAATAAGTTCCGAATTTTATATTACAGTATTTTATAATAACAAAATATAGGTGTCAGTTTTTGTAAAAAATAATATTAAATGCATTATCAACAGTTTTCAATAATAGTAAAAATCAAAACATTGATATTTAAATAAAAACTTCATTTTATCAAACAACACTCGTAAAAAATAGTCACCAAACAATAATAATATTAAATCTGAATAACGCTCGCGATTACTGCATGCATGTTCTTAGATCTACAAGAGACCATATCAGATAAAGCTATTGCACGTAATAATACCCATTGTTAAAACCCTGAAATCTTAAATGTGAACACTATGCATGTAAGTTCTCTTAAAACAATTTTTCTGTTAACATTTTCTCAAAGCGTAGGTACTCTTATTAATCCAATTTTTGATCATGTTGCTCGCAAAAATTATTTAACCTTTAATCATAATTTCACACGCTATACAGTGTACTTTAATTGTTGCTCAATAACAAAGGCAAAAGGTTCATGTATTATTACTACCCTATACTCACGCTAATCCAAGGCTGGAATGCGACCTATGATTATGATTCTACAAGTGCGAAAGGTAAAGGTTCAGGATTATTGCGAGATTATACTCATAAACATATGATATCTAAGGATTTACTTCTCTTCTGCTACAAAGTGAAGTTCGGTAGAGTTGTACTCATAAAAGGTCAAATCAAAACAAAATATTCTGAGCGTGCGTAAGAGTCAATCTATTTTCAAATATAATTATAACTACTATCGTTCTCTATCTTTCATTTATGGACCTATTTTCGTGATCGTATTTGGTATGCTAAATTGAAGCAATTTTTCTGGGGATCATAAAATGTAGTTTATTCTCTTGTCAGTTCCACATGTTACGCCCCATTGGGTATGAAAACCCTTCCAAGACTCATTTAATTTATGTAAGGAATATTTTATTGAGTTAACATATTACCAATAACACATTATGCAGTCTAAACTTATGTAATTTCATTGTAGAATGGAGCTACATGGTTTCTGCCAGTTTTCAAACTAAAGTGAATTGACATGTACATTTGATTTTTGCTGAATTATACGTGTACGTTTACGAATTATAACTCTTTACTACTAGGGAAACGTTTTTTATTGATTGATTTCTAAAAAACATGCGCGTGTCTTAAATTTATACAATTTTATACTGAGTACCAGGATACCGAGTTTTGCTCGTGTAAATAATAACCTCCTCAATATATGAATAAGCTGCCTTAATTAAATAAGTTCAACGATAGTACGGGCACTTTGAAGGGCTGTAAGACGGAAATCGGGTTTTCCAGATTTTGGTCCAGCTTCTATCTATTTCTCGTGGTCATAAAAATCAAACCCCTATCTGTAAAGATCAAATTTAAATAATACTTCGACGAAAACACATTTTTCCGTACTAACGTAGCTCGTTTAATAGTATAACAATATAAAATAAAAGCTCATGATGGATTAGAACATCGCGTGTACTTATTGTAAGTATGTACGTATGCGCGTGCACGTAGAACGTGTACTTGTGTACGTACGTGGAGGCCGATGTATCGTAATGAGAACACGCCGGACAACTCGCCCGACCAGTCGCGGGGTCGCTACAGGTGCGTAACCTACATACCAACGCTCTACTGCCACTCCACGTTCGGTTGTCTTCTGTCTTTATTCGATATTGGTGAAATATTTTTGGAGAGAATAGTGTTTTCCAGCAGATACGCCTCTAGAAATGAAATATATTACTAGACAGAAAAGTATACCAACGCCACTAGAAATGAAATATATTATTGACTTTCGAGTAAGTTTACTGAAAACAGTCGACTAGTTGTAAAACGTTAACGACATTGTGTCTAAAGAAAGAAACTTTAACATGTTCGTTTTTAAAAGCTATCCGCCTTATTCTAATTTGAATATAATGTAGATGAATCATGTTTTAGTATTAGGTGAAACATGGAATTTATATTCGAAAACACATTTCATTCCCATAGGAAAAAATGCGCCAAATTTGGTGCAAGTTAGGATTGAAAAATGACGTACAGTATAATTTAGTTATTGGGTCTACTCGACGTCACCAAAAGGTTACAGCGGTCAACTGTACACTTTCAAGAGGGAATAGTTTAAACGATTATTTACGACGGGGGAGAACTTCTTACGAATCTCTTCAGACATGACCTTTTTCTGGGGTTTATATTTTGTAATTCATATACCAATAACTAAAAAGAGAAGTTGAAAACTACAAAAAACTAAAAAAACAGATTTATATAAAAAAAACTAGCAGATATACCCGCATCCCCAGATATACCCAACTCATATATATATATATACCCAGCTCATTTTAATTCAGTTATATTATGCCTTGTGCAATTTTTAGGAATAATTAACAAATGGACTGATTTATTTGGGTCAAGTGCGTGCAATTAAACCCTTAAGATGCAGCTGATAATTCCACTCTAGATGAAAATGAGAAAGTGTAACGCTTCCTCTAAACATGTTCCCCTCATGATTAGCAAATGGTATAAATTAACTTCATCCAATTTCCCAATACAGAGTATGAGGATAACCCGGAATATAACACAAAGAAGACACTAAGGATGGATTTTCGACTTGACATCAATCTGAATTAAGCAAGGTTTTGAAAATAAACCGAAAACTGTAAGAAAAAGTAGGAGGTAAATATCTTGGCTAAAAAACTATTTCCCCAAAAAGTTTCTCATTAAATTTTTAAATTTTATTCTTTCAGTAGATTAGTTCTCATAACTTTTCTGTTTCTTGAAAATATTCTACAGGTCTCCCATCCATAGTTAGGAAAAACTAAAATGGCCGCCATTTTGAATTTTTTCAAATAATCTATTTTAGCCGTCTGAGAAAGAATATTTTTTAAACCTTTCTTTTTTCGCATCTAAAGCCTATAAAGAATAATTGTGCTAAGTTTCATGGCCCAAAGTCTTGTGGTTTTTGAGAAATTAAGCTTTGAAAGCCAAAAGTGGCCCCCATATTGTATTTTGTAATATACTATATTTAGGCCTTTAGAGACAAAATATTGCAAAATCCTTTCTTAGTACGCATCTAGAGCCTGTAAGGAATATTTGTGCCGAGTTTCATGGCTATAAGCCTTATATTTTTTGAGAAACTGTGATCAGTCAGTCAGTCAGTCAATGGGTTTTGGCTTTTATATATATATATATAGATGTATTAACTTCTCTGTGATGTGTATTATTTCTTACTGAACTCTGCTAGGGAATAATGTTAAAATAAATACTTTTGAAAACAAATTACGTTATTTATACTGTACTACCGCGGCCCCGACGCCAGCACCCTCGGTATGCGGTCAATGCCACTGCGGAGATGTTACGCCCAGACCTTGGCGGTTCGCTGGTCCCCGACTAGCGATAAACATCGGCACTTGCCTCCAGTATACACTTCCGGTACTGTACATTACCGACTGCCGTGCTCTCTCTCAGACAACATCACGCCGGCGTCGGCTGCCACTGAGACTTGTAATTAATTGTTTATTTTAAATTATTTCATTATCTCTATAGTCATGGTTTCCTTCATTTTTAAGTTGCTGGTAATTTCCCGATTTCTCCGGGTGGTCTGTTATTTTTTCTGCATTCTTTGGCTGATATTAAGTTAAGGTTTGAAAAGTTTCTGGATATAAGCAGTTTTTAATATTAAAACGTCGAATGTCCAATGTCCATAAGATTGACATGTAAATTTAGGAGTCCTTGAGGCTGAAACCGGTTATACCAATTAGCAAGCTTCCACCCAAGGCGACTCAGTCTTGCATTGCTTTTACTGTAACTGTATCTAAAGAAACTCAAACTGGGTCTGATTACAAAATTTAACATCAAATATTGGTACTATAAAAATTGAAAAAGTTTGGGAACGGCTCAATGGGTGGAAGCGGTGGAATAAAAGCGTGGAAGCCAAGCTGGTTTCTCAGAATAATATGGCCTGAATATTAAATCGGTGGCTGCATAACGAATTTTTTTCGGGCCCCCCAAGAGTTATTTTTGGATCACCGATTCAACTTAATCAAACGGTTTCGTCATATGGATTAATAAATTATGGGTAATCTTGCATGAAAGGGCTTGTTTACTATTTCGATCATGTTTTGATAAAGTTACACCACTGCATCACGGACGTACGCCACTTTCAAGTGGGGGAATAACAGTGAATTCAAAGCCGTACGGTTGCAGCTGCTATCAGGTACAGTAGTATCGCGGTCGTGATCGAAATCAGCTCTCTACCAACAACAAAAGCACCCTTTTATACTTTTACTAGAAGAACCCGTGGCTTCGCTCACGATTAAAATTATACATACACTATCACCCATGAATTATATAGTCTTGCTTTCCCATTTATTTTTCTTATTGTAAAATCTAATGTATGTAATGTATCTACTTCTTTGAACATATCAAATGTACTTCCATAAAGCAAAAGTTTTTAGAAATTCGCTCTTAGTACGAAGGTCTGCTACGACGGGGGTATTATATTCCTGCATAAACTGCCTGTACATAAAAAAATGTGACCATATCCAACGCCCCACCGACAAAGCCCCAAATGGTGTTGCTGCCCTGGGTAGGCTCATGCCCAATATCGGTGGTCCTTCCTCTTGCAAGTGCGTTTTGCTTGTGTCGGCTGTCCAGTCGATCGTGCTATCAGGTGAAGAGGATTGCGCTCACACACTCAAGAGGCCAATTTACAGAGACGAACGCCGAGAAGCATTTAATGGTCGTTTCCACGGTACCTGAGCTTGCCCTGATGATGATCATGGGGCACAATATAAGGAACGGCACCCTTGGCTTTTTCGACGGCACTTTGAATCTGCTCGCATATGTTACCCTTAATTAAAACTTTATTATGCACCCCCGTCGCAGCAGACCTGCTTATTAGAAATCCTATTTATTTCCTTCATGAAGGCAAACGTGTTAGAGGAATCAAAGAAGTTAGCTTGAAATTTTATTCACTGTAAAAGATCATTTTCTTAAGGTTTTAGGGTCTACCTTGAACAAAAAATTACAATGCCACTCCAGCAATTATTAAAAAGTGCTGTCTTACGTTTTTAGACTCTATATTGAGCAAAACGTTTGAATGAGCCGTCCCGGCAATTTTTTTAAAGTGTTGTAGGTAAAATTAATTCTTTACAGTAGCACACTCTTCCTCTTTAAATAGCAGTTAGTTGTCATAAAAAAAGTCCTTCAAGTGTAAGTGATCAGTGATCACTGGAGTCCTTCAGTAATCAGTTATTTATTTTATGTTATACTACATATTATCAGCATTTTATATAGTGTATTGCACTTTGAAAAAATGCAAAAGTCTAATTCATTGACCACCCGGCACCAAGTAACAAATCTTCATTTTAACAAAAATACAGTTAAATAGCAGAAAGAAATACCATTATAATTTACATCACCTGTTTTAAATTTTACTTTCATATGTTTTGTTAGTAAACAAATCTAACTCAAATTATTTCAAAATCCCTGACATGGGTACCTTTAAGACGGTCCCAGGGCTAAGCCCTGAAAGTTATCACGAAATTGAAGGTGTTTAAACCTACTCCATGAAATTCTACATGTATGTACCAAGTTTCGTGGCCATCGGTCCAGCGGTTTTTGTGTTTATCCCTGCCAAATAAATAAATAAATAAATATATATATATACTAGAAGATCCCGTGGCTTCGCTCACGATTAAAATTATACATACACTATCACCCATGGATTATTTAGTTTTGCTTTCCCATTTATTTTTCTTATTGTAAAATCTAATGTATGTAATATATCTACTTCTTTGAACATATCAAATGTACTTCCATAAAGCAAAAGTTTTTAGAAATTCGCTCTTAGTACGAAGGTCTGCTACGACGGGGGTATTATATTCCTGCATAAACTGCCTGTACATAAAAAATGTGACCATATCCAACGCCCCACCGACAAAGCCCCAAATGGTGTTGCTGCCCTGGGTAGGCTCATGCCCAATATCGGTGGTCCTTCCTCTTGCAAGTGCGTTTTGCTTGTGTCGGCTGTCCAGTCGATCGTGCTATCAGGTGAAGAGGATTGCGCTCACACACTCAAGAGGCCAATTTACAGAGACGAACGCCGAGAAACATTTAATGGTCGTTTCCACGGTACCTGAGCTTGCCCTGATGATGATCATGGGGCACAATATAAGGAAAGGCACCCTTGGCTTTTTCGACGGCATTTTGAATCTGCTCGCATATGTTACCCTTAATTAAAACTTTATTATGCACCCCCGTCGCAGCAGACCTGCGTATTAGAAATCCTATTTATTTCCTTCATGAAGGCATACGTGTTAGAGGAATCAAAGAAGTTAGCTTGAAATTTTATTCACTGTAAAAGATCATTTTCTTAAGGTTTTAGGGTCTACCTTGAACAAAAAATTACAATGCCACTCCAGCAATTATTAAAAAGTGCTGTCTTATGTTTTTAGACTCTATATTGAGCAAAACGTTTAAATGAGCCGTCCCGGCAATTTTTTTAAAGTGTTGTAGGTAAAATTAATTCTTTACAGTAGCACACTCTTCCTCTTTAAATAGCAGTTAGTTGTCATAAAAAAAGTCCTTCAAGTATAAGTGATCAGTGATCACTGCAGTCCTTCAGTAATCAGTTATTTATTTTATGTTATACTACATATTATCAGCATTTTATATAGTGTATTGCACTTTGAAAAAATGCAAAAGTCTAATTCATTGACCACCTGGCACCAAGTAACAAATCTTCATTTTAACAAATACAGTTAAATAGCAGAAAGAAATACCATTAATTTACATCACCTGTTTTAAATTTTTCTTTCATATGTTTTGTTAGTAAACAAATCTAACTCAAATTATTTCAAAATCCCTGACATGGGTACATTTAAGACGGTCCCAGGGCTAAGCCCTGAAAGTTATCACGAAATTGAAGGTGTATAAACCTACTCCATGAAATTCTACATGTATGTACCAAGTTTCGTGGCCATCGGTCCAGCGGTTTCTGTGTTTATCCCTGCCAACTAAATATATATATATATATACCAACATCCTCTTTTATACTTATAGATACCAACATCCTCTTTTATACTTATAGATTATATTTGTTGTATCGTATTGCTTGTAGTTGTTTTATTGTATTTTTATTATTTTGGGAATGGGATTTGATTGTACTATTGACAACAATCTCTTCCCTTACAATCATCTCACTGTTGATATAGTTATCATTTTATTGCTACTTGCCCTATCATAATTGATATATATCAGTGAATGTAAATAAATAGAATTTAAACTGAAATACCTTATTTTTTAATCCGAATTGGAATGTTTTACATCAAAAGCAAGTTTTATATTTAATTTATCACTGATTTCTTTGTCATTTACTCGATTAGTTTCGAACGATTGTTACTATTAATTCGAACAACAAAAGTTTAGTTATTTAACTAAACGTAAGTTACGTAAAAGTTTGTATATTACCTGGGTAGGTCGCCATTTCAAGTAATGTATCTAAAGTATCTAATATCTAATGGGCAAAAAAAGCAAAATAATTTTGGTGTACAGAAAACCGCAAACAATTTATTTAACATTTCAAAATTTCCGCGCGAACTCTGTGATCTCTTTGAATGTAAACATGTTTATTCAAAGTGTTTGTCTATTGTCTACTGTCTATTATCAAAATATAACTTATTGTTTCTAAATGTTATTTGATTTAGACACATGCATCGTACTTTAGCATAGTAATAACAACCCTAGTTAAAACGTTAAATTTAAATTGGCTTATCTGGCCAACAAAATTAAATAACATCAGCATAATATTAATAGCATTACTTTTATTATTAATTGGTTGGTAAAAGCATTAAATTTTTAATTAAACCGAATATGAATGACCCTCACTTTTTCGCCCCCCCCCCCCCTCGTCTCGCAGGCCCCTCGATTCCCCCGCCCCCCCCCCCCGCATTGCGAGGCACCTCTGTTACGCCACTGACTGTCACTCACTCACACTCACACATGACAGTCCTGTCTTACGAGACTCAATCGTGTCTTATTAACTGCGTATTCAAATACAGATTATTTATCAATCTTGTTGGTGTTAGTTTTAACACAATTCTAATTTAGTTAACCAAGAAAATTCGACGAAGTAATTACGTTCGTTCGTGACTCTTGTGGAACACAAATCTGGATATAAAAAAGAACCGCCCACTGCACGAGCCGACAATTAATTGGAAAGTGAACAAAGAAATCGAGACATTGACAATTTCACTGACCGCAGCGACGACAAAACGACGGGGAAAACTGTTTTTGCCAGGTAGAAAATGACTGTTGTACAGCTACCAGGTACAAACTCAAATTACCTTCGAAAATAAACCTTTGATTAATAAAATGCCAAAGCCCGCTGATCTTGTTTAAATTTTTTAACCCCCCAAAAATGTCATGTGTGTTATCATCATTTTGATACTCTTTGTTAGCGACTCTCTGATAACTTTGCTTCTTTCAGTAAGCTTCGCCCCACCGGACCTGAACGTTTGAATAGTTCTGTTCTCATATTTTCTAGGGAAGAAAAAATTAAATGGGTTTCATCTAAATAATATAGAAACATGAATGTTCAATAGATATTTTTTATAAATTTAGGTAATATCCTATGATATATTTAACATTTATTATAAAATTGTTCTTAGAAACCAATATTTCTACCTTTTGCGAAATGCCGTCAGATATCAAGTAAGTCTTAACGATTTATTTATTAGTATGAGAGCCTTAAGTATGAAAAACCAATTAAAGTCTCAGTTTTACTTCCTTACATTGTAAACAAACGCAAGTTTACGGATTTAAAACCTCGCGACCGCATCCAAGACAGCGTGTCCTTACACACAGTTGAAGACATCATTTCTGCCCTCGCTAATGTCCGACATTGAGTCATTACGCTCGTGCCGCAGGGCGCATGCGTGTTGCTAGTCGTACGTTCCAGCCAGCGGCCGCGCGCATGCGCTGATTGCTGACCGGCGGTAGAGGTTACACGCCGGATGTCCTAAGGTCGGCGGTCGTGTGCCGAGAGTGCCTTCGCGTGTCGCCACTGTCACGCCCAGAACCGAGTGCTGGGACGCAAGTCAGACAGCGAAAATGGCGGGCATTCGTTCCGTTTGATGGTGTTGTACAAGCCGCATTCGTACGAAAAAAGTTACAGTGGTTGTATAGTAAATGGGCACTACAGTAAAAAGGTTTGTCGTGTGTTCACAGGGCCAAGGCGATACCTGCGTGGTAGTTTTCGTCTGGAACACTATGTGGTGACCTTCGGAACTTTTGGCTCTATCAGAGCATTCTCTTGATAAAATTCTCCTCTGGCGCCCTTTATCACCAAGGGTTGATGCGGACGACGCGGTGTTATTTACCGTTCTATGACAGTAGCTTCTGAATGCATAAATAACCATTAAACTTATGCACCTATAAAAATTTGCAATCGTACTTTAATACTATGTTATTTCCTGTACAGCCTCAATCAAAGTAATTAATTTCAAAGAGAATTTGGAGTCATCTGAGATAGAACAATTGTTAAGCGTTGTCCATATAAGCAATAGGCCTTTTATCATCACAATACAATTAAATTAGAAAACAATATAATGTTTCATTTTTTTGAGTAGTTAAAACTATGATATTCAAAATATGGCCGATGATATTCAAACTACACAATGTTGGTTTTCTATTAGTCCTGCGAACTTTGTTGATTGTGGCAATTAAGTGATTATTACTGTTATTCATAAAAATAAAACGCTTAAATTTTGGTTCCTTAAAAAAATATTCAATTTATACAATTGATTGAGGCCGAGAATTCAAATTTATCAGTGCGTATTAAATTTATCTTATACGTGGGATGAAGCAAGTGTTCAGAAGGTTATTTAGAACCGTGGAGACTTTCTAAAGTGTCCTAATTTTATTTATAACGTTTTAGGCAAACCGGAATAGGGATTATCGTATATTCAGTACCTCGACAAACGCTGACACTTTCCTTACATAGAATTCTTGCAGTCTTGCAGTATGACATAGGCCTAATGTAAGCTGACTAGCTGGCCGACGATTTGACTCCCGATTTGTTACATTCTATTAATCAAGCTCGACTTTTGATAATTATATCTTCGATAACTTTGTATTGACAGTGTCCGACCTTGATGTCTCAAGATGTTCTGACGGTGCGACTTAGTCACTGTGCATTGTTGCTCTAAGCCCAAGCCACTCCTCGGGCGGACTTTCACCGCCGACGAGCTGCGATACTGCGGAGAAACTGGCTCGGCTCGCACCCAGGCGTTTATTGACACGTCCGACTCTCCTTCCACACGAAATGCTGCGAGTTTACGGGCGATATAACTGCGAAACGGTCGCTGGAGAAACGTGCCAGCTGTGACGTGTGATTTGAAAAAAAAAAACATATATTATGACCTTTTAATACCAATTTACCTGTTACAGAATAATGAATAAATAAACTGTAGTATAAACAAATTAAATTAAGGTGCATTCTCCGTACCATTAAAGTAAAAAAGAGTAAATAACGGGGCTAAATTAATTAATCACTATTAAGTTCAATCCTCGCCGTTTCAATAATGCCATTTACCACATGGTTTTTAAAATAAATACTAAATACTAAAAATGAAAACTATCAATCAACTCCAACCACTGATGGCGATTAAATTTCCTATTTGTTTCCACGAAGCCTATAGGGTTTATTTCCACCGTGCTTTTAAAGTTGTCAAAGAGATCGGCCAAAATCATGGACTTTTAACACCAGAAGACGCAGTAGGCCTGGACATAGTATACTCAACGGTTTAACATACAACCACACTTAAAGGATCAGGTCTACGTCAGTATATTCTTTTAAGTTTTATGTGTGGTGTAATTTTTAAAGACCATTTAAAGACCACACAAGTTTTAAAGACAAAACGAAAATGATTGTTCTGTTTTTAGAAAACACACGCCTCTCTTGGCTAATGCTGCTCAATCCAATCACACCAGCGGTGCTTTATAAGTGATTGTATTTAATGCGATATAAAATCTGAAATAACTTATCATGCAAGCTTGTGTTTACCGTTAACCGTGCAGTGCTGGTCCGCTGCAGGGTCGCGTCACCCACCTCCCTCGGCCCTGTCGCGGTGAAAGTTGTAGACGTTTCTCTTATCACCTGTTTAGCTAAAGGTCGTTTGTCGTTTTTAATTAAGAGGCGTCCGACCAAAACATCAATGGTTTCTAATTATGACTTGTTTTCAAGTTCAAATAGATAAGTAATTGTATGTCGTTTCTTAGTTAATTTAATTTTAATACATCTAACTGTGCAAGCTTAATTTCCTCAGCCAAAGAAGGTTAACAATAAAATTCTAAAGTGAAAATTACAAGTAATTTATTCGAAAAAAAAACATTAAATGTCTAGCTGTTGTTACTTGTTTGTTACATGGTAACAAATAACTTCTTCTAAAAGTTAATAAAAAACGTTTTATAGCAGTTGAGAATTATCACCACTTTTAAGCCAATCGTCACTTAAAGTTATCAACATAAAAACTATTTATTTAGGCCTACATAAATATGTACGCAGTGGTATAGTACTAAAATTAGCCGTGGTGGAGCGGTAATTGGAGGCGGGGGGCGGGAGTAGTCCATCAGTTATAAACTATAATCACAGTGGTGTTGGTGAAAGGCCTTTTAGTTCTAGAATTCTTTGTATACATAGTTTTTTTTGGGGGGGGGGGGAAAGGGCCAAACCCGAATCTCAGATCTATAAATCGCCGAAAATGTGGTAAAGAATCGGTCTAAAAAAATCAAATGTAAAACTGTGAGATTAGACTACACACGACGCGGACGCGATGGCGATCCGGTATACGAAGACGTGACGACGGCGAGATTACGTAGTTTGCCCGAGTCGCGTCGGCTCGTCGTGCGACGGACGACAAGACATTTACCGCAACGCGAAGACGATAGTTATAACCGAAACTTAATGTCGATTTGTTTTCAGAGACGTGGCGAGTCGTTACGTTAACCGTAACGCAATTTCAAGCTAAAATACCAGGACAGGACGCGACGTTAAGTTCGTTTAAGACAAGGATATACTTTTCCTAACCGCGTCAAACGGATTGCTCCTGACCGAAGCGCAATAACTTCAACAAAATCGGTCTCAGCGTCCAAAGAGGACAACGAGAGGCAAACGTCAAGGGCACGGACGACGTGCTACCAATCCGATGCAAAGCGTTTGACGTTTGACGCTGTCTAGGCAAACCAGCCTTTACCGCATTGCAACGAAGAGTTCGTAATTACCGCGACGCGCCAACGGTTTAATTCAATATGATGTGACGAAATCATACCTTAGAGAAAAGAACCAAGTTCATACGATGACGCTTTTCAATCCTCGTTTTTAGGCTGCGCCGGACGAAGCCGCGGCAGAGCGCCGGCCGCTCCGGACCTCCTACACCACTTTATGTACTATGTACGTAACTCTTATACACCCATACCACAGTCATATTTTGTTACGTCCATTTTTGTCGTTTTGTCGGCGTCAGAAGCGTCGGAAAATACGGATATGCGAATATTTATACTTTATTCAGTCAGTTGTAAAGTGAAGCCCCTCCCCTTAAATTACATTTGTAAAGAAAGGAACCAATCAGAGAAGAGGCTGTCCATATGTTTCCAGGGATGGTTCACAGCCTATAGTGATTCAAAATGAAAATATTCTATATAATATGAAGAATAAATAAATCATATGTAGATGCATTGATTTGTCTTATGAACTATTCATTCGTTTATTGTTCACGCGTGCATTAGACGTTCACTGCAAACAAGCATAACCATAATTTGCTTTGTCAATAGACATTTAGTCCCAGCTCTAGATTTTATTAAAGCTCTTTGAAGTTCTACAAAGATTTAACACCGGCAACATCTATTTATACCCGACGACCCGTCCAGAGCTCCAGTGCTTGCGTCATCGTCGATGCCCCTACTCTGTCACTTTCTCTGTCAATAACGAATGTGTAACAAATTTAATCCTGTTATGCCGATACAAATGAAAAAGTGGTTAAGCTTTCTCCTCATGATTCCAGTCTATCTGGTTTTACTCGGATTAACTACAGTTGCACACCTACTATCTAGAACGACATAAATAATGTAATTACATTTTGAATAGCTTTCGTAAAAAAATTATGGTACATGGACATACCTAACGGACATGTCAGGTACAGTGACATGTATTTTTTCGGGTTTAAGTTCGAATTAAAACCCCAATTTTTGTTATTCACGACTATTTGGTAGCCCCAAAGATAATTAGTAAAAACATTTCGGTTCATATTGGTTAACCCCGGCTTTGCACGGGTCTTTTCTTCATTTTGGATGGGTAAGTGTTGTATTATGTAGGGAACTGTTATAACTTGAATAACTAAATGTTGCCTTCTGTTGGTAACTATTGAAACTTCTGTTTAGCATTTTTTCGATACTGTAACAAAATTAAACACTTCCAACCCTCTCTACATGATTGAAATGATTCTCTTTAAAACGGTCCTGTTGCAAATCCCTTAAAGATATTGAAGCACAACCATCAAAGTGCACATAATGAGATTCCAAGCTTTAATTGACACATAGATTAGATCAAGGGTTTATGGCATGTCATTTAGGCTGAAATACTTATAATGTAGCGACATTCAGTTCTCTTTACTCTTTATAAATATTAATACAAAGATAACAGTTTTCTTTACAAACGTACAAATGTATCGAACTACTAACAAGTCATTTGGACAAATAATGTGTTCTATGGCAAAAACTACATTGGAAGAAGAAACTTAGTTAAGAATGTCAAGGTGTACGTGGTAATTAAGGTCTTAAATGAAGTCCGAAGAGTTAAACCAACTTGATACAACCATACTGTTCGCAAGCATTGAAATTTTAATACGCTTTTTTGGATTCTGGGGAAGGGGTGGTTATCTTTCATAACCCTTAAATATAACAAAATCTATTTACACGCGTCATATCTCTCCAGCTTATTGTCAACCAACAATCTCATTACATTTTCTAATTATCTCTCCCCGGAAGTCGGCATTGTCGCCCGTCGCGCCTCGCCGCGGACCTATAAGGAACTAATCACGATTACACGGTGGACAGTTTCTATCCACAGGGAAAGTTGTGCCCGCACAGTTGGCAGTGCTTCGGGCTCCCGCCAATAATTCACTTTGGCAACACTGCAGCCAACCGCAGCGAGATTAAATTCACACAGGATTGAAAATAATATGTGAGCCGTGAGCCAATACTCCGGTTATGATTTCACGGTCTTTGTTCTTGTTGCAGTGACCGAAATAGCTGTGCAATATTCTTTCCAAATCCGATGTTTATCTGGGACCTCGTTATCCTTAGCGTCTTATCCGCGGCGGATTCACACTTCGAAGATCTCATTGTTAACTTTGTCTTGTGGTTTATCTCAGAGATAATATCTCCATCCTTTCTCTGTACACTGAAATTAACACTACAATTAGGCAATTGCATGACTGTAAATTATTTTGTTGCTGTTGAAGCCTCTTTTTAAAATTTTCTCTGACGATTTCTAATAACGCTTATTCTATCTCATGTCCAAAAACTTCCAGAAACGAGCTTAGAACGATTTTATACCCTAATCTTAAAAATATTAATTTAATCTTCTTGTGTCCAAAAATAACTCACATGTAGTAAAATTTAGTATATTATTAACTGTTTTTTGTGAAGGTCAATGTAACAGTACCCTTACACTTTGATTCAGTGTGACTTGTTTCATAATGTGATAATGATAAAAGTTCATGTATAATGCCCATCAAATAGTAAGCTGAAGTACAAGGTCAGTTTAAGATTTCTACACTCCAAGCAATTTTTTAATGAACTATTTTAAACTTAGGTAAAAATTAAGACATGTTTACACTTTTTATCATCAATAACTTGTGGAATAAGTTGACTACTAATCCAGTTATTTCTTCGATAAGAATCATTTCTTTATTTACTATGGACTGTAATGTAATAACTGCATGGATGGCTTATACAATGATTTGCCACATATATGCAAATTATAAAACTTGATATGCATGGACCCCTTCAATCCCTCCGAGAAACCACAGATTATGTCCGACTGAGAAAGACATCCCATCCAAGGCCCAAACCACATAACTGTTAGCGCGAGCCATAATTTGCTACACAAATGTTGCTACACTTTCAACTGTTTTCTAGCTCATCAACATGCTTTACCCTGATGTTCCTGGCTTTCTGACTTAAACTGCTTTCACAGAGAAGAATCAAACAGAGGTCGCTTTTAAATGGGTCTTCTGTTGCGCCCAAGTACTTGTTACAGTTAAATCCAGTTACAGTTACGTTACTAGTTAGGGCCTACATCCAGTTACTAGCTACAGTTAAGTTAAATTAGGAGAGAGCAGCGAAAGTGCTGCTCTTTTGCTGCGTTGATGGTGAACCAAGTCCTCCACACCTGCCAGCCAGGATTCGACACCTGCTGAGCGCTACATCAGAAGATATTTCTGTTTGATTCTTCTCTGTGTTGCTTTCCAGTATTCCTTCTCTAAACAATCGGCTCTGTCCCCAGGTCTGTGGGCGGTGATCAACACGGCCGGGGTCTGCTATAAGGGGCGGCTGGAGCAGCAGGACAGCAGCCACTGGGACGCCATGCTCAAAGTCAACGTCGTTGGCACCCTGCGCACCGCCCGCGCCTTCCTCGCGCTGCTTAGGATCAAGCAAGGTATGGGGCCTTACATGGGCCTACATAAATTCCTGGAAAATTACATGGCCTGGGGAATTACATGAATTCCTAGTGAAAAAGGGTTTTTGGCAGTGAAAAGCTCCCTTAAAGTAGTGGCAAGGGGGGGTCAATGCAGTGTTACATAGCTATTGACCCTTGAAAATTTAATTCTTTAAAAATTTGATGTCTCTTGATTCAGGGCTTTTTACTTTTTCATGGGGGATGGGATCGCTGCGTTAAGTAATGTTTGAGGGCGGGTTACTGTCGCCATTGAGAGGGGGAAAGTGGGGTTCTATAAATCAGAATTTCACATTATGTCACAATAGCATTTAACAGATATTTTCTTTTCATTAGCTAAATAGAATCTCACATGGCTAGGGACCTAAGGAAGGTGTGTTATGTTACTGGACTAGGGGTGCTGAATTTAATCACTCTCTAGATTGAAAAAAAAAAAAAACTGATAGAAAGTAGGTGACAAATAATTCAGTAATCTTGTCAGTTTATGAAGCGCAAATGCATTATCATTTTTGGGTTCTCAGTTAATTGGGGTGGCAGTTAGAAAATGCTATTGAGAAATTTTGGAGATTTGACAAAAATCTCCAAAAAGAAGCGTTGCATTTGGAGCTCACCACTACTTCTTAAATGCGTTTTAAATTTTAAGATTTCCATGAGAAAATTTTGAAAGTTTTAAACAAAAGTTTATATTTATTTTCAGTATAACATTTTCTTCATTTCAATTTTTTTCATATCCATTTCTTTGTGGGGACAGAAAATGCCTTTTTTACCATGTGCCTATTATTTCTTTGTATGGTACCGGTTGGACGAGAAGATTGTAATAATTGTTCTTGTTACCTTATTACTAAACCTGAAACTACGAAATATGATTACTATAATTAATATATTGGCCCCGAAACCTAAGTTATGCAATAGTATTCACATGTTGGGAAGTAAAAGTCTTTGGTTCTGGGAAGATTTACAGAGAATATATTCGTTAACTAATTAATTACTGTGAGAAGGACTACTTATCCCATGAAGATTAGCCCAAGTCAAAATGAAGTTTTTATTTAATAAGCATTCAGTGTTATTTAACATCCCCTGAAACTACGATTGCTATAGCAAACACTGGAAATATTCAACCAATTATTCTCTAGCAGTTTACTCCAGTATAGTCCACTTAAGTATGGTATTTAAGGTTGCACATAAATATTTATTATTTTACGTTCTTTTCTTAAAATGTTATTTCTCTTTATTCTTTATTCCAATATAAGTTTTAATTATTGCACATTATTTATTAAAATAATTGATCAAATTAAATATATTAAACTAATGACTAAGTGCAACCAAATTTTATTTTAAACTTGATATTTTTAAATTCGTAGATTGAGTACAAGCACTACTGGTCCAACAGAAACTGGAAAGTTTTGATGTCATGTGTCTTGCAAGGTCAAACCATTGACTCCCCCCAAACCTTACAATCTACCTTTCTTTCTCTTGACGACAATCTAATCTACCAACATCTCACAATGAACCTGAAAAACCATTTTGTATTAGAAGAAAACAAAACCCTTTTTCCAGCACCTGCAGTCAGTGGCAAAGCGCTTAGGATCTTACAACTGTGACTCCATGAACAACCTTCCTAAAAGAATTTCTGACAAACAAAGTTTGATTCAAAAATGTTGTGTATTTTACTATTTATATTTATTATCTCTTTATTTCATGTTTCTTTCTATTTCTTTCTCTCTGTCATACTATTTTCTCAGCTGATGTGCTTCTTTGAAAAAATAAATCCAAGCACACTGTATTTTCTTCTAGATATATTATTCCATCAAATCTTACTTGACTTAAAAACACAAAGGAAAACTAATTTAACACCTTAAGAAAATGACATGGGCCGTCGGATTGTCTCGATGGTTACGAATGACAACACATTTAAACAAAAGAATAGCCTCATATTCTATGTCAAGAAACAAAAATAAAAACCCAATTTTTTGTTTAATTTTAACCACTATTCAATCTCAAGTCTTATCCATCAATAAACAAACACGATTCCCATTCTGACACCGTTTCCTCTCTGTCCGTTGCAGGGAGACTGATCAACCTGGGAGCGGGGGCGGACACACCTTGCAGCGGGGGCCTGGTGGCGTACTCCGCTACACGGCAGGCGGTGGCGGGGGCGGCGGCCGCACTCCGTGCCGAGCTCGGTCCACTCGGCGTCCGAGTCATCACACTTAACACTGACGCTGGCGGCGACCGCCTCTTCCTGCGACCCAGGGTCCCGTGAGTGTTGAAAGAATGTTTACTTTATTGTTGGGCAGCCAAGTGAAACCGTTTTCAACATTTCAAACTTGGTTACACTTGGATTACTTTTACATTGCTCTTAGTGTAGACTAATCAAAGTAGTGTAGACTACTTGTCATGTGAGCATGGACGGTTGGAAGGTTGAGCGGTCTGAATGACTTTTTGGAAATAAATTTCCTGCACGCAGAAGAAGAAATTATACCTAACAAGTAACAATGTTTCCTATTTCTATCTTCTGAAGATTCATTCAGTTGCTTGACAAAATAAGAGTCAGCACAAAATGATTATTCATACGTGAGGTTAAGTTTATGGAATTCATCAGTGAACGAATAAATTTACATAAAGTTTATACTTTTTAAACGAAATCCTGTTTTAACTTTTACATGGCATACATTTTAGTTTGAAAACTTTAAAAAAAGATATCAAAACTGAGAGTTTCTCTTTCCAAATTAAATTTTAAGTTATGAAGTAGATTTTATTCTAAGTTCTATAAGGCAAATATATATGAAACTTAACGAAGCTGAATAGATCTCAGTGGGGGTTTGGAACTATCTTAAACATATCGAAGTCAAGTTATACCGATAAAATTAATGATTTCTTTCCAAATTTAAATACCTCTACTTAAAGCTTACTCAAACTAACCCGTCCGTCACTTGCAGAGCCGCAGACTCGGAGACCACGTCGCTGGAGAGGTACCTCAAGTGCAGTGTGCGCGTGGTGCCGGACCCGGCTCTAGAGGTGGTGGAAGAGGCCCTGCTCTCCCCCTCCCCCAAGCCTACCTACACCCTCCCCCTCTCCCCCCCTCACAGCTGCGTCACCAACTACATGGCCGCCATCACGGACAGGTTCGCCAACCTCCAGTGCAAGAAGAAAGCTCAACAGACTGTCGCCTGAGTCCTGACTGAGTTCAGAGAACAAAGATTGAGCTGCAAGCTTTTTAGTTTCTTTTAACTGGGAGAGTACATATTTGACATGAACAAAGTAGAATTTGCAAAGGTTTTAGTGTCTTTCAGCTAGGAGAATACGTGAGCAAAAATACAGATAGTCTTTCTGAAAATTTAAAAGATGGGATACAAGTTTAAAACTATGATCATGATAGTCAATTGGGTCTTAAAAGAGTCTACTTCTAAGAAGATATCCAAAAAGTAATCTTTCATCCAAGTTACTAAAAGCCTAAAATAGGTGTAAGATTATCGACAAAAAGAAAAGTCTTATAAAAAACTTTTAACTTAAACATCAGATTTTACGATAAAACTGATATGCTATGTAATATTTATAGTAATCATTTTATTTCATCCGTAATCATACAATCTACTCTAAATTAAATGGGCAAAAGCAGGAACAAATATTTCACTCATGATAAATAAAAAAGGTCTTTACTAAAATTAATTATTTTTATGATTGAGAAAAGGTTACTTGGAAAACATTTTAGACACTGGTAATTAATTAACAGTTTCAGATACTTTCGTAATATTTTTGCTCTCTACTCTAAAGCAAGTTCCTTTGCAAAGGGAAACATATTTCAGTTTTAAGTATAGGTAAATCAACCTTTGCTCATTAAAAAAAATTTCACTGAAAAACTATCAACCTCGTGACAAAAGAAATATACGAACTTCTAATTTACATAAATAATTTTAAACTCAACAGCTACATGCTCTGTGGCATCAACACGTATCAATTCACAAAATGGCCAGTTTAATTTATGTCCAGTTATTCAAGTTACGTTTTTTAACACCACAACTATATGGTGTTGATTGTAAATAATAACTGAATATTTTCGTTGTACGACATCATTCTTGGATAATAAACTATCTATATGTATCTTTCTTATATTCTATTGGTGCTTATTTACATATCTTACATACTTATTTCACTTTGTTACCATTATTTTACTCCGCAGTTTCGAGTGCTAGTTTAAATTTTATCTTTAGTATCCTTATTGAATGTATGCTCATATTATGCTGTTTTATGTGCCAATTTCGGTTTTATTACATCATCTTAGGGTGTTACTCATTACTAACACTTAGTCATTACTAACAAAACTCTCTAAAAGCTTATTTTATTTTTTAAATATGTATGTAAATATGACTTGTTAAAAAAGAAAGTATGATGTGTATATATCTGTATTATCTGTAAACCTAACATTAGCCATGTAAGTTATGTGTCAAATTGTATAAAACTTTGATAATTTAGAAATAAACAATATCACTTGAATACAAGTATTCATGATGTTATATTTTTTATTCCCTGAGTACAATTTCTTCCACAACAATTTTTGAAAATAAGTTAAATATTTAATGTATGAAAAAATAATTATAAATCTTACATTTTTTACGAGCATGATGGTTAAATAATCAATGAATAAATTAGTTTATCAAACTCTCATGAAACAACTAGGATATCACCATATTTCATGTTTAAAAAAATAATTAAGCTCTGTTGAATGCTACTGTTTAAAGTAATGATGAGTTAAAATTTAACCTCATCAGATTGCATTCAGAAACAATATTCTCTGTCATGTATTTTTTTCTATGTGTTATCACGCAGCCAAGGTGACAACTTCTTCCTATCAATATACTCCTGACTACCAATCAGGAGGAACTGAATATGGCAACATTGATTTCAAGATATACTTTCAACCGATTCACTTTTTCTTCGTGATGTCGAAGGGGCTCCACAACTTGCTCAGTTCAATTACTTTCTTGCTTTGTTCTTCAAACGTCTGTCGCCTTTGTTTCCTCCATATTGAGTGATCCAGGTCCAACATTCCACCAATGATTTCCTAGAAATGTGGAATTTTAAAACAAATATTAGTGCTTATACGTTTAAACCTAAAAATATCCTGATATATTGAGGAAAACTTAGACCATAATATTATCTTCACACACTAAATTTAAATACAAGCTGAAAACATTTTAGAGCATAGAAGTGGTCTCCAATAAGGTGTTTCTTCTGGTGATATTTTTAAAATTATGATGCGTTGTGTTGTGGTGCTTTTTCTGAATGTTCAATGTACGTTTAGAAATTTTTTGAATTTTTTTTCACAAAAATTAATTTGTGGGTATACATTCTCCGACTTTAAATAGTAATGATAATCAGACAGAAACATCAGAACAGCTCAGAGCAGCTAACCGATAAGAAATATTGAAGAGCGTCACACTGTTCCAAACTGTGACAGATCTTAAAAATAGCAAAAGCTTGCTAAAATAATGAATGTAAACTAACCCGTTTTCTGGAAAGGTGGTTACTGAGGCGCCTTAACAATATTTTCAGTGAGATGGAGAAAACCTATGCTTTTGAAATTTTCACGAAAAAACACAATAAGAGAAACTTTACCAACCTGAGCGAAGTTGAGCGGGAAGAGCTGCTCGTCCTCGATGACGTGGGCGTAGCCGCTGTCCAGCCCGAAGTCCACGGCGAAGTAAGGCAGCCCGCGGGGCACGGCGCGGCGAACGTCCCGCCCGCGCAGGTCCACCAGCTTCTTGTTGTTGGACCACTCCTGCTCGCACTCCTGGATGGCTTTCTGCAATCACCAGTGTTACTTATTTAAAAAACAGGCGTTGTTACGACTCATTCTTTTTTCGGCTGTTACACTTGGAATTTCTTAGTTGATATTCCAATTGTGGCATAGCCTTGTAGTTTTTCTAAACTTTGGGATTTTAAAAAATCTACCAATTTTCTTGGTATAGCCATATTTTTTAATGTTTGTCTAAAAATTAAATGTATTTTTTTGTTTATTTACAACACATTTATAACACTTCATGTTATTAGTAAACTTAAGCATAAAATTGCAACCATTTATACAATCATATCTATAAAAGGTAGAAGACATGAGTTTCTATATGAAGCTTCAGTGTAAGCAAATACAAGTGGTCTGTTCCAGCATGCAATTATAGTTGGAGGGCGAAAGAATGAGTATCATTCGTTGAATTCTTCAAAATATGTTGAATAATATGAATGACCACACAAAAACAAAAAAATACACACACAAAGTTGAGGGTGCCTCTGTAATGTTTGTGTCATTAATTTTGCATTTTATGGCATCCACCCCAAAAAATCCATCTCAAACCTCTTTTGTTACAAACATCCAAGCTTCATGAAGAAGTTGTAAACATAGTAACACAATCCATCCAAAGAATCCATCCAAAGAGAATTCAAGATTTTGTTCTCGTTAAACAATGTCAATGGGCTAACCTTAAAGTATATTGGTGCCATGTCACCAGTTTCTTTAGGTACGGGGACACAGTTCAGGATCATGTGTGGAAACTGGTTGAGTTTTCGGGCGCTCTCGAAAAACACGACATCTTCATCTCGAGAAAGAAACATCTGCACCAATGCCTTGCGAAAGTCCTGTGGCAAGAGAGTGAAAGGTGAGATTTATTGTTTGGTAAACTAATTAGGATTGTAAATAAGCAAATTATATAATTGCTCTAGACTCAAATAAAAAGCAGGAAATGGAAAAAATGTGTCCCACACATAACAAAACAAAATCACAATGGCAAATTTATTCCTGAAGTGTTTGGTGTTTGGTAATACCTTGTACTGCTTAACTTAACAAAGTCAAATAAGACAATAATGCCAGTTGGCATTTAATAATACAAAGAAATTATAAGAAAGTAAGTCGATGGAATACCTGAGGTTGAATCCTAAAGCAAATCTTATCTCTGATTTGTTTTGTGTGTCATGGCCTATTCAAGGGGATTGAAAAACATAAAACATATAAAAGCGAAAGAAATTCCAATCAACATCCGGGCCAAACAACTGCACACTGACGCACAAAACTTTTCAAGAATACTCATAACATAGGCACCCCCTAAGAAGAATTTTTTTTCTTTTCCGAGGGTCACCAGTTCACAGAGGGATTTGGCTACTTTGTTTACTTTTTTGTTTTAACAGTTCTCTGCTCAAATCAACAAATGTTGTTTAGGGAAAATAACCTACAAAGAGGGTTGCTATTTGCTCATGAAATATAACAGGAAAAATATATAAAGATGTTATTATTACCTTGAAAGGTTACTGTTATCTTGGCAAATGGATTTCAGTTCCCCACAAACTTCGTTCCTTTATTGAATTCCCAATTAAGTCACCTGTATTTCCGCCCAGACGTCTTCGTCCAGCTGGGTGGCGCAGGGGGTGTGAGTTCTCGGAACTATCAGGCAGTGGTGATCTGTCAGACTCTGGTACGGCGGCACACATAAGTAGCACTGCAAGTCACAGTCACAGAAGTTCACAATCACATAATGAAAACTTAGCGTTCCATTCCATTTTCAGATTCCATTTTCAGTGTCTAGTCTAATAGTCAAGAAAATACTTTCCTGATTCAGTTATATTTGCCTACTCAGTTCCTCGTTTACCTTTTAGTAAGCTGTGGAATTTTCATAAGCCATGTATTCCAAATGACAATTAAAGTTGTACTAATAATCCAATAATAATCAGCTGATGATTTTATAATAAGATGATATAGATATAGAAAATATATACCCAGCAAATGTAATAGAATAACAACCCCCCGTAAAGTCTGTACTGAAAGACGAACGTGGAACCCAAATGATACTCAAATGATAGTTTGTAAACTCAGCCAAACTTATTTAAGTATACTTGTTTTTATTCTATTAAAAGCCCAATGAATTACATTACCTGAGCCAAATTTATTTATAATTGTTTTTATCCTATTAAAAGCCCCATGAATTACTTTGTAATTGCTGGCTTGTAAAAGAAACATCAAAAATCTACAGACTATTCAGACTATACAGACTATCTGGAAATCATGTATAATTTGTCTAGAATCTTTTACTCTAAAAATGTTATAAAATTACTTTAGCTGAGAATAAAATGTTATTATTTTGAAAAACTCAGAAAAAAATTTAATTGGTTTTTAGTTTACAGCGCCCATGACCAAATGACTTGATTTTCAAATTCAACCGACATTTTGGTTATATGACCAATCCGAAGGGTCCCATAGAGAGCAGCCCCTAGGGTGTGTTAACTGTACACCAAACTGTTCTGTTGGTCGGCCAAAGACTCACCGTGGTGCCGATAGCCACATGTAGATGCTTCAGCATGTGCCGACTGTCCAGACACCACTGGCAGTGGTCCAGGGTGCGGGCCGTGCGTCTGCTCTGTTCCACCGCCCTCTGTCGTTCCCTCGCCGCCTGTCGTCCCTCACTTTCCTCCACCCGAGCCGTCTCTTCGAATACGTCCTCCATGTCTCTGGCTGAATCGTCTCGCCCGATACCCTGTGAAGCATGATTGTGATGTGGAAACGATAATATTTCAAGATACAGTAGATTAAGCACTACTAAATATTTTTAAAAATGTGAAAATAACTCTGATCAAGAAACAAGGTAAACAATGCTCTATAAATTTCTTCAATTACTATTGGGCTATGACATTATGTAATGTTTCAGACCTTTGTGGTAAGGTACAGTTCAACACAGTATTTTATTTGCGATTCTAGCACAGCCCAGCATCGAATATCCAAAGCCCTATTACATGAACTGTTCGTTATAAGCAAAGTGCAGCAGCAAATTTCAGGTGCAATTATCTTTTATGGTCTTTCATGGCACCTTTGCAAATTTTATTTCGTTACACAATCAGTAAATATGTACGATATTTTTTTTAGGTGTTTTAGTTGCAAATCAAAAATAAACATCTCTTGTAATAATTTGGATGATGGCTTTTGTGTTTTGTCTGATAACTTTACAAGAATAACAAATTTTTATATCATTTTAAGTGAGGAAAGGGATAGACTTTCAGCTAGCTTACCTGAGAAATAATGTTCATGGTAGCAGCACATAGAAACATAAAAGGAGACACATTTAACACTAATATTTCGTCCTTCTGGAGGACTTCTTCAGAGTAAAGAGAGAATGGCTCTTGAGTTCAAATTTCAACTGTATGCTGTCACTGTTGCCAACTGTGATCACTTAAATACTCAAAATAAATGTCTTAATCACTGTATATACATGTAAAATCACCAAAGTTTGTGGTTAATACTATTGATGTAAAGTCACCAGTTTGTTTTTTATACTATTACTAAGAGTTAAGCTAGCTGAAGGGTTAGGTAGGGGGTGGGGTTAGGTTATCTGATGTTTAGGTTGGGGGGGTTTCTGGAATTTGTCACATACTGATAGGCTAGTTCCCACCTCCTTAGTAAGGAACTACTGCATTGGTTTTTGGGGAAGGATTTTAGAGCTTTGGTAGAAAAGCATGTGTCAAAGTCCAACTTGTGTTTATTAGCATGGATGGCTATGGGTTTGTCCTTGCTGGTTTTAACATCCTGTCTGTGACCGTTCATTCTCTTTCTTAGGGTTTGTGTGGTGAGGCCTATGTACTGGGCTTGGCAGAGGTTACATTGTAGTTGATAGATGAGGTTCTCACTATTGCAGGTTAGGTGACAATTGATATTGTAATCTTTGTTGTGGAAGGTGCTTGTGAAAGTTTTTGAAGGAATGTGTATACCACAGGTTTTGCATTTATTTTCATTGCAGGGGTAAGATCCATTGGGTGGTCTCTGAAGTGGTTCAACTGAAGGGTCAGGTAATTTGGGATCAACAAGAATGGTTTTCAGATTTGGAGGTTGCCGGCAGACTATGGAAGGGGGCTTTTCAAGGAGGTTTTTGGTTTGGATGGAACTTTTTAGCATGTTAAAACCAGTTTTCAAAAGAGTATTAAGTTTCTGTAGGCCGGGATGGTAGGTGGTTATTAAGTTCACTGAGTTGTATTCTTCTTTTTTCTGTGCTTGTTCTGGAGCTCGTTGGGCGGCTGCAATTTGGGATTTCACCAGGTGGGCCGGATATCCTCTGTTCTCGAATGCTTTCTGTAGTTGGTTGTTAAATGCTTTCAGGTTTTCCTCCTCCCCCCTACCTAACCCTTCAGCTAGCTTAATTCTTAGTAATAGTATAAAAAACAAACTGGTGATTTTACATCAATAGTATTAACCACAAACTTTGGTGATTTTACATGTATATACAGATTAAGACATTTACTTTGAGTATTTAAGTGATCACAGTTGGCAACAGTGACAGCATACAGTTGAAATTTGAAATCAACAGCCATTCTCTCTTTACTCTGAAGAAGTCCTCCAGAAGGACGAAATATTAGTGTTAAATGTGTCTCCTTTTATGTTTCTATGTGCTGCTACCATGAACATTATTTCTCAGGTAAGCTAGCTGAAAGTCTATCCCTTTCCTCACTTAAAACCTAAGCCCTTGGCTCTTCCTTAAAAAACTAAATTTTTATATCAGTGACTTTACCTTGGATGCTAACTTGGCAAACACCTCATTAGAATCTTCAACAGTATTCAGCTTCTCCCTCTGGAACTGAAAAATAAACATCCAAGCCATAAAATAATGAACATTGGCAAAGTCATAAAATTCAAACGTACAAAAACCAGACGTATTATAGATTGGCACTAAAAAAAGTCTAATCCTTTCTGTTTGTTTAGTTTTTTAAATAAAAAACTAAAAATGATTTTTCTGCTTTGTAAAATGGTTTTATTTCAACTTTCTTTGGTAATGCAAAACATAGCCAGCCTTTAGTTTGTAATTTTGGTAAGCTGGTTGTATTATTATCATGTGGGGAAATCTCAAAAAGGTATTCGTTCAACTATCCATAATACAACTTTCTCTTGGGGTGGGAATGGGGGGTAAGATGGATTCACACAGGTTGATTATTTGAATCACTCACCCTCTTTTTAATTGATTCAATTACAATGATAATACCTGGCGAGTCAAATGGGAGAGTGACATCTTGCCCACCTAGCTCGCCTGCTGATTCAATGAGAGAGGAAATCCACCCTTAGGAGTGTTTTAAATATATCTGTGAAATTATTAAACTAAAAAACAACTCCTCAGCTCAGTATGAACTTAACATTATTTTAAATAAATCATAAATCAGTAAAATCACATATCACAAATACCTGTAAAAAGTTAAACTCTAATTTATTTAGGCCTATTACATACCCATGTAAAATGTTATAAAATGTGGCTAAAGCGCTTTGAAATGACACACCCAAAAAGAGCCAACTACATCATAATTATGATAATTTGTAATTTGTTGGCAATTATCTTTGAGCTAAAGTGATGTTCACAGCTCAAATAAACTTAGTATTCTTTGATTGAAATTTTTTGTTGGCACAGCAAAAGAAAACAAAAAAGTCTCAACAACAAAGAAAAGAGAAAAAACTAAATAAAAATATCAGCTATAAACATGTAGTGTAAAAATGTTACTGAGGAGAAAGGATGAAGACAATACATTGAGAATATGTGGCATTGGAATTTGTAATTTTAAACAGTTCCTATCAACTCTCACTTTTAAGGTTGTCTTTTATCACAGTCCCCTTAGGACACAATCTCTCTATCGCTGAGACACTCACCATTTCTTGCAGGCTGTATTTGTCGTCGTCCGCAAAGTACCTCATCCTCTTGCCACCAGCGTGAGTCTCGACTTTCTTGCCCTTGCGCCGGCCGCCACTCGGCTCCGAGGCGGCCAGGCTGACGGGTCGAGTGAAGCCCTTGGCGTCCGTGTGCGTCAGGAGTACAACCTCCTTCGTCTCCGAGTCTTTGGGTGCCTTGGCCTTCGCTTCCCTGGCCTTGGACAGTTTGGCTTTCAGCTCTTCAGCCAGTTCCTAGGGGATCATTTAAATACTGATTGTTGATGACTTGTACTTGTTTTATGTTTAACTGAATACATAAAAATAGAAAAACCATTACTCCAGGATGACAGAAAAAATTTACAAATTCACAGCATTGGTGGAAATCTAATGTGCATAGTAAGTTTCAGATAACTAGTACCAAAATAACTATTCTTTGCATCAAACGGAGGGTTTTCTTTATCAAATATTATAATTAAACTTTGTTAACAAAAATTAATCAGTCTATAAAATAAATTAGTTAGCTTTTCAGCTGTCCTTTCATCTACTGTTTACAATACATTACCAAACGTGGCAAAAAATTTTAGAACTATCGGTTCAGAAGATTTTATATTTAACTGGAACATGTAATATTAACTAACAATCAAAAAGACGAACACACCATTATAAATTATATTAGATGGAGTTACACTACAACATTGAAATACTTTGTAAACTTACTTGATTACCCAACAGCTCCGCTTTAACAAGCTTTGCAGCGAGTTCATTTAATTCTTTATCAGTCAAAACTGGTTCTGATTCTGGTGTTGATGTCTTGATATTTTCTTCAATCTCACTTTCAGAACCTTTCTCAATTTCTTCCGTTTTCTCAACTTTATTTTCAACAATGGCTTCTTCATCTTTTTTCTGTGATTCAACTTTTTTTCTCCATCCTCCACTTCTGGAACTGAATGATTTATAATCTTTTGAATGACTTTCATAGGATTTTGGTTTGTTATTATCTTCTTCACTATCACGGCGAGGTCTTATAAACCTTTTCTTATGGACGTATGATTGATTCCTATCTAAATATTTATCTTTGTCCCTAAAATCACCTCTCTTTTCTCTAAAACTGTTTTGATCTTCATCACTACTATGAGCCGGTTTACTAAATTTCCTACCAGAGCTTTCTGATCGCCTATCTCGCTCATGCTCTTTATATCTCCTAGAACCTTTTCTATTTCTTTCCACACTGCTACTACTCCTACTACTGTCACTGCTCTCGCTGCGAGGTTTAGAAAATTTCTTTTGCAATTTTTCTTTATTCTTTTGTTTAATATGATGATTTTTTTCTTCCTCTGTACTACTATTACTGACCTCTGAAGAATCTTTACTCCTTTTAGATCTATGTTCCATTACTTGTTTTCTTTCTTTACCTCTGTTTGTTTCATGTCTGTCAGAATGTGAACTCTCATTCATTCTTCCAGATTCTCGTTTGAATCTTGAAGTCTTTTCATTTCCACTTGAATCATCACTGCTGTCACAAGGCCTTGAAAAACATTTCTTTGATTGACTTTCTCGATGTGGTTTGTTATTCCTTTCATCACGATCTCTACATCTTTCCTTAAAACTAGGCCTAGTTGTTTTATCTCTAAACTCATCTCTTTTGGAGTACCTTGGATTATCTTTGGTTACCCTAACATTATACTTTTTGTTTTTGTCACGTTCTTCTGCAGCGGCTATCATGCTTTCCAGCTTGCTGAGTGACTGCAACAAATAAAATATATATCAATTCATAATCAACTAGCAGTTCTCGTGGCTTCGCTCACAACAAACACTAAAGTCTAACCTTGATATGATGAATCTGAAGGGACTAAATGAAAAAAAAGGTTATATCAAGGAATTTGTAATGTAGAGGTCTGGTTACGTGTTGTGGCGTTGTATAGGTTTAAAAAAAAGTTAAACTCATATTACAGTCGATGGTGTAGGTTTTTTTTACAATCATAACTCTAAAACGGCAAGACCGATTTTAACCTTAAATGTGTCAATTTTAAGGTATTTCTATGCTTATTTGCCAATATAGCTTTAATTGTTAAATAGGATATCAATAAAGTACAATAAAGAGCTGAATGTTCGGAACAGTGGCGCTGTCAGTCGACAGTGTTTCAAACTGATTCACTTAACATATATCAATGTGTACAGAAATCTCTAAGTAGGGATATTCAATGTTTTTTTCAATTCCACTGCCTTAAAGTAAATTAAGCGCTGACGAATGGAATAGTTCAAGCTGGCTCTGTCGTCCGCGCTTCCACTCATTGTCCAAATTTAAAAGTGAGAATGTTTGTAAAATAAGAAAAAAAAACAGATTAAATATGGTCAAAGATTACAGCAATATAAAACACTAACATACAACTGTAAAAATATTACAACCAGCTGCTTGACTTTAGAAAGTCAGCTTGTTCCGTAAACTCCAACAAATATTCCAATCGGACTGAAAAATTAAAGTGGCCCCATCTCGTTTTCGGCACAGGAATTACTCATTTTTCCGAAAAGTCACCCTACTTAGAGGGTTCTGTATACATTGCATATATGGGCGATTTTTAATATATTTTGAAAGATCAACTACAGATTGCAGCACTTGTTTTCCCCGTGCAAAGCCAGGACACTCTCGAATTAGATGAAAAAGGAATTCGCCAAACTATTTTGGGGGATATATACATTAAGGACGCCCTAAGGGAAAAACTATAACCCCCGCTAACTAAAAAAAGATTGCGCCACATTTTATGATTAAATAGATAAAGTACAGAAATGATGATGGATTAAACGTAAACCATAACTAAATGTAACTTTTGTATAGTGAGTATGACCTAAATAAATTGACAAACAACCATAAAAACATGATGAAAGGAATCAATTATAAATAAGCTGAAACAACGTATCCGTATGTGAAGCTAATTACCCTCTGCTTGACTGAATGAAATTGGAAAAGTAAACAAAAGATCATCCATTACACTTATAGGGCCTATGGGAGTATTTCAAAACTTTGAGTCCGCTAACAGACCCTTAAAACTTGGAGATTTTTATAATTTTTCTATGTGAATAGATCAAATAATTAGATTATTACAGCACACACTGTCGGTGACTAAATAAACTACCGTATCCCTCTCTTTCAGTCTTGCCGGGATTTAGTTTCAAGACTCAACCACAAAAGGCAGCACGCTCTTCAGGCTTTAAACTATAGAGGTTGAATTAGTATAAACGCCAAATCATCGTATCAGGCATAATTACAACTCCCGCTGCCGAAATAAAGATGGTGCCATATACTGAATTTATGATTAAACAGATTAGGTTTTAAAATTAAACTAATTGTAACTTTTATATAGTCCATAATTATGTCCCGTAAAATAAATCAACAAAAAAGTCATAAAACCGTGACGAAAGAAAGCAAATTATAATCAGCTGTAACAGCGTATTTTGTACATTTGTGAAGCTAACTCCCAGCTGCTTGATTGAACAAAAGATCGTCCATAACACTTTTATATGGGAAAATTTGAAAACTTCGACCTCGCCAAAAACCCCTTTATACTACGAATCATGTAAAATCCTTTCTTAGCAGATGCCTACGCCCTAAAAGGAACGTCCACACAAAATTTTAAGGTCCTAGGTCGTATAGGAGGTTTGGGCTGTGCGATGATAGGTGAGTCGTATTTGACAAATATATAGTAGATGTACCAATGAGTGGGGATCAAATTTTGGAAAAGCCACAACGAGACATCGAGCCTCAGGGGGAGTGGGGGTTTGTGGACCCTCAAAGAGAATGGGGTCGAGGGTCCTCCCTGGCAAAGCTAGAAAAATAACGAGCATTTTGATGGGTTTTTAGACACTTTCAGAGTGTAAATTATGCGATAATCCTAAAAATCTTGACCATTCAATTCTTTTACTTGACTGTATGTATTAGATAAATTAGTTGGTTCTGACCTTCAAGTTTGTACAACTGTATATTTTTATGTAGATGATATGAAGCTTTTTTTTAAAAGGTTGTTATATGAAGCATAACCAGTATGATAATTATAAAATTAAATCTAGTAAACTATATTATTTAGGCCTATCAAATTAATAGAAAAAAATCAATTAGGACAATCAATTAAAACAATCAAAAAATTTGCAAAAAAATTAAGCATAAAAAGTTTTATTTGTGAGTTGTAGAAAATATAAAGTATATTTAAAGTATATTTTTTACTAATAATGCCAAAACGGGACAAACAGGTATCCAAAGAGAGTTCATCAGAACAACGGGACACATCGCTAAAAACAGGACTGATCCGTTCAATTGTCATTTTATTAATTAATGTAGGCTATCCAAAGAGAGTTCGTCAGAACAACGGGACACATCGCTAAAAACAGGACTGATCCGTTCAATTGACTGTCATTTTATTAATTAATGTAGGCTATAAATATAAATATAAAAAGCGAGTTGTGTGTCGATATAGCGTATGCTAAAGCCAAAACTACATCTCATAGACTCTTGATCTTAGTTTCAAATTAAAGCTCGAAATCCCAAACCAAGCTCTATGGTGGTTGGGTTCCGATATCTTTTAGGGCTTACACACAGGATCGCCAATTATTTTGGAAGTGCTTTAGGTAATTTGTTTCTATTGAAACACCATAGTTTGATTTGAAATAGTTACAGTGGTTACTATTACAATGCAGCTTTTACTAACACAAGAAGAAAATAATCTCCCAAGCAAAGCCAGGGTTACCAGCTTGTAATCGCAAAAAATAATTTGAAAATAAAGCTGTACAAAGGTAACATATTTCTATCAAATGCATGCAATATCTCTGAACTGTCGCTACTCACCCCCCACCTCTCAGCCACCACCTCCTCCAGAGGCCGCCCAGAGTCTTGCGCTTGCTCCCGCGCCCGCTGCAGAGCCTAACAAAAAAAAAAAACACCATTAATCCTGGTAAACTTAATTAGTGGTAAAATTTGTACGGACTTCGGTAAAGAGAAATGCTACATTCAATGCACATGCTATCACCCAAGAACAGACTTCAACAAAAGAACATCATTAACCATTTTTGGGGGTTTAACTAGTGCATTTGTCAAAGCTTATTGGGATTGAGCTTTAACCTGAATTTTTTCCCTTAAGAGAAAGCTGGATAATAATCTGCCTATAAGCTCAATAAGTGTGTTAAGGTTGGCTACTTAAAAGAGCCTAAAAAAAAAATAGTTTAGGCCTAGAGTTGTGATACTATATAATACATAATACATAGACACGCTGAGTCACTAGCAAAATAATTCATGATCTCTAGATGTTACATTAAAAATAAATCTTTTAGATTTGCCCTACTATTGATTCTTACTCCAGCAGAGTTACCTCCAAACAAATCAGTAGTGTATAAAAAAAAGTAATGATAACAAGTTGAAAGCTACATTATGGCGTGATTTTAAGACAATCCTCTTTGACAAGATATTAACAAACCATCGACTCTAGATGACTCATTACCTTGCGTAGCCACGCAGCTCCCTGGTCCCCCACCGTGGCCTCTGCCTGCCGTAACGACTCGACTGTAGCGGCTCGCTCCTCGGGCAGCCCGCTCCCGCCGTCCGCCCAGTACGGGTTCAGCTCTCTGTCCGTGCGACCAAGCTGCGGGCGGGCAATAAGATTATAATGAGCAAATTAGAAAATATTAAAAATTATTCAAATTGAAAAGTTGTCAATTTACTGAAATCTTATGATTGATTCTTGTTCATTTCAGTTGGATCAGTTTCTCAATGCAGGCAAGCTTTGAGAATAGTGTTTGTCATCTAGAGAAAAATTTATGAAAAAATAAAACAGCTTTTTATGGGACTTGAAAAAGGTAGTCTAAATGCCTTTGATGAGAGATCACCATTAAGTGACAGATCACCATTAAGAATCCTGCGAGTGGAAATTTTCCGAAATGATTAACCAGGTTATAATGAATTATTATTATCAATGGATGATAATAACTCATAATAACCAAGAATGAAAATAATATTGTTGTGGAAAGTAAAAGGGGCCATTAGTCCGCAAAGGAATATTTTTGGTAGGGTAAAGGTACCTATTTTGGTCAAATCGGAAAAAAATAATAGTTTTAGGCTCCGATTAAATACAATTCTTCAATCTTTCCTATACAGGGGTCAAAATCTGAAAAGGGTACAATTGCAAAGTAGGAAAAAACTAAAAAGTTATTACTTGGTATCTAAATGACAGTTACATTTTTTAATACTTTGAACCCTGTAGAATATGAGAAAATATAAAGAAAGCACCATTACCCATGTATGTCAATGAGAGAGGCAGTTTTATATAGGAAACTCCCATTTTTCGTAATAGAGGTCACACCCAGATAAATCAATATTACAAGATGAAATAAAAGGGAAAACCCATTGTATTTCATATTTTTTGTTGCTCACATATACTGTTTATAAATATATTACAGTCCTCTTACTTTTGATTGACCTATATCTTAATAATAGCTTAGAAAAGATGTAATTCACCTACAAATACAAGTTTTGGTCCGGTTTTTTAACCTCACAATGTGTTTACTCCATTCCATTGTCATGAAAATTATTGTGTACCATCTTGAAACTGTACTTAATTGAAAAAATATAACCATTTATATATATTTTGACCATACATATTTTTAAATAAACAATTTTAAATGTGACATTCTGCTACAATGCGTGACCTCAGTTACATGGATATGACTTCCATTACATGTTTGTTGTTTAATTTTTTTTAAATGTAAAATCTTCATCTGTTCCTTTCATAGTCTGAAATAGGAAGAATTTGATTTCTAATATAGGCCTTTTCAGTAATTACAAGACAATACAATAGTGTTAAAATAACTTTAACTGAATCATTAGGTGCATAATACAAAATACTTTTAATGGCTTATGATGTATAGGATGTTCTATTTCCAAAATCATTCATTGTTATTATTTAGTCATGAAAAATTATTTTGAAATTCTTCAAAATTACATTTAAATGATCACGGTATGTTTAATGTGGTTGTGTATCAAAACGTTTCAACGATTAAATGCCTTCATTACAAATTTCTAAAAATAGGCTTAGGCCTTAATAAGTTATAGTTTAGAGCATAAAAATAAAATTAAAAAAGAAAGAAAACCCGTTCAGCTATTCTTAGAGTAAGTTTAAACACATTAAAAACATTATATTTTTCAAAATGTATTAAATTGCTTTTAAAACTGCAGCAAAAACAGATGACCAAACGGAATTAAAAATCTTTTCATTAAAAAATTATTTGTCATAATTAAAAAATGCTACTTACAAGTAAAATTTCAAAAAATATTACTAAGACATACTGTATTTTAATTAATTAAGTAACTTAATTAAAAAATGTTTAGGAGCATTTAAAAAATTTTGTTTCAATGTTGGACATGTTACATTTTTTATGTATCAAACATTTCAAACAAAGGTTAGGTAACAAACGTCAAAAAGCTATGGACTTAATAAATTAATCTAAAGCATATAGGCCTAATACAAACTTAAAAACAATCAATCAAAAACTTTCACCCAAATTTGATTTTAAATATACATTAAAATACCTTTATCATTATTTTAAAAAATGTATGCCGTAAAAACAGAAACAAGGGCAAATACTCCTAAAAAGAATAAGCTATGAAAAGAATATAAAGAATTTCTATCAGCTAATTTCATTTTCAGATTAAATAAAAGAATTTATAACAGTTGTAAAAAATTGCTTCTGGAACTAAAAATGCCCGCACAATTCGATTTTCCCTGTTGGTGGCAACCCTGCATCATTATTTTCATAATTAACACATTGTTTACTAATTCATGTTACTAAGTATTAAAATCGGCCGTAGTAAAAAAATACATCACCATTAAGAATATAAGGTATATCAGTCAAATGGAAAAACCGGTCACAAAATGTAGCAGATCTCACGTTAAATTAACCAAAATTCGCGACCGTCGCTTCCCAGACCGACGCTACAATTTCGCTTGTTGTGTCTGCTAACCTCAAAATGGCGAACGCTATCGCTAGTGACGAATCGGCATTTGGAACCGGGCCGTATTACGCACGAATTAAACTATTACGATGGATAGCGATTTACTTTTGATTAAGAATAAATCATGTACCGATGCTACATCAAAAAATGAGACACGGCAATTTTAATGAACAAAACTATTTTCCTCCACGTCCAAATTAATTTCACACGACGAACTACGACACCCGTCGTTGCTCGCCGCCATGACACTCCTGAATTAAACTCGTTGTCGGCTGCTAGTAGCGCTAGTGTCGCTGTACGATGAGAAACAGACTACACTACCGACGCTACTGCTTAAGGTGGGGACACGACTTTTAACCGAGCTCGGCGTCGTAATAATATAGTTTCATCCGTAAAAAGCGCTATTTGATAATCTCCCTGTATCCGACAATATAAACGTGGGTTTTATATTCACTTATTTGATGGGTGAACTTGTTTAAAACGCATCTTTAGCGGTAAAACTGGGATTGGGGACACGTGACCGTCACTACTTTGGCCAGTTTTTTCTCAGTATTTTGCCCCAACCTCTTCTTAATTCATGATTTAAACAGTATAGACAATAAGATTAAGACCTAAACTTCCAAAATAAAACATTGTTAGCAATAATTACAGTAGGCAACATTATTTTTTTATGAAGGGACAGTGATTGTACCTTTTTCAGATTTTGACCCACAGATTTATTAAGTTATTTTTACAATAGGGCCTAAACATAAAAAATATCAATTTAATAGCCTAAGAATAATCCTGACGAGCAGTCCCTTTTCACTTTTTGCATAACAAATTAAGGGGAAAACATATCTACTAGGCCCATACAAATCGCAGAGTGTTACATTAACTTATGCTAGCTCGTTTTAAAACTTCTTGCAGAATTGAAACCAAAATATTAAAAGAGTGTGAGAAAAATTCACAGGGGAACTTACATTATCGAGCATATATTTATCCTGATCCTTTTTCTCATTCTTTTTCTCTTTGGCCTGGCGCAATTGATCCCGTGATGAACATGCAAGCAAAGCCGGATTGGACAACCATTCATCATGCTCACTGGCAGTTTCTGCTGCCGATCGCTGCGGGGGAGAGGCTTGAAGCTTGGATGATGAAGGGGCACTCTCAAGCTCCACCCACTCATCACTGCTGCTCCCATCATCCTGTGAAAAATGTCAGTAACTACAATTACATCAAGGTTTGATTGTATTTTTAATTTAACCGTTTGCAATGTTAAGGCCAGTAGGAGTGGCTATGACACAGTCAGCATCCAGTCAGAATTAATTTCCGTATTGCCTGGTTCCGCTGGTTGGATGGCCGGCACTACTGGCCAAGCCCCACTCCGCGTCAGCTCGGCAATCATCATGGCGGCTCTCTCCCATCAGCTCAGAATTATTTGACCCCGAGCTGCTCAGAATTGTTTTAATTGAAAACCTGCAATGTTATCGTGGGGGATTTTTACGATTCAATGTAGGAAGCCTGCTGATCATTTAGTTAAACAACTCCTCACTAGGTCGCCGCAATCTACAGGCATCAAGCAAAATTTAGAAAAACAAACAAAAACATATGTTAAGTGGAACTTATCGACAAGTCCTGCTGGACATCCAAGCAATCCTTGGATTTCATGTTGGCCAACACTGCTTGTCCGATCGTATATGACAAATGCTGTGGAAAAATATCCAACTACCAAAACAGTGGCAGCCAGTACAGCTGATTTAAAAATCCGCTTAATTTAATTTAACCCTCCCATCCGATCGAAAAGGGTAAGAGGATAACCAGGGGACCTTAAGGGTATGAGGTAAAATCATAGCCTAAGTAAAAAAGTAAGGGATCTCCTAGATTGAAATAAACAAAAATAAAATCAAGAACCGGTATGAGTTTCATATCTGATCTTCTGCCTTTACAGGTTATGTTTACATTAATTATTGTTTACACATTTTGCTTAGGTTTATAAACTGAACTTCTTAATATAACTTAACATGGGCAAAGATCAGTTTCGTTTTAAGTGTACTCTGTTTAGGTTTCGGTAATTCGATATCAACTATCAACCTATCGTGTTCAACTCAATCGATGCATTGTTCCAACAACCGTTAGTAATAAGGATCATCGATAAGAAACAATAACTGAAACCATCATCAATTACATTAGGATTCGATTCTCTCACGAACAATAAAACATAGCCTAAAACCTAAGACTCTATAAAACTAAATTAAACATAGTGAAGCTTGCTAACCAAAATCTAAATTAGGGTAAAACTTTCAGTTACTATCATTAATATAACTAGGCCTAACCAACTAACCAACTCATAGGCCTTGCCTAGGCTACCTTGTTTTTCATCATCCGCCATCTTGTACTAAGATAGGCTATTATCGATAGAGGAACAAAAAAATCGATAGTAAATATAATGGCTTCGGATGTAAAGTTCTGTTCAACAAACAATATTATCAAACTTCGGCTATCGGTAGATTGTTCGATATATTTTCTTAAAAATCAGATGTCGAATCGTCTGCTATAGAAACAAACGGCAGAAGATCAGATAAGAAACTCGTACCCAAGAACCATTTCCATTTTTACTAGGTTCAAATTCAGTACGTTATCTGATCTTCTGCAAGTACAAGTTATATTTACCAGTTAGTTCGGGTTCAGTAACTTAACTTGTGTCGTAAATAGCTCAATAAAATTTGACATGAGTGAAGCTCATTTTTGAGGCGATATACTCCGCATTAGGCCTAGGTCTTTTAAATATGGTAAAATAAGGTAATTAGCTTAAATCAAACTTGACTAGCAGTGATCCAATATCAATTATAGACCTACCTTAGTCAGTTAAGAACCAACTGATTTTATTTATTTCCTGACACGTAACCACGTCCTAGAAGTAAATAATTTATTCATTATTTTTTATTTGGATCTAATTTATTTCTTAAGACGTAACCATGTCTTAGAAGTAAACTAAATAATTTATTTTTGTAAAAACAAAAACCGCTTAGTTGAGTGGAATCCTAAGGGAGTAAGTCTAGGCTAATCGTAAATTGAATGAAATTAGGAATATTAACAATGATATAATATTTGAAAAGTCATTTAATTATACAAGTTTTTAATAAAACATTAGGCCTAACCTACGAAAAGTTAAGACGGGCAAGCTACTTACCGAACTAGACTGATGTTTAGATTTCTTTTTATGACGTTTTTTATGTTCATGGGATTTCTTTTTATGCTTTTTCTTTTCTTTCCCCATAATAGCTTCACTTATTCCCAGTCACTTAACTAAGAATCTCGAATTCGTAGCATATCGTAAACAAAAACATAATATAATAAATTATTTGAGGTTAAGTAGTTGAATTGCTAAGATTGAATCAAGGAGGTTATAACCTCCTTGGATTGAATAAAATGTCATAGAGTAAATTAAAAATATATACTATTTTTCGGGCATAGAGTAGTAATAGTTCCGGGCATTGAGTACGTCATAATATTCTTCTGGGGGGGTGTTTCTAAACGTGTTTTACAATTATTCACTAGCTACAAGCTATCTCAGTAAAGATACCACGGAGATTACTTGTAGCTAGTAAATTGTGGAACCCGTTTAGAAACACCCCCTGGAGCTGGAGGTAAATTTACCACGAATTAATTAATTTATCTTGGCAACACTGAATCGCTATTATTTTAGTCTGCTAACAGCTGATGAGATGAGAGCAACAAGAACAACCGCCAAAACTCAAAGAATATGAAATAACCTATGAAACTGTGATATCGTAATTTCACTCTTTATTTTTAGCGTTTATTCAAGTTTATTACAATTATATAAGTCACTCATTGTTTTAGCTTTCATGTAAATAATGTGCCAATGCAATTGCATACACGTCTTTTCTCAATCATAATTTTCACTTCTTAGTGTCTTTACATACTTGAGGTGAGATTCCATAACTAAAGTCTGGATAAAATGACCGAAACATTAACTACTCTTGAGAATATACCAACAAGATTTCTTGAAGGAAGGAAAAAAGATTATAGTCGAAATAAACCAGAAAACATTACCGTAGCTTACGTTTGTGATGAAGCCTTACTAGAAGAAACAACGAAGATCCCAAACATAGAAATTAGGGTAGGTCAATAACTTTTTTATATTTTTAATGTTATAAATCCTCAAATTCTTTACCCAAGAGTAAATTTTAGATTATGACCCTCACCTTGAGAACTTAAATCATTTGCCGATTGCAGGCCTAGGCCGAGCCTGATGATCCTTCATTCTGTAGGCTAACTAAATGATTTTAATGTGAATGTGCAAATGAATAAAAATATCTTGAAGTGATCTTAACATAGGTATTGAAATCTGATGATAATCTATGACCAAGGTGACCAGATTTTGAAAAGCCAAAGTGGGATGCTGATTTCTTGGTGGTGGGGGGATGTGGAGGGGAATACCCCTCACAATGAGAGGGAGGTTTGAGGGTCTTCCCCTCCAAAACATTTGGAACAATTCAGAACATTTTAGGGGGTTTTAGACACTTTCGGAAAATTCAGTTAAGCGATGCTCCTATTGATCTTTACTATTTAATTCTTTACTTGACTGTTTTAAAACCTGCAGAGAATAAGTTAGCATTGTCCTACAAAATTTTAAAACTGTGCATTAATACATCAATCTATAGATTATGATATGAAAGTATTATGAAAACATCAGCCTATTATAAACAGTGCCGGCCTTAGGGTAGAGCAACAGAGGCAGTCGCCAGGCCCTCGTGCTTTTGATAGGGAATTTCTTTGGTTTAAAATATATGACACAATATATGAGTTATAAAATTCCAACTAAACAAAACCCACAAAAATATTTACCATATGCCTAGCTTGAGATTGATTATATACCTATGTTAAAACTTAAATTTTAAAAGACGACAAAACAGTAAACAAAATATGATCTTCATTTTTAGGCTATTTGTTAAAGGAGGCCTATATAGAATATAATAAGGTGTAAACTACTGTAAGTATTTACAAATAATACAGTCCTCGCTAGAGGGGAAATAGAAGTGTATCTATGTTCATTTAGTTTCATCTGTTATATGGAGAAAGGTTATCGCCGGTAAATTACTAAACGTTTCACAGTATTATCGTTGACCAGAATACCCACATGACAGAATCACCCACGAAGAGAGAGGAGACCAATTAAAATTCTCAACTAACTTTTGACCGTGAATTTCCCAACTCTCATACTTAAATTTTCCTATTTATAACATATAAGACTGTGTACGACACTTGTGTCCTATTTGTGTCCTATTTCGTAGTGTAGAATTTGCACATTGGCCTTATGAAACAATTATAAAAAATTGCGATATTTTCCATGACTGAACCGTTCTTATACGTAATGATTGATTATACATCGTCCATATTCAATGACGTAATTTGCACTCACGGTTAAATGTGTGCCTCAACGTAGTTTCAAGTTTTTATAGATAATAAAATGACAGAAACCATATCATAATGTAAAAGTACCGATTGATAAAGTGATTTATTAAAGTCTATAAAGTTACCTATTCAACTAAAAAAATGACTTATTCAATTATTTTAGAACATAAAGTCCTCATACCATGAAGAATGTATTAAGTTGGACTTGGGTGGGAAAGGGAAGAGTAAATGGGATGGGAAGGGCTGATCAGGTGTAAATTGACTAGGCCTATATCCAAAGCCGTAGCCAGGAAAATATTTTTTGGGGGGGGGGGTTTGGGCTCCGCAGTCACAAGAATTGAAAAAAATAACTTTCTAACCTTTAATTTAAAGGCAATTTCAACATTTTCGGGGGGGGTTTTGACCCCCTGACCCCCCCATTAGCTACGGCCTTGACTATATCGATGACACATAGGAAAATTAGAGACAGGTATAATCTGTAGGCCTAACTCAAAGCTCACAACTTACCTGTACATGTATGTTTTAATTTAAGGATAGTAAGATTGATTGGATTTCCTAACTGACATTTATTTCTCTTTCAGAACAAAATGGTTGCATCGCTAATTGAAGCATACAATATAATCCCTTCAATGAAGTGCCTTGAATCTTCTTGCGCAACGACTGAAGAATTAACGAGTTTCCATGCTCACAGCTATATAGAATATTTAAAAACTGTTGAAGACGATAGTGTTGATCTGGATTCTCACATGGAATATGGTTTGAGTAAGTTTAGACCCTATTATATTTCCCTAGTTTTATCCTAACAAAAGTAACAACACAATAAAGTTTTTATTTTTAGATTTCTCAGATTACTGAATTGCTAACATAGTTTAATCAAAGTGTTTAGCCTCCTACAGTAGACTCCCTCTTATCCGGAAACCTCAGGACCGAGACCCTTCTAGATAACGGTTTTTTCGGTTAAACCGACCCCCTAAAACACGTTAAATTACAACTCTAATGCATGCTGTATAAATTAATATTCTGATTTAGACTGTGTTTATTGCCTACAATCTTTCCCATGAGAATCGTCAATACAGTACTGAATACTGAATACAGTTCCTGCCCATTACGTCTGGTTAAACCGATGTGTTGATGAAAATCATCCAGTTAAAAAGATGCAACTTCCATAGAGAGCAAGCCGGTTGAACCAATGTCCGGTTAAACCGATGTCCGGTTAAAAGGTGTCCAAATAAGAGGGAGTCTACTGTATATAACCTTTTGAATGTGTACAGGTTATGACTGTCCTCCGCTCCCAGACATGTTCGGGTTCGTGAGCCGGATTGCCGGGGGCACGCTGACAGCTGTGAGGCAGCTGACGAGTCGGAGAGCACAAGTGGCCATCAACTGGTGCGGGGGCTGGCATCACGCCCAAAGGTTTGTTTTGCGCCTGAATTTATTGTCTCAGAAGCCAAATAGCCATATTTTTCAACTTTAATGTAGATGCCACATAGATATTGTACTGTTTTATAGCATTGCATTTATAACTAATTACATATAGAAAAATGTCTACAGCTTAAACTTATTAAATCTGTTTTAGTTTCTATATACATTGACATAATTTTTCTGTTGATATCATCCGTAACCTTGACCTTCATAACAAGAAAAGATATAGAGTGAAATACCTATAAACTTGCAAAATTGTCGACTACAATCTGCACACCCTCAATTAGCTTAAGATTTATTTTTAGATTGCCAGTATTTTCCTGAGGTATCACTTTTATTTTATTTGAAGTAATCTTTAGTCTTTTATAAGATTTATTTAGTCTAGAATTGAAATATAAAAGCGAAAATATATTTTTGTAGAGATGAAGCTGAAGGATTCTGCTATATCAATGACATCGTATTGGGAATTGAAGAACTCAGAAAGGAATTCCCGTATGTGTTGTACATTGATCTTGACATACACCACGGTGAGAAAAACTTTAGAGAGACACCTATCACAAATTTGTATCTTGTATTAGTTTTTCGGATGTTAATAACACCCCTGTGGTCACCTCTAATTTTTTTATGTAGGCCTAAGCTAAAAAAAAAAAAAAATAGTGATTGGAAGCTAACTGAGGGTAAGGAAAATTACCAGTATTCAGTATAGCCTAAGAATACTTTAGTGATTTTTGTAGTTGTTTGGTTAATAAATTGATTAAACCCTCAAAACATATTGGGATTTAAAATATTTTAATTGATATTCTATATTTAGTACGTTAGAACATGATTTGTCTGCACCCTGGAATTTCCAAGATATTCTTCAGCTGAAACACGAAGAAATAATTTCTTATTGATCAGGTAATGAGAGGCTTGGGAAGAACTTAAAAACTTCCAGATTAACCGTTCCTGTTTAACTTCTTAGCTGCTTAATAACATGCATTTAGGAACTTTTATATTAATAGGCCTATCCCTATCAATATAAGGTAAAATCATTTAAAAAATACATAGTCTCAAAACTGACCCCCTTCAAAACTTGTACCCATTTATTTTCACATTTTAAGTGGTGTAATTTTTGGACACCACTTATCAGTATTTTTAAGTAAGTAAAAATTCCAATAATAAATTAAACACTAATATCGTTAAACCTAAGATTTGTTTTCTTCAATTATCCAAAGTAGCCTAACTTGTCAGATCTTGTACCCGTTTCAGGTAATGGAGTGGAGAATGCTTTCAGCTACACAAAGCGAGTGTTGACTCTGTCGTTCCACAAGTACGAGCCAGGCTTCTACCCGACAACGGGGGGGCCAACGGACCGAGGGGAGGGTCCGGGGCTCTACTACGCTGTTAACGTTCCCCTCAAGGAGGGCCTGACTGACTCCGACCTAATGACATTGTTCGATAGGTAAATACTTGAAAGTGGTAGAATCTGTCTTTTTCCAATTTTTTTGCTAGTGTCAACACCATTAGCATTTTTATAGGAGAGCAAACACTTTTAAGGGGAAGCAGTCCAAACCACTTAAATTTTTATGGCCATTCGGGGAATCGAACCTTGGAACCCTTGAACCAAAGCCCAAGACGATAATCGTTTAGTTGGCAACATACCCAATCAAGCTTGGTTCATAAAAATAATCTCATCTGATTATTCATTGCTTCCATGTGGCTGTTCCTAGCTTACTTTACTAAAGAATCCAAATTGTTCATTTTGTATAAAATTTTTAATGACTTGAAACAAGACATGATAAAAAAAATGAATTGGTAGGGATCTCCTCAATATAGCATCTCAGAGAGTTAAGTAATTAAGTAATTATAGAAATGTTAGTTCAACTGTCAAGTGTTATTTTTAACCATTCTAACCAACGATGCTTTACTCTTAAGATCAAACAAATTATGTTGTCTGACCTTCACTTAATCCAACGTATGTTTGAGATTCTATTCTAATCAACTTTACGAGGCAAAATATAAACTTTTACGTTGTTATTTAATGCTGCCTTTCTTTACAGGATAGCGGTTGCGGCCAGAAAACAGTACCGGCCGGACGCAGTGGTGTTGCAGTGTGGGGCAGACGGCCTCACGGGGGACCCAGTGGGCAACTGGAACCTGACTCCGGCCGGCCTCGGCCACTGTCTGACCACTGTGCTGTCGTGGGGGCTGCCCACCCTCGTGCTCGGGGGAGGTAGGCCCTGTTGTTACGTAATACTTTAAAAATAATCTCAATTTCTTTGAACGGCTAAATGTTTTAGTAAAATGTCAACAACATTAAACACACACCAAAACAAGCAAACAACATTAAATACCCTCCAGAGTATTTTCCTTCCATATTACAGTAACTCTACTGAATAACCTTTATTTATCAATGCTGGCTGATTTAGACGCTGGCTGGTATTTAGAGTTTTGTAATAAGTCCCGTGGTAGCGGAGGTTGGCAGTATGAGAAGGCTGTGTAGAGCATTGCTGTGTGATTTCTATTTCTTATTGTTGGCGGGAAAGTTACTCTTGCCAATACCAGTCCGGAAAACTTTCTGGACAATGAATACTAGAAAATGGAAGCATACAATCAGCTAATTGCAGCAAACCGATGTTTAATGCATGTTTATAGGCTACTTTAGAGGAATGTAGTGGCAGCACTGGTAGCAGTAGCAAATGTTTGTTTGTTTATTGTAGGTTAGGTTTGAAGAATTGAGAAACATAGTTGTTTATAGAAGCAATATGAAATGATAAAAAAATATGATTTTCTGAGTAGCATGGTGTTAAGAATCATACCCCACTCGCCTGGTAAGTTTTACCGTACTCACTGTACTCATTGCCTCCGGCTTGTGCGGGAATTATTATGCTCAACCAGTAAAACAGTACTTACCAGCCTATTAACGTAATTTACTACTTTTTAAAGGAGGATACAACAAGGCAAACACAGCACGATGTTGGACTTATCTTACATCTCTCATTTGTAACAAGAAACTGCCTGATGAAATACCGGACAACCCTGTGAGTTAAAAAATATCTACTCTATTGAGTTCTCTTTAGACCCATAAAATGCTATTACAGTATTATTCTGTTAAAGAGAAACAAATTGTTTCAACTTTATCTAGTAAGTAAAAGTGATATTTTAAAGGAAATTTTATTATTGTTGTTTAAGTACAAATATTAATAGACAGTTGAGAGTTTTTGCCATCCACAGTCAAACGGACGTTAAATATTTAATGGTATTTTTAACATTGTGCTTGGAAATGTAGAAAATAATCTGATCTAACTGTTCAACATTTATAGTTTTGTTTTACTGTAGATTGCAAAAACACCCTAATAACATATCTCTAAAAAGTAAAAAACATCAATGTACAGAAAATTGTAAAGGAAACTACTTTGATTTACAGGTTATTAAAATCATAAATACGGAATTTAGTTTCTGTTTGCTTTTACACTATGGTGTACAGTTAAAAAATCAATATTGTCATAACGATTTTCATTAAAAGATGACCCAGAAATCATGGTATACCTTTCATTAACATGCAACTGCCCCATAGCCTAGTTTAATTAATTTTCATTATTATTGATTTTTTAATTTTTGTTACAGTACTTCTCGGAATATGGTCCAGGATTTGATCTTGAGATTTTGCCAAGTAATGTGCCTAACATGAACAATAACTTAAACCAGATTATAAACACTGTCATGGGTAAGTCCATTAAGTTATTTATTCTTTTCTGTCTTTCAAGGTTTTTCTAAAATTTAGAACTAATTTACAAGAGTTTTAACGGTCTTAACCATCACAGTTATTGTCGAGATTTTTAAAACAGCTTTTCCACAGGATTTTCAACAGTAGAAAACACAGATAAAGTGGTGATATTTCAATGTAGGAATGAAATAGAAAAAACTGCTTCTGGCAAAGATTAGAATGATTATCATATAGTGAAATAAAAAAACTTGTTAAATCTTGGAGATTAGGTAATGTCTTACAGTTTTTGTTAGTGTTTTATAAAACAATTGGACTTTTTAAGACTTTTTCAAGGCAACAAGACATACTGTGATAAAAAAGAAGTCATGATTATCTGAATTGAAGTAATTAGCTTGATTCCTGAAAAATCCAGTGAAACTAAAATTGGTCAGTTGGCCAGTTAAAAAACTACTAAATATTTATTTGTCAAATAAGATTACGGTTAGAGCAGGGCTTGTTAAAAGTTGGGATGTCTCCCCTAATGTTTAGGTACCGGTTCTTGACAAGATAGGTTCTTGATACCAGTACCATCGGTACCTATTGTTTGTTACAATGTGTATGTAATGTTGAAATACTTCATACTTCTGTAGTCATTACCACAATGATTGGTAGATCGTCAAAGCTTCAGATGGGGCTTCTATTATATTCTGTAGTGGTTTAGTATGGGTTTTTAGTAAAGGAATTTTTGAGCTTTCTGATGAGTTCACTTTTGTTTTGGATCTATTGTAGATGGTTGGGTGGGAGATTGTAAAAGAACAAGTCGTAATAATGAGGGGTATGAACGAAATTTTGCAAAATGTGTTGAGGAAGGTCCATGTTGGCTCTGTGGTGGGTATTGTGAGAAAGCTGGTTTTGTCTGAGAACAGGATTTGAATTTACAACTGGGAACTGTTATTTACCCACAAACCTACAGGCAATCTGTTGTATAAATGTTAGGCATTTATTGTTTTATAAATGTTTTAATTTTTATGTTTCACCAGACATAAAATACTACTGTATATCATTTTTTATTTTAACTAACCTTCTGCTAACAGATAACATATAGAATAATGTACGGTGGAACCTCTATTAACCGTCACCCTTGGGACCGAGAGAGTGATGGTTAAGAGAATAGACTGATAACAGAAATTTCATTATAAACTTGTACAGTAACTGTAGATTCAAAATGTTTTGGAAGAAAATTATACTTTTTATAAGTGGAGAATACATATTTGTAATTAATTTATATATATATATATATATATATATATATATATATATATACAAGAATAAAACTGAAATGCTATTGTGTAAGCTATACTTGATTACTGTTTTTACGGCGTCTATCACACCATATGAAAAATACAGTAGCAATGACGGATAACAGAGAGTGACGGTCGATCGAGGTTCTAATGTACTGGGGGAAAAAACAGAATTCTAATTTATTCTATTAATATTTTACAATTCCTTCTAAAAATAGCCTCATTCCAATTAATTTTGAAAATTAGTGACAAAAAATTTAAAATAAATTAAGCGTCAAAAGCGCCCATAATGATGCGCCCCATGCGATCAATCTTCTTACGTGGCCGGTAGTTACTCCCCTCGCTTACCACTGGTACTGAAGTGCTAGTACTGACATTTTGACATCGGATTAACATTAGTTTCCAAAGAACCGTTGTTACTGAGAACCGACTTAGGGTACTGACACATCCCTAGCTATAAAGTTGTTCACCATATATTTCAATTTTAAATTATTCATTTATAACAAACAATTTATGTAAATAAAGGCTTTAAAATAGAGGAAAAACTGTGGCCAAATAAAATCATCATCTAGAATATCACAATCCTTCCATTTTTCAAATTGGATTTTTGTTTGTCATTACATTGAAACATTGAAACCAGTTCAACAAAGAAGTGCACAGATATTTTTTCATCTTGACTTCTGTCAAAAGATTAAAGTAGTTGCCACAACTTACAATTTAGGAGTACTTTAAAACATTTTTCAACTCAGGTATTTATTAAACTAGTTTCTAATCATGGCTAACCAATAACCATATAGAAATTAACAAATCCTATGAAAATTTGTTTCAGAAAACTTGTCTCATGTGGAAGATCAGCACTGAGCTCAACAAGTGTGAAACCAGAGCAGTTTGAAACACCAAAGTTACTTGTTTAGTTTTAAAAACATTAGATTGAAGAAGATAAGATTATGATATTAGAATATCTTTGTTAGCTAAAGCAGGGGCAAGGTTGGGCTTTAAAGTTATGTGTTCATTGGTGTTCTGGAGGTCCACGGTGCCCTCCCATGGAGCCCATTCAAAGCCACCATGACATTGTTTGAAAATAAAAAGTAATGTGAAACTATAATCTTCTATGATATTGTACAAATTCTACATAATAATTAATAATAATCCCATGTAACCTTCTGGCCAAGACCTGGTGTCAGAGTTTTCAGGTCGCACTAGTTCCTTTGACATGACCATTACACTAGCCAGGACCAAGAGCTTAACATGTCCTCCAAAACACGGTGGCAGTCTGAGATTAAATTGTCGTGTGACCTGACCAGGAATCGAGCTCGGGACTTTTGGGTGGTAGGCCAGTACTCAACCCACTCAGCTAAGTCTGCCACTAATCCTACGTCAAAATTGTACAAAATCTGCAGTTGCAGGAGTTTAACGTGTACCTCATATATTGCAAATTGTGTCTATTACTCTTAGGGTGAAATACACCTGTAAAATGCTGCTACAACCACATTTTACCCCCATCTTTATTTTTATATTTCAAAAAAGCTCATGCACATGAGTTGGGATTTATTTGGGTCTGTGCTGTAGTTTATATAAAACATTTTTCCAGCCAATTTTTATTGCCTCATTAGAATATCCTAAGTATGTATTTTAATTGTCAGATCACAATTGCAATTTCCAGTCTTTCAAGGAAATCATCGGAGTCGTTTTCGAGATAATTGTGCAAGCAAGCAAGCTCACAAACATTGCTCGTATAAGAGTATAGAATGGTTTGTTGATTTTGTACAGTGCTTTCCGTAATACATGATCCAGTCCATCCATAAAGGGCTGTTACAAATTTTCATATTGGACTTATGGATGGTCTGGTCCTTGATTGATGTACAGTAGAGCGCCGATTATCCAAACTAATCGGGGACAAGGGGTGTTCGGATAACTGAATATTCGGATAATCGAACATGAAAAGAAAACATTTTAAAATTATATATGTAATATAATTCTTAGTAGTATAAAGGCTAAAAAATTATCAAACAAAAATTATTCACGTAATTTTATTATGAAATCTATCAGAACACATGGATATCTCGGCGCGACGGGAGTTTCGGTTGGCACGCGAATTAGAATTGCTTGAGAATCATGCTCAAAATATGAATTATTATGGGGTTCGGTTAACCGATGGTTCGGATGACCTACGTTCGGATAACGGCGCTCTACTGTAATACACTTCATCTTCTTGATGTTATATGTACTTGAAGCAGGCTGTGTACTCCATTTTAATTTACACTTAATTGTTGATTTAATTATCGTCAAAATGTTATTTTGTATTTGTATACATATATATATATGTATGTTTTTTATATGAATTTTTTCATACCCACCAAAAAATAAACCCTGTCTTTGTATAAAATTGTTGTCATTATGTTACCTTTTCCTCCATCTATTCTTGACTATCCTCAAGCAAGGCAACTGAAATTTCAAGATCATAATTATCTCTTTCTCAGGCATAACTCAAAAATGTAATTGCTCTGTTGGTGTTGTGAACACATTTAAAAAGGCACATTGAGACACACATCATTACAAAGAATTTATACAAACACAAAACATAAACATTTTAAGTGAGGAAAGGGATAGACTTTCAGCTAGCTTACCTGAGAAATAATGTTCATGGTAGCAGCACATAGAAACACTAAAGAAGACACATTTATCACTAATATTTCGTCCTTCTGGAGGACTTCTTCAGAGTAAAGAGATGTGCTGCTACCATGAAAATTATTTCTCAGGTAAGCTAGCTGAAAGTCTATCCCTTTCCTCACTTAAAACCTACCAAGCCCTTGGCTCTTCCTTAGAAAACAAAACATAAACATTGACAGTTTAGCCAGTCTTAGACACCATGACATAGCTTAGGTATATATTATATGATTAATCATTTCTGGTTGCTACAGGGGAGTTTTCTCTCCTTCTGAAGCAATTGGTTCTCTATATTCTGTTTAATTTCCTTTTACGCATAAGTGTTGGAAATTTATCTCCCGACAGACGGTGATTCCTGCATTAGCTAGGCCTATTTATTGTGAGAGTACTTACAATATAAGTGTAAAAACCATTGTAACCAAGAAGCTTTCATTAGTTTATTTATTATAATAGTGGTTTAAAGTACAAGAGAGAGTATTGAACCTATCAAATCAATAAATATTAAATTCTGAGAAAATTGAGAGAAAAATGTAATGTTCTAAAAGGCGCAAAAGTGCACAAAAACTGTGTTTGTATACCTTAAATTCCCCGGACCCCCTCTTACTCAAGGGGTATTCTATACTCCCTTGACCCCCCCCCCCTTGGTGGGGGCATAAAATGTGTCTTGCTAACTTGCAATTTTTGCCTTAGGACGACCGTGCACAAACCCCAGTGGGAATGCCCTATTTGAGAAATCATTGGTAACATACTAAGTTTTATCCCAACTGAATAAATGGAATATATCAAGAGTACAGCCACTCTTACTTAGTGCTTGTGTTTCAGTACTATTATATGTAATATCAAAGCTGCAATAGTCAAGCCCCTCTATAAGTTCTCCACAGTCAAGCAGTTCTCCATTACCAATAAAAAATCTCATCTATGTTGCTTTTTCTTGCTTAAAGTAATCTTTTTGATGTGAATAAAAAAGACAATATGTTTTTTTTACTTAACTTTGCCACTCCCAAAGGGAAGAGGAAGAGTAGAGTAACTTAGACAATATGGTAGAAGGGGTCATCGAGTTGACGTTCAGCTGCATGCCCATGCTGCTGGTTGTTCAACGTGCTTATCTGGAATTGGGGACTCAATTCAACCAGTACACAAGCTCAGCGCTTCCTCCCCTCAGGGGTTGGAGACTCGGGTTGCTGCACTGGGTCCAAGTGACTCTCCGGCCTCTATAACATCCTTGTGTCTGCAGAGGAGGAGGGGGATCTTTGGGTGTGGTTGGGGTCTTTTGTCCACTGAGTACAGTTTAATGGTTTTTTTATATCTCCATTAAAGTGCATTTTATTTGTTGTATTATTTCATCAATTTTATTTATTAGTTTAACATGTTAATAACTGGTATGCAGTGGATAGGGAAGGTGTGAAAAAACAGCCAGTCTATACGATGATATTTTTTAAATTTAATTTATTTTATTGAACATCATTATGCAGAGTATTGGCCCGACAAAGTTATGCATAACTTGTATGTGAGGTCCAATATGTATCAAAAATAAAAAAATATAAATTTTGTACAATAAAACAGTTTAATTTTTTATAAATTTCTTAATTACTAGAGATGGCCATGGTAGGATTCACCACTCACAATAAAATGTTTATAATTATAATTGTATTTCATTCTTTCACAATAATGTATTGAGTTTAAAGGGCTGTAGAGCGTAGCCCATAGAAAAATTGAAAATTCTGAGAAAATTCGGCAAACCTATGCGATATCCCCTTTAATTTGACACATAAATTTTGAGGACCGGTTCAGAAGTCACTAAGAACTCAGTCTTTCAATTGCGTATGAAATATATAGATTTTTGCTAAAAGTATTCTGGGTGGACCACTTTCATAATGATAAATATATAATGATGACCTCACGTATATTACTAGTTTATATTACTTTTTTTATAGCTGTATAATCTGTTAAAAACAGTTTTTAAATTGATAATATATAATTTAATATTAAGATTTTTTACAACATGTTTTAGAATAACAAATGTTACTCCACAAAAAGTGGAAAACCAAAATTTTTTTAAAAATATTTAAATACCGTATATCAAACACACATATTTTTATAAGTGTTCCATTGAAATTTATATTAGTCTTTTAAGTCTCTTTTTAACAATTCCTTGATATACCTTGTAAAAAAAACCAGTTTAATCCAATAATCACCTGCAACCAAAAAACAGGTGAACACTTATAATATGTCAAAAGGTTTTATTTACAAACTCATAGGAAACCAGGAGGCATCCAATTATATTACATTCTTAATGTTTCCACTAAAACTGCAAAATATCTTTATATGCTAGTTAAAATAAAAATGACAACATCATAAAAAGTACAGAAGTAAAATATAAGTACAGAAGAGTTTAATCTGAATCTCAGTCTCAAATTGACAGTTTAATTTTTAAAAATTAAGAAATTCCAGATAAAACTGATTGAGTTTGAAGTGAAATATGTCATCAAATCGGCAAAGACCGGAGAAAAATAATGAAATGGTTCAAGTTGCTGTCCGATGCAGACCAATGAGTGATAAGGAAATTGCTAACAATGACTCCTGTGCAGTGAGGGTAGACACTTCAAAAAATACTGTTGAAATTTACAACTCTAAACAAGAAAATTCAGGTAACCCTAAAGTGTTTACGTTCGATGCAGTGTTTGATGAAAAATCTACTCAGGGTGAAATCTATGACAAAATGGTGCGGCCGATAGTTGATGCCGTTTTAAGTGGTTACAATGGCACAGTGTTTGCTTATGGTCAATCAGGTTCGGGGAAAACATACACCATGGAGGGGATGGCTTCAGATCACGCCAAGGGCATGCTTCCCAGAGCATTTGAAAACATATTTGAACATATTTCTAAATCATGTAATATCCAATACTTAATATGGATATCGTACATAGAAATATATCAGGATGAAATTAGAGATTTGCTGGATAGAAAAACAGGAAAAAAGTTTGAGGTAAGGGAAAGTAAAGACTCAGGAGTGTACGTAAAAGATTTAAGTTCATTTGTTTGTAAGAGTGAAAAAGAAATGAATAGGATCATTGAAGTGGGCAGGCGAAACAGAATGATAGCCTCAACTGATATGAACGAAAGAAGCTCTAGATCTCACGCAATAGTTACTATCACGGTGGAGATGAAAGATCTCACAGGGCCTTTAGAGGGTAGGGTTAGAGTCGGAAAACTTAATCTTGTAGATTTAGCGGGCAGTGAGCGACAGAATAAAACCAAAGCTGAAGGAGATCGACTGAAAGAAGCAAATAAGATCAATTTGTCACTATCAGCATTGGGCAATGTTATTTCCGCTTTGTCTGAAAATAAAAATCATCACATTCCATACAGAGATTCTAAACTGACACGAATACTGAAAGATTCATTAGGGGGAAATTCAAAGACTCTTATGATAGCAAACATTAGTCCAGCCAGTTATAACTATGATGAAAGTTTAAATACCTTACGATATGCATCAAGGGCCAAAAGTATAAGAAATGCCCCACAAGTTAATGAGGATCCAGTAGATACTCTTATAAGACGATACCAAGATGAAATCAAAAGACTTAAGAGTCAACTTGAAGAAAAAACAATGGTTAAGCATTTTTGTTGTATAGAAGCATCTGCTAGTGAAGTTTCAATAAGTGCTTTAAAAAATATATCAGAAACTAAAAGCAATAGTTCAGCTGAAAGGAATACAAATGAGGGTTTAGTTATTGATAACAAAACAAAAGAACAAAGGATTGCAGAGGTTGACGATCTAAGGAAACGAATTGAGTTGATGGAAAGTAGACTTTTAATTGGAAATAAAGATATATTTGAACATACTGTTGAGCAAAAAAAGGCATTGGAAGAGAATACGAATGAAATAAATAAAATAAAACAAAGAGAAAAAGAAATGAGCAAGTATCTTGAAAAAGAGAAAGAAATCGCTCAGGAAATAAAAGGAGATTTTCTTAACCTTGAGCAAGAAGTGGAAATCAAGAAAAAGAAATTAACCAAAACGTACCTTAAGTTACAAGCCATTCTGCAAGAGATCAATGATGCAAAAGAAGAATTCAATGCAGATAGACGAGAGCTGGAAGCCACTCAACAAGAAATTCTGAAGGAGATAAAATTAAAGCTTTTGATAACGAAAGCTTTTATTCCCAAAGAACATCGCAGACAACTTTTCTCAAGGATGTTTTATAATGAAGACACAGATTGTTGGGAGGTTAATCAAAATTGTGAATCAAGTCAAATTATTCCTAAACCAAAGAGTACAGAACAAACAAGAAGGCCAGTGACATTGTATTCAGTTCATCAACAGGAAAAAGCTGTAACCAGACATGACAAAAAAGACGAGATTACTAGATTTAAGGAAGAAGATATTCTAGAATTGGAACTTATTCAACCAGCTCGGTTGACAAAAGACTATGTTCCACCTAAAGTACCTACTGCACTGAAGACCATTTTCCAGGCTGCCTTGAGACTTGAAGAGGATATTGATATTGATGCCAAAAGTACTTCCATGAGTACTCGATCATACAACAGCTCATCAAGAAGATCTTTGGAGTCAATTTTTAAGACCAATTGCGAGACAAACCCTCGTAGAACACAGTCTGCAGTAAATATTCCAATATATCCGAAAGCCAGGGGTTTAGTTCCAAAATAAATGTATCTAGTTCTGTAGATTTTTCTTATAATAGGCACCACAAAATTGTGATCTTAAAAACTTCAAAACAGCTGGCTTTTTCCAATGAAATCATAAAAGGTTAGGGTGTTTGGCTGCGAGGCAACTCTGATGTTGAGCCACAGTAGTTTCCCAATCCGCCACGCGTGCCACTAGGAAGACAATTTAACGCACGCTGGAACTGTGTGAGAGAGCTTTTTTTTTAATTGCCAGGTTTTTAATTTTTGAGGGTCGCAATTTCTTGATGTCTAGTTAACAAAAATGTAGAATGTAACTCTAGATCTAATAAAGCCTGTTGCGATTAATTGAAAATTATCCAGAACTGGGGACTTAAGGGACTTTAGATGAGTTCATAGGTCTAGTTTTTAAAATCCTGCAGTCTGCGCCAGTCAAAAATACAGTTTTTGTTTGCTGATTCGTAAACAAAAACTGCACAATTTTCAAACTTAAAGCTTTTTTGGGCAGCCTTTCAATTTTCAGTTATGAACAGAGGTGTCCCATGAGCCTTAGATTTAGAAGGTGCAACCCCACTGGGGGGTCCCCATACTATGCCATATACCCCCGAGACCAGGGGGGTCCGAAGGTCCTCCCCTAGAAAATTGTTTGCTTTTTGTACTTTAAAGTAGGGTTTCAAGCCTTAAAACCTGTGAAATGTATAGCATTATAAAGCTTAGTTTATTTCAATTTTATGAGGTAAATTTGTAGGAAAAGTTACTATTGCATATTATTTTAATTTTGAAAACGTGTCTGTTTAAGTAAATCTTGTTACGTTTACGTCAAAACCATTACAACTTTGTTAGCATTCAGAATGTACAAGGCACACTCCTTTTTGCAGCACATTTGAATACAATTTAATAACAAATAGTTCAGTTAAAATTTAAAATAAAAATGTAATATTGTATGAAAAAATACTTATTCAAGAGAGTGACTTAAAAAAATTAAGAGTAAATAAATTTTACATGGGGTTTTATGTATCGTTATTTATTTACAACAGTTACACAGCACGCAGGGTGACCAACCTAGGCCCAATCAGAGAATAAAAAGATGGCGCCTACTTAACGAATGTATGACACTTCATCCAACCTCTTTGTTTAGCCAAATGTTTTATATCTCATATGAAATTAATGTAATAAATATTAAATATAAAAATAAAGTGAATTTTAACGTTCTTTTTGGTAAAAATAAACAAATTACTTGAAAAACAATTATTGGTTCAAATGATTTGTGAGTAGAAGAATGACTTTAGAAATATTAGAAAATAATTTTTATTTGGATTTTTATTGTTGGTTTTGGCGTCTAAAAACTAAACTTTTTTATGTTGGGTGGGCATGTGCCCCCCCCCTTGTCCACTTGGCACCGATTATGAACCTGACTGTAAACAAATAATGATAAATTAATAAGGCTTACTGAGTAGTGAGGCAAACTGACCTATATAGAGTGAACAATGCAAGACTGTAATGTCATCAATAAAAATAATGGGAAAGAGTGCCTTTAAAATAATTAATGAGAGATATGGTTCAGGTTCAGACCCACTTGCTCCATGCAACTGAGATTATTTCAATTCTGCTCCAGATTCTGTAATATAAAACTTTCCATCCTTGATGAGGAGCTGTATAAATAATATTTATAAATAATAATAATGCTTGAATCAGGGGCGAGTCCAGGGGGGGATAAAGAGGATACACCCCCTCCCCAAATTGTTGGGGATAAAAAAGATACTGAAAAATTATATACAAATTTATCAAATTAAACAATGCACAATGACTCGTTCCCATTCACAGGCTTTGGCCCATGTGGGTATATTTCCCTAGGAAAGTGTAAAAAAGAATAAATATACTTGTTACTGAACTATTTTATTTTTAGTTAATTTTACATCATTTTTGTAACAAGTTTGTATTTATATTGAAAATAAAATTATTTTGAATTTGAATTTGAATTTTTTTCATTGTAAAAAATATTAATAATGTAACTACTTGATCTGCTTTTTATCAAGTCTAAATGACCAAAATTTGTCTATGCCCTACAGAACTATTTAAACATTGCAGAATCAAAAAAGCAGATATCCTGATATCCCGTACGAGGTATCCCACCCCCCAAAATTAATTCCTGGGTTCGCCCCTGGCTTGAAGACAAACATTGCACCCCCCCCCCTTGCACTATCCTAACACTTAATGCCAAACGAGTCTGTGTAAGTCCCCACTTAATTAAAAAGTTTACCTGAATACTTCAAAGCTTGAGGAACACTAATTTTTAGTTGCCACAGAGCTCCCAAATATTTACTATATTAGTTTTGTTACTAGTAAACCTGTTGCTCGAAATCGAGCAATTGTTACGTATTGATTTCAAAATAAAAATTATTATGGTTCAGTATTCTAGAACTATTGTATTAATTATATGGTTGAACTTCCTGTTATACTGAAATTTTTTACAAAAGCTTTTTAAAACTAATTTTTTTGTGAATACTCAGTCATCTTTAAGGAGATGTCCATGTTTCGCGGCCCTAAGTAGCTTATGACCTATCTTAATCTCAAACCGAACTAAAACGGTTCAATAAATCTACTTATTATAATCAATGTTAGGTCTGTGTTTTTTCTTTTATTTATAGATCTATTTATATGTATAGAATTTATACATGATAATTTATTTCTCCTTTTAGTATTTTTCTTTGGAATATAAACATATTTAAATATTAAGATCTACACACATGTGATTCAAAATAAATGTTTTTAAAACTGAATTCTTCTGACCTTAAGTATGTATTAGGATAATAGTTTATTTATTTACATCTTCCATCAACTGAAATGCCTCCATCTCTACATGCAATGGTTTCAATTCCATTAACAACATATTATGGCTTTGCTGGAAAACTTTGTTTGCTCCAATCAGCTGCTTTATTTGAAATTTCTATTCCTATGTTAAATCTTATGGACTGATACGAAACGTTAAGGGTGTCTAGGGCTCTTCCCTTTAGTCAAACCTTTTTAAATTTTATTTCCTGCAAAACTTCACGCCAAGCTACTTCCAATGACACCAAAAACATGAAAATCGGTTCAGTAGTTTAGGAGGAGTCTTCGTAACAAAAAAACTGCTCGTGTATTAAATAAGTATAGATTAGTTAAAAGCTAGGTAGGTACCTACTCAAAAAAAATCTACTTCGAACAAACGAAACTTTTATTAAGTAGTAAAATTACGACTAACAATACCTTAGGCACCTATAACTAATTGTTTAAATTAAGAAATTACTTGAAAAATAATATGCCAGCATTAATTGTAGCAAGTTGAACAGGTAGTTTACAGTAAGAATTTCAAACAATAAATTTGAACTTTTTAAGGTCTCACTCTGTATTTAAGGCTTAGCATGTGGGTGTTTTGGCCCACAAGGGCCACATTTATAAATTGGTCTCCCCTTGAGTAGCCAACTATTGGTTTTTGTGAACATGTGTCTTGAAGTGTGAATACTGGATGTTCAGTTGAGAACTTTAAAAAATATTTGTATGCTCTCTTCCTGTTAGGTTCTAGAATGCAATACTTTCCACAGGAAGACTTTAGTGGCATGACCACATTTTCCCCACAAACAACTGTACCTTTCGTAGTCACATAAAATAAGGTATTTTCCAAATAACCATTGACAACCTTGAAAATTTCAATCTCACAGTTGTAACTGTACATCCTTACATCTTTGTAATCATTAGCTCTGAATTCCAAGGATACTAGTACAACCTCATTTCTTGATTTGTTCCAGATTTTAAATGATGATTCGTTGACTTTTATATCACAAGATTTAATTGATCTGTCGTATTGCCAAGTCCTCTCTTCCAGATAATTAATGTCCACAATCCACTCTGCCTCTAAGGGGAATGAAACTGTTCTTCCTCGCCTTTCTTGGCTCATACACAAGCCTGGAATATCAACCATTTGACGACTTGCTACAAATGTGAGAAGTTGAAGAGCCTCTGTACAAGATAATATTTCTTCAGAAACAACCTCCTTAACTAGTTCTTCTACACTACAAGTTGCAAACCTCACGTAAGCTAGAGGCTTCCTAATGACTTCTTTCAGGGTCAAATTACGTTTTTCAGCTTGTGATTTTCCCCATTTCACAATCGTCCTCCACAATTCCATTTCCTCTATTGCCAGCTTTTCTTGTTTTGCAATGAACTCCACACAATTATCATCAAGATTTAGGAACTCTTCGTGCCCAACAATTTTGTCAGTCTCTTCTTGCACAAGCTTTGTAACAGGTTCTACCAATATTGGGACTTGGACGTACACAAGAAAACGCAAAGGTATAAACACAGTATTTACATCCTTAGGGATCATCTGTTTGCACGCTTTCTCTACAAGGCGACGAACATTGTATTTATCAGCACACATTGCTAATTCCAAAATTTTCTCTTTAGCCATTGTCTTCAGTTCAGGCAATCCTCCACCATACATGTGTTTTAACATGAGCTTGAATATCTCGGGCCGAACGTCCTTGATGTGGGTGTTGGAGCCAGTCGGATCGGCTATATCGCTGTCCATCAGCATGTCACGAAAGACGGAACTGTGAGCGACAAGCTGACTTCTCACCACAGGAATGTTCTCTACCTCCGGGGTGTTTGGTACTCCCACAGTCAAACAGCAGTCAAGGAACTCGACTGTTTTTGAAAGATAATCCACCGGGTCATCAACATCGAGTTTCCTGTTATCAGTCATTGTGGAGGCCTAAAATTTAACATAAAACAATATATAGATGAAGTTGTGGAAGAACTCATTCACTAATGAATAACAGTGAAGCTAAAAACATTGTTTGTAAACAAACTAAAAGGTAAACATTATTCTAACATTATTACATTTTACAGCTGTAGATAATAGGCTATAATTATTGCATTCTTTGACAATTATATTATTCAATGATATTATATAAAAAATGTACTTACTTGTATAATTTGTGTAACACAATAAACAGGAAATATTTAGATATGTACAAGCGAATGAACTAATATTTAAAATACAATCTTAATATTTGACATGGAATGATAACATTAGTGATTGATTGACTTGAAAAATGTGAATTAGTGTTGTGCATTGTAGAGAAACAAAAGTAAGCTCAATATATTTTTCATAAGTATATATTTTTGTTATTTTAAATGATTGATTGATGGGAAGAAAAAAAGTTTGCTTAACATGAAATAAGGCATTTTTAAATATGAAAATATTTTAACTGAGGCACATTAAATTGCTATTTGTTTTATTTGAATACAGAGCTTAAAATATATTTTCCCCTTCAATAAATACTGCCTTCCTAGCATTTTATATATATTAGGTGTCACAAAATAGTGATTCTCCAAACTTAAACAGCTGATCATTTATCCAAATAATTATATTAGGAAAAGCCAGCTGTTTTGGAGTTTTCAATATACCAAGTGACGCCTGATATTAAAAAACATATATATATATAGAGGCAAATCTATGTAGAAATACCTTTAAATTTACACCTTATACATTAAAATCAGTCCAACTGATATGACTGAAAAGTAAACCCCTCACCTATTATATATATTAATATATTATCTTATATATATTATTAATAGGTGAGGGGTTTACTTTTCCAATCACAGTTGGACTGATTTTAATGTATTTAGAGGCATTTCTAAGTAGATTTGCCAATACGTCTTAGAATTTAAAAAAGGGCATAACTTAAGTGCACTAAAGGGTTAAAGTTTTGGAACAGTAGTAGGGTGGGTGCACCAGTGAATGACCACCCCCCAGTGAATGACCGTTTTGTTTAAAAAGCCCGTTATTAAGCATATCCTTTGGGCTAGCTAATTAAAAATAAGCATAAAACCAGCCTTGGAATATTGTTAAACAATAATCTTTCATTGGTTAAAATTGCTGAAGTCGAAAATACGTTTTAAACATATTTAATATTGAGTGTCCCACTATCTTCGATTTTGATGTTTCCTGCTATAGTGATTACCCCTGCAAGGCTTTCCTGGATTTACATTCATTCTGTATTTGATGATTGTTTCAAAATTGTGTTGCAATCAAATGATATTTAACATACTATCCTGCAATTTAAAATCAATTTTATTGCTGTGCATATTAAGATTAATTATTACTGAGGGTGATCATAAATTGGAACGTAACTAGGGCAAAAACCAGTGAATGACCGGGGAAAAACTTAGCGGTCATTCACTGGAACGAGATCGGTCATTTACTAGCTATGATCTATATTCTCAGCTGAATTATTCTTAATCATTGTTGTCAGCTGATTTTCAAATTTTTTGACAGTTATTCAGCCAAAACAGACCGGTCATTCACTGGTGCAAGATCGGTCATTCACTGGTGCAGTCCCGGTCATTTATTGGAGCATTGACATAGTTGTATTTTAATTAATATTACAACCAGTATTCTCATTAAGTGACATAGTTAACTAATATTGCTTAATCCTTAAAGAATAAATGAACTTTCTACAGTAAAATATATAGCTGTGGCCATAAAATAAGGGAGTAATGTTAAATTAACATGAGACATCGTCCTTAACCGGTCATTCACTGGTGCACCCACCCTATATCCACTGACATTTGACCAAGCTCAGATCACTTAGTTTCCAACTGAACATATGGTCATGCTTTGAAATAGTTCTACAGGTAAACCACAGATTGCAAGTGAAGCTGCAGCTGAGTAATCCAGAATTATTTACATTTGGTAGTTATTTTTTTTTGAAAATAGTTAAATTTGCGTCGTTTAAGTCCCCTCAGAGCTTTGTAATTTTTTTACTAAAGGTGGACTGATGTAAAGGTGGAACTTAAAAACTTGAAAGGTTTTTGACGTAAAATAATAGTTTATGACAAAGTCCGTCATCTCCTCCCTCCTCAGGCATGGCTCTTTGGGAGTCGAGGACATTTTTGATATTAATATATTTGAAATATATTTACACAAAATTGAAAATCTCTTTGAGGTGGTTACAACATCGCATGATCTAATTGATGGTAGAGTTAAAATGGCAGCCGATCAACCTTTCTCTAAGTGGGTAGTCATATTTTAAGATTGCGTTTGTGGTACTATTGTGTTTAGCTTCATGATACCATCAAAGTTCAGAGACTAAAGCTATACAATTGATAAGAAAATTATTTTTCTGACAAGTTTGATTAAAAATACAAAAGGCATGTGACAAAATATTTAAATTGTATACAAAATTAGGTAGTGGATTGAAAACTTTGGAATTTTGCAGGTGGTGGAAATGGCCGATACAAACAAAGGTATTGGAATCACCCTTCCATGTTTTGAACCTGGAAAAGGGGATTTGGCAAATGATTTAATGGATGTCCCAAAGAAAAGCACAACAGATGATAAACCAACAGCCAATGCTAAAACCGATGATAAACCAACACTCAATGCCAGAACCATTGATAACCCATCAGTCAAAACCAAAACCAATGATAACTCAACAGCCAATGAAAAAACCAATGGTAAACCAACATATGATGCCAGAACGTCTGATAAACCAACAGGCAATGCTAAAACCGATGATAAACCAACATCTGATACCAAAACTGATGATAAACCAACAGCCAATGACAAAACCCTTGATAAACCTACAGACAATGCCAAAACCTATGGTAAACCAACTGCCAACACCAAAACCGATGGTAAACCAACTGCCAACGCCAAAACCGATGGTAAAACAACTACCAACACAAAAACCGATAACAAAACAAAAGCAGAGGCTGATGAATTCAGCAAGTTCTTCTCAAAAGAAGGACCTGACGACAGTGGACCGCCCGAGGTGACCGTGGTCCCTAGAGACGAGTGGAGCCGGATCGAGCTGCCGGAGCAATACCTTCGGTACACGGAGCCGGTGCAGTACGTGCTGCTGACCCACACTGGCACCAGCTCGTGTAGCAAGTCCGACGAGTGTGTGAGGATACTGCGGACGCTGCAGAGGACACACATCGCCCTGGGGTACGCCGACATCGTTTACAAGTGAGTTGGGAACATATTTTATAATATTCCTATAGTAGTTCACTAAAAATCCATCTACAACAAGCTATGGTTAAAAATAGAGCTTGGTTATTGCCCTAATATATAGTTTTACCAAGCGGCAATCAGTGACCTCTCTTGAGGAAATATTTTCTCAAAATTTGTATACGTCATAAGGAACATGTTGAAGCTTGGATGTTTAGAAAGGTGGTGTTGAACAGGATTTTTTGGTTTGGGGGATGAACAAAAGACATTTGTACATTAAATCAACACGAATTTTTGAATTGAACCTATTTGGATTCGTCACTCGAAAAATCCAATTAAAACTGCTTTTGTTTATAAATTCCAAGCTTCAATGTGGTCCTCACCATGTTCACTATCATAAAAGTCAATCAATAAACTTATATCCACCTTTAGAAGCATCTTCTAAACCGCATAAAAGAAAAAAATTCAAACCCACCAGCATTGACTTGTTATCAGCTACTTTGGTCTGTTCCTTTCACCTGGCACTCGAGGGGTTGGAAGAGCTAGGATTATGGGGAGTGACCAAGGTAGCTGGCCATTCCCAATTATAGATAATCATAGGGTGCCTCATTTCCATAAAATATTTGAAGCCAAAGCAATGACCTTTTTTCGTCATTTTTATTCTTGACGATGGTTACCTGTTCTTCCCTTAGGTCACTCATCGGTAGGCCAAGGAGTCTAGTACTCAGACCTTGTAGGGATGGGCACTCAAATAGCACATGAAAGGTTGTTCCTCCCTCCTCACAACACTTCTTACCCAGTAGGTTATCAACAGGGATTCCGATCTTGTGTAGGTGTCCGCAGAATTCCCAGAGTGGCTGCTGACAAAGCTGACCACTTTCCGCAAAGTCCATATATTCAGTCTAAGTGCATCTTCTGCTACCACACCTTATGGGGCTCGCAGTATCCTCTTTAAATGTACATTTCCTTCTACTCATTCCCAGCTGCTTCGATGTTCACTTCCCATCCACTGGCAAACAGTTCTCCGTGCCGTGCTGTAAGCAAGACTGAACTGCTCGCTCTTTTGTATTTTGTGAATGGTTGACTGCAAGTTGGTTCTGGACCAATGAGCGGGCTATCAGCTCCTCTGTTTGGCAATGATGTCATAGTAAACTTTGAAGCTATTAAAAAACAAAACATTTTTATACTTTTTTAATATATATAACATGTAGGAAATTGATGGTTAACTATAAATTTCTTCTTTCATCCAGCCTCAACCACTCAAATTATTAGATGTAAAGTGGCCAATTATTTTCTTACCAGGAAATAAAAAGCGGGGACCAGTGGCCGAGATACATGTGGTATGACGTCGGGTTGTGTGCAGTTTCCTGATCGGTGGGGACGGGAAGGTGTACGAGGGCCGGGGCTGGGAGTGGGAGAGCGCCTGGATACCCAAGTACACGGCGGAGAAGGATATGGGCTCGTGTCTCAAGGTCGCTCACATCGGATACTATGGCGGTAAGTGTAGATGACCAACTATCTTTTTGAAGCGCCACTTCATTGATTGTTTTAGAGGTGCAGACATGCATTATTTGGAGTGATGCCATTTATAATTTAGTTTTACAAAAATTAAACCGGAGACCGGAGCCACTGCACGCCACAGACGCGCAAACTGCAATCTTCAGTAATGCACCACTTCAGAAAGCTACAATGCTTCTAAACGTCAGCGTGTGTTCTAATATAGATTTTTTATCTCAGTAAACTTATGGTGTCAATTAATATCTGTGTAAATACATCAATCAAGGCCGACTACGCCAGTCAGTAAACCCAATGCAGGTGTTGGCCTGTTGTGGCATAAAAACAATGTAATTTGTATTTCCAAGTGGCGCTACTGCTACATGCAAGTGTAAAATAGGCTTAAAACACACACTGTTCGATTTGAACTGTACAACTCATGCAGCACTAATGATAATGGAAAAGTACAATTTTACTAGTTTCAGAGCTCTCTTTATCGTGTAATGGAGGAATTGAAAGGCAAAGATCGTTGATTGTACCTGTATTGTGATCACTCTGTTATAAAGTCAATTTTTGGTACCTTTTGTAACGTGTTTATCAGGTATGGGGAAACAGCGCTCCTCCCTGGTTTTGTTTTTTTAAAAAAAAGGAAAAACTATTTATTGCTGAATTTTGATTTGTTTTGTTTAGTTATCCACTGAAAATTTTTCCTCTATACCAAACTGCTCATAAGCAATCAACTTTAAGTGCTTCAAAAGTATAGTTGTGGGTGCTTGCTTCATCATTTGTGCATCAAAACTGATAAAATAAAATGTAATTAGCTAAGCTCACATGGGTCCTGTAGAAAATTAAATTTGCAAGACAACTTTTAGGGAAATATTTCATCACAAACTTGCATAGTGTAAATGGACCTTAACAACTTTTGACCAAACAGTTCAACAAAACAATACCTATCAATTTACTCTTTTTAGCTAAGATTTAGTAACCGATTAGAAGAGTTAACAGTTTTTGTTGTCACCCTAATAATGTACCCTGATCATAAGTCCTTACAATAAGATTGTTGGTATTTTCAGACTACTCCAAGAAGAAACTGGAGCCGAAGCAGGCAAAGCTGCAGTTTGACTTCCTGGAGACCGGGATGTACAAGAACTATGTCAAGTGGAACGCCACGATGGTCCCGGACTACAACGAACCAGACGGTGTCGAGGATATATAGAACCGGATAACACAGCCATGAGCTTTTAGGGATTGGCTTCTTTCTGGCGAAGCCCGAAAACAGGGTCTGGAAGTTAGGAAAATAATTGGTGCTCTTAAAGGTTCATGCGGGGCTCAGTTTTCCTATGGGGTAAACCTATGAGAATGTAGTCAGTCATTAGTTCACATATTCTCCTAAGGGTGGAACGGTCCCTTAGGTTTGCTCCTCCACCAAGTTAGCAGGAGAAACTTGTTTGGTGAATACAAGCATTTACTTAAGAATAAAAGCTTTAATTCCCATAAGACTCTTGGAATACAAATTAATTGATCCAAAATTTATCAACAGTAAATTCTGTGAACAAGACACCATTTTAATATAAGTTAAAACACTTATCCTGAAGCATAAATTATATTTAGTATTAATAAAAAGTTTGTTTGGATAAGCATCTATTTCAAAAAATGTTTGAATAATCTTGTTCAAGTCAAAGAATTACTGTGAATTACATTTAAAACAGGATAATTAATTAACTCTGAGCCTCAAATTTCATTGCATCAATAATAAAAATTATGTTTGAAAAAAACTTTCTTGTGTTATTAAGCCTTTTTTATAAAGTATAATAATGGTTTAATAAGACGATTAAGTGATTAAATATCGTAATCAAGTTTTGGATGCAACAAATTATTGTCATTTTTTCTTGATAAGAGTTTATCTTAAAGTCAATTATGGTTTTACAGATCGTATACAAACACACCAACACTTGTTAATTTGAAATGGAACCTCCAAATTTACTCTTAGTGCTATGGTAAATCAAAGAATCGTTTACTGAAGAAAGTATGAGTTTATACATAATGAAATTAGGGATTTCAAAGTAAAAGTAAGTCAAACGATTTTTATAGATTTTTATTTTTATTCTACTTACAATGGAGTGCTTAATTCTCCAAGCAAATTCTGCCTAAAAAGGTTTTTTTGATATCAATAGTATTTCTTTTAGCAAGATTTGTCTTAAATTAGGTTCCATGTCTTCAAATATTCGGGAATAAAAATATCTGAACGGTGATAACTTTATTAAGATCTATAAACCTTCATCCACTTTATCTATCACGCTACTAAATGCAGCGCACTACAGTCTTCATATTGCGTTTTACAATTGAAGGCGCCAGGAAAATATTAATCTATATATCTTATATATATACTTAATACAATAATGGTTTTCTCTGTCACATCCCTTTTGCAGCCATTATGCAACCAATTTTTACGATTGATGAGTCATTTTAAAGCTTTATAATTTAGCACACCGGCGACTGATAATTTGGGAATTTCTTTTACGGGTTCTATACCCCCAAGCCTTTGATCTATTTCTAGAGGGCGCATTCAACGCTCCAGTGCTGACCAACTTGCGTTATGACGGTTTTAAAAATTGATTGTAATTTATTAGCTGATTACCTTGAGACGATCATTTAACCAGTCACATTAAAAACAAAAATAGATTGTCTGCAACTGTAAACAAGAACCGATACATCTTATTGTAACAAAATTTGGGCTTCTTTTATCATTGGTAATTGTAGCCAAATTTAGGCCATTACTGTGAAGATCCACAAAGACAAACATCGCCAGATTATAAACATATTGTAAATTGAACCCTGAAACAGAAAGAAGAAGAAGGCATAGAGAAAAAAACGGGTCGTCGAGATAAAGGAAATGTGCGTAACCTTCGGCAAGAACAGAGAACTGCTGAGAGACAAATAATACCCCCGTTGCAGCAGACCTGCATACTCAGCGAATTTTAAATAAATGCAAAACAATATATTTCCTTGGTATGATAGCCTCGACAACTTGGAAGTCTCGACAACACGGTCTTCACTCGTGCCGGCAGTAAGAGTATTTTTTATCGTTCCTGTGTTAGGGTATTAGGTGTCAATAAGTGTTTTAGTAACTGTTTTTTAAACGTTGAGTATGTGCACTGTGTGAACTATGACAATCACGTCTAATGTGTGAAATAGTAGTTTTTCAGCGACCGATGGTGGATTGTCAAGATGCGAAACGCGTCTCGCATTAATGGAGAACAATTTTGACATCTCAGGCAGGTTAGTTTACCACCTTCCATAATATAATGTATTTCCATCCAACTTAATGATAATGACTTTGTAATCTCCATAAGAATAACATGGATAGTGAGCATGCAGGTTTGCTGCAACAGGTACCGTATGTTAAAACTGGGTTGTTTTAATTCAATAATTTGTAGATCTGAACTGGAAGAAGCCATATACCAAGTTTTATCAAGATACGTTAGGAAAATAATGAAAATATAGAATTTTCTTTTGTTTCCTATAAGGATTTAACAAAATAAGCGGAATATAACATTTTTCATCATACTGACACAGAAACATCTGTTTTCTGTTCCTTTTTGCTGGCTCGAAAGTTACCCATTGCCGTGCCAGTCCGGAAATAGTATATTACGTTACTAGGCCGGTAAAACTTTCCGGCCGTGTTACGTACGATATTTTTCATCATACTACGCAGAAAAAAACATACTTTCAATCATAACGTAGTCCTTGCTTAAACATACGTAAAAATGGTTTAATAAGCAGTACGAAACAGCTGTAGTGTTTACTATTGAAATAGGATCAATTGACGATAAGGTAACCTAAACCATTTTTTATTATTGCAATATTGATCCAGAGGCTAATCCATCATGAAATTAAACATACGTTTCTTAATCCTTCAAACCTAACAGAACAAACATTTGCTACGGATGCAGTGCTGCCACTACATTCCTCTAACAAGTAACCAATAAACAAGCATTACACGTCGGTTTGCTGCAAATCAGCTGATTGTTTACTTCCGTTTTAAATGTTTTTCCAGCCTAGGACGGCAATGGTTAACTTTCATGCCAACAAAAAGGAACTGAAAACAGATGTTCCTCTGTGTCAGAATGATGAAAAACTTTTTCCAAACTGTACGGAAAGTTTTGGCCGTACTGCGAGTACAGGAAACGGTAGTAAACAAGCAGCTGATTTGCAGCAAACCGACGTTTAATACGAGGTTATTGGTTACTTTTTAGAAGAATGTAGTGGCAGCACTGGCAGCAGCAGCAAAATGTTTGTTTTGTTAATTACAGCTTAGGTTAGGTTTGAAGGATTAAGAAACGTACTGGTTTATGCAAGGAATACGTTATGATGGAAAGTGTGTTTTTTCTGAGTGGTATGATGAAAAGTATCATACGTTATACGGCCGGTAAGTTTTACCGTACTCGCATGAAAATCCCGCACTCACTTCCGCTTGCGCGGGCTTCATCCGGAAAACAGTAATTTCCGGCCTATATCCTGTTGTATTGTTGGATTGGCCAGTGCCAGCGGGGGCGCCAGCCGCATCCAAGGGGCCTCCCTGGGTCCCGAGGGCGCTGTGGGGCGCCGTGGAGCCCTCCAAGCCGCTGCGGCCGCTGGTGTACCCGCTCACCCACATCTGGTGGAGCTTCACAGGACCTGCTCCGCACAACGTTCCCGCTGCTCAGATGATGCGCAGCTATCAGCTGGCAAACATAGAGGCGGGCTACCCGGACGTTCCTCAGAAGTAAGTACTGTACAATGTTACGGTGTTTAGCGCATTTTATGGAGTACCGGGTATTACGTTTAGACGGCAAAATGGGTTAAAACATACATATATTTACATGAATAACACTTGTGAAAAGCTTTTTAGGCAATCCCGTTAGCGTTATGAGGTTACTATTTCTTATGGCCTCTGTTACACCAGCTGGCTCACATTTTTATTACATTACATTTACAACTCAACTGTATGTTACCCATGGCTTCGCCCACATTCAAAACGATAGTAAGGTATTTCAATTTCCCATAGTAAAATTCTATTTACACTGCTAATATGTATATGTAAAATGTTCTTAATATTTTTTATAAAGAAATAATTTTGATTTGTTAAAATCAAGCAGCTGGTAGTTAGTTTCACAACTGAATACGTTGTTACAGCTGACTTACATAATACGACAAACAAACAAACTGACAACCTTTCTCAAAGCATAATATTATTAGGATGAACTGAAGCTAGTGCGTGGAACAAGTGTAAAAATCTTTCACTTCCATACCAGCACCATACTTTGGGAATTGACTAAATACATATAAAAGAGTGAAAATCGGCCGGGAGGCAAGCTTAAAAATATTTACGTCACGGGTAGTGACGTCATCAATATGGCCGCTCAGACAACTTAATAATGTCACATATCTCGGAAACCACTCAACCAATTTTGACGTGAGACATCTTATTTGAAAGGTCTAATCATTATCTATAATAAAGGTTAACACTTTCAGCGGTAAAATCAGCGGTTTTTGAGTAATTTGCAAAATATTAATTTTTTATAAATATTTGTATTATGATGTATTTAAACTAAAATTAATAATAAAAATGTCCCCGTTGCAGCAGAGCAGACCTGCATACTCAGCGAATTTCAAATGCTAAATTAAATCATTTTAGCATTTGGCATCAGTCGGCTAGTGTAAAATAACACTGAATATTACTGACACCTTCTGACCCGTGTAAAGGACGAGCGAAACAATTAGTTAAAATAAAAATTCATTATTTCTATATGATAAATCGCCTCCAAAGCGGTTGATTTGGTTCACCTTTTACCTCACTCGTAGAATCGCCTTGTGTCCAGAGTAGTTTCTACTACACGACACACGGCGACGCTGACATTACTCCTCCCTCTCACAGAACCGGCTAAAGCCCTCTACTGTCCAAGCTTCCTGATCGGCTTGAACAGCAAGGTGTACGAGGGGCGAGGGCTGACGTCACTTCTCCTCTCTCTCAGAACCGGCTAAAGTCCCCTACTGTCCAGTTTCGTGATCGGCTTGAACAGCAAGGTGTACGAGGGGCGAGGGCTGACGTCACTCCTCCTCTCTCTCAAAACCGGCTAAAGTCCCCTACTGTCCAGCTTCCTGATCGGCTTGAACAGCAAGGTGTACGAGGGGCGAGGGCTGACGTCACTTCTCCTCTCTCACAGAACCGGCTAAAGTCCCCTACTGTCCAGCTTCGTGATCGGCTTGAACAGCAAGGTGTACGAGGGGCGAGGGCTGACGTCACTTCTCCTCTCTCACAGAACCGGCTAAAGCCCCCTACTGTCCAGTTTCGTGATCGGCTTGAACAGCAAGGTGTACGAGGGGCGAGGGCTGACGTCACTTCTCCTCTCTCACAGAACCGGCTAAAGCCCCCTACTGTCCAGCTTCGTGATCGGCTTGAACAGCAAGGTGTACGAGGGGCGAGGGCTGACGTCACTTCTCCTCTCTCACAGAACCGGCTAAAGCCCCCTACTGTCCAGCTTCGTGATCGGCTTGAACAGCAAGGTGTACGAGGGGCGAGGGCTGACGTCACTCCTCCTCTCTCTCAGAACCGGCTTAAGCCCCCTACTGTCCAGCTTCCTGCTCGGCTTGAACAGCAAGGTGTACGAGGGGCGAGGGCTGACGTCACTCCTCCTCTCTCACAGAACCGGCTAAAGCCCCCTACTGTCCAGCTTCGTGATCGGCTTGAACAGCAAGGTGTACGAGGGGCGAGGGCTGACGTCACTCCTCCCTCTCACAGAACCGGCTAAAGCCCCCTACTGTCCAGCTTCGTGATCGGCTTGAACAGCAAGGTGTACGAGGGGCGAGGGCTGACGTCACTCCTCCTCACAGAACCGGCTAAAGCCTCCTACTGTCCAGCTTCGTGATCGGCTTGAACAGCAAGGTGTACGAGGGGCGAGGGCTGACGTCACTCCTCCTCTCTCACAGAACCGGCTAAAGCCCCCTACTGTCCAGCTTCGTGATCGGCTTGAACAGCAAGGTGTACGAGGGGCGAGGGCTGACGTCACTCCTCCTCTCTCACAGAACCGGCTAAAGCCCCCTACTGTCCAGCTTCGTGATCGGCTTGAACAGCAAGGTGTACGAGGGGCGAGGGCTGACGTCACTCCTCCTCACAGAACCGGCTAAAGCCCCCTACTGTCCAGCTTCGTGATCGGCTTGAACAGCAAGGTGTACGAGGGGCGAGGGCTGACGTCACTTCTCCTCTCTCACAGAACCGGCTAAAGCCCCCTACTGTCCAGCTTCCTGATCGGCTTGAACAGCAAGGTGTACGAGGGGCGAGGGCTGACGTCACTTCTCCTCTCTCACAGAACCGGCTAAAGCCCCCTACTGTCCAGCTTCGTGATCGGCTTGAACAGCAAGGTGTACGAGGGGCGAGGGCTGACGTCACTCCTCCTCTCTCTCAGAACCGGCTTAAGCCCCCTACTGTCCAGCTTCCTGCTCGGCTTGAACAGCAAGGTGTACGAGGGGCGAGGGCTGACGTCACTCCTCCTCTCTCACAGAACCGGCTAAAGCCCCCTACTGTCCAGCTTCGTGATCGGCTTGAACAGCAAGGTGTACGAGGGGCGAGGGCTGACGTCACTCCTCCCTCTCACAGAACCGGCTAAAGCCCCCTACTGTCCAGCTTCGTGATCGGCTTGAACAGCAAGGTGTACGAGGGGCGAGGGCTGACGTCACTCCTCCTCACAGAACCGGCTAAAGCCTCCTACTGTCCAGCTTCGTGATCGGCTTGAACAGCAAGGTGTACGAGGGGCGAGGGCTGACGTCACTCCTCCTCTCTCACAGAACCGGCTAAAGCCCCCTACTGTCCAGCTTCGTGATCGGCTTGAACAGCAAGGTGTACGAGGGGCGAGGGCTGACGTCACTCCTCCTCTCTCACAGAACCGGCTAAAGCCCCCTACTGTCCAGCTTCGTGATCGGCTTGAACAGCAAGGTGTACGAGGGGCGAGGGCTGACGTCACTCCTCCTCACAGAACCGGCTAAAGCCCCCTACTGTCCAGCTTCGTGATCGGCTTGAACAGCAAGGTGTACGAGGGGCGAGGGCTGACGTCACTTCTCCTCTCTCACAGAACCGGCTAAAGCCCCCTACTGTCCAGCTTCCTGATCGGCTTGAACAGCAAGGTGTACGAGGGGCGAGGGCTGACGTCACTTCTCCTCTCTCACAGAACCGGCTAAAGCCCCCTACTGTCCAGCTTCGTGATCGGCTTGAACAGCAAGGTGTACGAGGGGCGAGGGCTGACGTCACTCCTCCTCTCTCACAGAACCGGCTAAAGCCCCCTACTGTCCAGTTTCGTGATCGGCTTGAACAGCAAGGTGTACGAGGGGCGAGGGCTGACGTCACTCCTCCTCTCTCACAGAACCGGCTAAAGCCCCCTACTGTCCAGTTTCGTGATCGGCTTGAACAGCAAGGTGTACGAGGGGCGAGGGCTGACGTCACTTCTCCTCTCTCACAGAACCGGCTAAAGTCCCCTACTGTCCAGCTTCGTGATCGGCTTGAACAGCAAGGTGTACGAGGGGCGAGGGCTGACGTCACTCCTCCTCTCTCACAGAACCGGCTAAAGCCCCCTACTGTCCAGTTTCGTGATCGGCTTGAACAGCAAGGTGTACGAGGGGCGAGGGCTGACGTCACTCCTCCTCTCTCACAGAACCGGCTAAAGCCCCCTACTGTCCAGCTTCGTGATCGGCTTGAACAGCAAGGTGTACGAGGGGCGAGGGCTGACGTCACTCCTCCTCTCTCACAGAACCGGCTAAAGCCCCCTACTGTCCAGCTTCGTGATCGGCTTGAACAGCAAGGTGTACGAGGGGCGAGGGCTGACGTCACTCCTCCTCTCTCACAGAACCGGCTAAAGCCCCCTACTGTCCAGTTCCGTGATCGGCTTGAACAGCAAGGTGTACGAGGGGCGAGGGCTGACGTCACTTCTCCTCTCTCACAGAACCGGCTAAAGCCCCCTACTGTCCAGTTTCCTGATCGGCTTGAACAGCAAGGTGTACGAGGGGCGAGGGCTGACGTCACTCCTCCTCTCTCACAGAACCGGCTAAAGTCCCCTACTGTCCAGTTTCGTGATCGGCTTGAACAGCAAGGTGTACGAGGGGCGAGGGCTGACGTCACTCCTCCTCTCTCACAGAACCGGCTAAATCCCCCTACTGTCCAGCTTCGTGATCGGCTTGAACAGCAAGGTGTACGAGGGGCGAGGGCTGACGTCACTTCTCCTCTCTCACAGAACCGGCTAAAGCCCCCTACTGTCCAGCTTCGTGATCGGCTTGAACAGCAAGGTGTACGAGGGGCGAGGGCTGACGTCACTCCTCCTCTCTCACAGAACCGGCTAAAGCCCCCTACTGTCCAGCTTTCTGATCGGCTTGAACAGCAAGGTGTACGAGGGGCGAGGGCTGACGTCACTCCTCCTCTCTCACAGAACCGGCTAAAGTCCCCTACTGTCCAGCTTCGTGATCGGCTTGAACAGCAAGGTGTACGAGGGGCGAGGGCTGACGTCACTCCTCCTCTCTCACAGAACCGGCTAAAGTCCCCTACTGTCCAGCTTCCTGATCGGCTTGAACAGCAAGGTGTACGAGGGGCGAGGGTTGACGTCACTCCTCCTCTCTCACAGAACCGGCTAAAGCCCCCTACTGTCCAGCTTCCTGATCGGCTTGAACAGCAAGGTGTACGAGGGGCGAGGGCTGACGTCACTCCTCCTCTCTCTCAGAACCGGCTAAAGCCCCCTCCTGTCCAGTTTCGTGATCGGCTTGAACAGCAAGGTGTACGAGGGGCGAGGGCTGACGTCACTCCTCCTCTCTCACAGAACCGGCTAAAGCCCCCTACTGTCCAGTTTCGTGATCGGCTTGAACAGCAAGGTGTACGAGGGGCGAGGGCTGACGTCACTCCTCCTCTCTCACAGAACCGGCTAAAGTCCTCTACTGTCCAGTTTCGTGATCGGCTTGAACAGCAAGGTGTACGAGGGGCGAGGGCTGACGTCACTCCTCCTCTCTCACAGAACCGGCTAAAGCCCCCTACTGTCCAGTTTCCTGATCGGCTTGAACAGCAAGGTGTACGAGGGGCGAGGGCTGACGTCACTCCTCCTCTCTCACAGAACCGGCTAAAGTCCTCTACTGTCCAGTTTCGTGATCGGCTTGAACAGCAAGGTGTACGAGGGGCGAGGGCTGACGTCACTCCTCCTCTCTCACAGAACCGGCTAAAGCCCCCTACTGTCCAGCTTCGTGATCGGCTTGAACAGCAAGGTGTACGAGGGGCGAGGGCTGACGTCACTCCTCCTCTCTCACAGAACCGGCTAAAGTCCCCTACTGTCCAGTTTCGTGATCGGCTTGAACAGCAAGGTGTACGAGGGGCGAGGGCTGACGTCACTCCTCCTCTCTCACAGAACCGGCTAAAGTCCTCTACTGTCCAGTTTCGTGATCGGCTTGAACAGCAAGGTGTACGAGGGGCGAGGGCTGACGTCACTCCTCCTCTCTCACAGAACCGGCTAAAGTCCCCTACTGTCCAGTTTCGTGATCGGCTTGAACAGCAAGGTGTACGAGGGGCGAGGGCTGACGTCACTCCTCCTCACAGAACCGGCTAAAGCCCCCTACTGTCCAGTTTCGTGATCGGCTTGAACAGCAAGGTGTACGAGGGGCGAGGGCTGACGTCACTCCTCCTCTCTCACAGAACCGGCTAAAGTCCCCTACTGACCAGTTTCGTGATCGGCTTGAACAGCAAGGTGTACGAGGGGCGAGGGCTGACGTCACTCCTCCTCACAGAACCGGATAAAGCCCCCTACAGTCCGGTTTCCTGATCGGCTTGAACAGCAAGGTGTACGAGGGGCGAGGGCTGACGTCACTCCTCCTCTCTCACAGAACCGACTAAAGTCCCCTACTGTCCAGTTTCGTGATCGGCTTGAACAGCAAGGTGTACGAGGGGCGAGGGCTGACGTCACTCCTCCTCACAGAACCGGCTAAAGCCCCCTACTTTCCAGTTTCGTGATCGGCTTGAACAGCAAGGTGTACGAGGGGCGAGGGCTGACGTCACTCCTCCTCTCTCACAGAACCGGCTAAAGCCCCCTACTGTCCAGTTTCGTGATCGGCTTGAACAGCAAGGTGTACGAGGGGCGAGGGCTGACGTCACTCCTCCTCTCTCACAGAACCGGCTAAAGTCCTCTACTGTCCAGTTTCGTGATCGGCTTGAACAGCAAGGTGTACGAGGGGCGAGGGCTGATGTCACTCCTCCTCTCTCACAGAACCGGCTAAACCCCCTACTGTCCAGTTTCCTGATCGGCTTGAACAGCAAGGTGTACGAGGGGCGAGGGCTGACGTCACTCCTCCTCTCTCACAGAACCGGCTAAAGTCCTCTACTGTCCAGTTTCGTGATCGGCTTGAACAGCAAGGTGTACGAGGGGCGAGGGCTGACGTCACTCCTCCTCTCTCACAGAACCGGCTAAAGCCCCCTACTGTCCAGTTTCCTGATCGGCTTGAACAGCAAGGTGTACGAGGGGCGAGGGCTGACGTCACTCCTCCTCTCTCACAGAACCGGCTAAAGTCCTCTACTGTCCAGTTTCGTGATCGGCTTGAACAGCAAGGTGTACGAGGGGCGAGGGCTGACGTCACTCCTCCTCTCTCACAGAACCGGCTAAAGTCCCCTACTGTCCAGTTTCGTGATCGGCTTGAACAGCAAGGTGTACGAGGGGCGAGGGCTGAGGTTCGAGCCCGACCGCAGCGGCGTCAAGCGGGGCTCGCCGACCCGCTGTCTCGACATCGCCTTCGTCGGCGAGTACCTAGGTGAGTCTGTTATTTATTTTATTTTTTTCAAGGAGGTTAGCTACTGACTGCAGGTAACGCGCGATAGTAATCTCACGGCCCTCTGAGTTGGTCAGGTTGGCAATATGAGGGAGAATAATTTAGTTTTTCTAACCCAAAACTAATGAACTCTGTAGTGGGAGTCAAACAGTTTTATTGATGGAACATAAACATATATTTTCGAGGATTCGAAGATATTAAAATGATTTAATTGCGTTTGGTATCTCATTACTAAATTGCTACATTACTCTCCCTCATACTGTAAACCTGGTCAAATCAAAGGGCCGCTTTTTCATCAACTAAAGCATTGTCGCGGTACATACAGTACAGACTCTAACTTCCTCGGTACTTATCAAGCCCAAAACAAGGTTGTTACTTGTTAAATTAAAAAATGAATACAAAGATAAATAAATGAATACAATAAATTTTATTGTGCTCATGCATGAAGGAAGTTTTGGTGCAGGTAGACGTGCAAAATTTATTCTATAGCCGACATACTTGAAAACTGTTGAAAGGGGTTAAATTAGAATTTAACTCGTCGTAACCGATGATCTCTAATGTTCCTAAACCAGTGGAATGTTGTATATGTTTTAGCAGGAATAATGCACAACTTGCCTTGTTTTCTGTTATCGGCGACTTTACATTAGGTACCCATTAATTTAAAAAAACGTCAAATGGAATCGCATATATATGTGGATTTTATGGAACCTACCGAAACCTTCTATCTTAGAAATCCTCTTAGGATATCCTCATTCGAAATTTTTACACTGGCAGAATTCAAGTTGACAACTTTAGGATCCCAAAAAATAAAAGTGTATTAGCCCACCATTTGCTTCTTGTCCGCTTCATGCAATTGATCTGAATTGAATCCAAGATTGAAAGTGTCATTGCCACTATGACCCGAACACCATAAATATAGTTGGCGCTCCTCTCACCACGGCTGTACAGGCTGTGAAGAAAGATTATAGCCATTCACGGATATGTTAATTAGCTATTGTTAAAAGTAATCTCTAGTTAAAAACCTCTTTCACACATCAATTATTTTGTAGCCTTTGGTGTAATTAACTTGTTCGAATTAATTACAGCTGGTTATTTTATTGTTTTAGAAAAATATCCGAAGTCTCTGATGATGATGACAGCGATAAATTTGGCCAAATACTTTGTTGAAAGTAAAATAATTCCAAAAAGGCATTTTGCTATTTCTTTCATGAAGAAAAAACACCTAGAGAGACCAGAGAGTAATCGGAAGAACGAACTAAAGGCTAAAAAGAAGAGACAAAAAGAGTCATCTACGTCTAAATAGTATTCAAAATATTGACAGTAAAATATGCATCGGCAAACATTTTGCCAAACTATGTTTTGTTATTATTTATAATCGTAAGTAAAATGTGGCTCATAAACAATAAGACAATTATTTCACTTGTCACAGAAAACAAATCAAGAACCTAGGGTTAAAGAGGCAACCATATGCAGGAGAGTTTTTGGCGCCTAAAAGAATAATAAGAAGAACGTTGGTGAAATATTTGTGTTTCAACGCCAGAGGCATTTTTTACGTTTTGATCAGCAAGGTCCAAACCCAGGTCTTGTTACTTTTTAACGGCAACTTTTTGTTAAAAAGCTTCATTAATTCATAGCCCAATAAAAAAATGGCGCGGTTAGATAGCAACGAAAGACCCGGGTTTGGATCGTTCCAGATCAAAACATCAACAAATTTCTCTTGGCGTTGAAATGCACATTATACGGACTCGTTTAATCAACCAGCTGATTGGGCATGTCTCTTACATGGTATGCATGAGTGCCGAGTAGATGTTGCAAAAAACCGACTTGTCATCGGACATGTATCGCAAATTCTTTGTATTTGGACAGTTTTCCTTGAAAAAACGTCACCACTTCTTCAGGGTTTTACTAGGGGTTTCGATTTATTATTCTGTTCTCGCTGGTTTCAATTGATAAAAAACATCCAATTGACTAATCGGAAAACTCCTAAAAAGAATTCAACAAAATAAATTGTTTCCAGTTTCGGCCGCTCGTTGGCTGGCGGCGTGGGAGAGAGACAGAACGTCGTAAACTCATAAAATGCCAACACTCTGCTGGCCCAAGCTCGAGTTGTTATAATTACCGGCTTTATGAGATGCCATAACACCAGTCCATAAACAGGCGGTCCCGGGCATAACGAGACTCGAACAGCTGTTTGGGAGGAAAACTGGAAAAAGTTTGAAACATAAGTTTAGTTGTAATGATGGGTTATAATTGGGTGATTCATCCAAAAAGTACCTAGTAGACCGAGCCTTGCTCGGAAATATTTCAGTTTTATGAGTAGGGGGCTACACCCCATTTCTTAAAAAATTAAGTGCCTTTCTTTATACACTTTAATACTTGCATTCTTTATTTAAAACGCTGAAATAGTTATCCTCTTTGACACATGGCTGAGTCTCAAAAAGCTGTTATGATAAGGTTACACTTTACACATTGCATTGAACCAATGTAATGGTCAGGAAAATCAATGATCGGGGTCAATAAAAATGTGTAGTAGTATATTTCATCACCAAGACGGAAAGTGACGCTTGTCGTACAAGGAATAAAACCGAGGTCTCTAAACGGGAAATGAGACATGAATTAAATACATTAGCACGAAGGAAATATTCGGCGCCATATTGAGATAATTGTACAATCAAGCGTTTACACAAGAATTACTTCAGACGAGAACTAATCACTTCAAGACAAGGTCAGATGGTTCTCATGGTGTGTGTTCGACTCCTCGTCACATGTTTGGCCAGCATTAGCCAGTAATGGGCCGTATCTTCGCCTCGATTTACGGCTGGTTCGCTATTTATGCGCATGCGGTCCAGGTAATTGTTTGCTGTGCGGACGGTATTTCTTCCACCTGCCGGATTTGTTGTTGTACGCGTGGTTCGTGACGGTTTAGCGAGCCCGATTAGCGGGAACCAGGCCTACATCCGTCCGGAACGCCGGGGCCGGAACGGGAACGGAGGGTGAACGGGGAACGGGGGAAAGAGAGGTTGGAAGATGCCAGCAGAGGTAAATATACTTGGGCGTTTTCTGTTTCATTATATGGGTTCCAAGCGTTGAATTATGTTCCTTAAACAAAAATGTAAACTCAAGTGGTTGTAAGTTTGATTTTTAGCATTTAAATAAGAAAAGTCATATTCGTTCCTCACTTCTATCGAGATATTTGACTTCTTTACGCCTCTGTCCAAGGAGCATCAATGAACATTTTTCAATGCAGGAATCACTACTCTTTCACAAACTTCATTTATGATGTCAACGCCATAGTCAAACGAACCGATTCTAATTATTATTTTGTTGTTAATCTGCTTTGCTTGGACTGTAAGAATCAGTCAAGATCAAAATACAGCGTGTAATCTATCGATACAGTGTCTTTAAAGTTAGTTATCTGTTAACTGTGAATTAGTAATTTCCAAATTTCAATCTCTCATAGCCTGAGAAGTTCTTATGGAATGAAACAAAGGTAAACAATGTCAGAGTAAATAGTTCGTTATTTCGAAAATTATATTTTTATTGGTCTTAACGCTTTTCGAGGTAATAATTACAATTACACACTTTCATTACATTAACACCTGATTGATAAAAATTCATTTATAATGTTATGTTATGTTTTGTTTTGCATGCGTGAAATTTTTTTTTACTAATCGCTATAATGGAAAACGTCCGCAAAAATTAAAACTAACACTTATTAATGGAACGTTTATTATAATCGTTTTAACATAGAGTCCTAGTTAAAGGCAAATTCATACAGGTTTTAAAGTTTAATTTCCCTACTACAGTGGTATATTCGACAGTGCAGTTACTGTGGGAGCTGCCCGGGTCACTGAATCTTCAGCCGTACAAGCGCGGCGTTGCCCAACCTGTGGAAGCCCTGTGGATTTATCGCCGCCAACAAACTGACACTTTTTATTGTTCCCCGTCCTCGTTTTCACACAGTAGCCGACCACCGTAAATCAAGACGATTGTTATCTCGGGATCGGTTATCTCGAGATCTCGAGATCTAAGGATCCCCGAGGTAACCTCTCACTTCCCGGCCGACGCCGACGCTGGGTCTCGCCAGCTGATGCGGGGGGGGGGGGGATCGTGAGATGAAAGTTTGCAGAAGATAAATAAGTTCAACTAAACTTTAAACGGCGGTTGAAGTTTTATTGATAAAATAGTTAATTGAGTAAAAATAACTATTAAGTTATTAACTCATCACACGACTCCAGAGACAAAAAACGGCGTTGCAGTGTATGGGAGTCGCCTTCCCATCAGATAGTGAAAAAATTGATAATACATAGTTTTTAGAAAATTCTTACATGATTTCATCCTTTAGTGCAAAGGTTTATTTACCGAAAGCAGCATGGTTGCTGCTTTGGCTTCTTCTTATGTTAGTTATTTTTCTTGTTTTGTTGTGCTTTGAAACACAAACCATTTTAATATGTAAAGGATTTTAGACTTATTTCAAGGAATATACAGAACCCATATTCAGTCATTGTGTCAATCATACATCTAAATAAACGGTATCAGCAAACTGACACATACTTTCTCCCTTAGAGCCATTTAAAGCAAGAAAGCCTGCAAATAAAATAAAATAAATTTACATTCATCTCATAAATGAAAACCAAATTTTATAAAAATTACTAAGTAATTAACGAAGATGTCGTTTTTTAAATATCAGCCATAAAACAACATTATAATACCCCCGTTGCAGCAGACCTGCATACTCAGCGAATTTCAAGTGCAAAACAACATATTTCAATCCAACATAGCGAAATTTGACATGTTTTTGTAAGCTCCATAAGAATAACATGGGAATGAGTATGCAGGTTTGCTGCTACAGGTATATAAACTGGTTGGTTTTAATTCAATATTTAGTAGATCTGAACTAGAAGAAGCCATTTACCAAGTTTTATCAAGATATGTTGAGAAATAAGCGAAATATAGAATTTTACTTATTTCCCATAAGGTTAACATTGAGACAACGTACTGTGTTTACCACTTTCAATATCTCGGTAACCAATGGACATAGAGCAGTAATTCAAAATACTAAATTGTTTGTTTTTTTGAGCTGAATTCAATGGTGCCAACAAAAATTTGATAAATTTTATTTTTCTATGTGAAAAACTCAAAAAACCCATTTTTGGGGGGTTTTTCCCCTTTACCCCCCCTTCCGGTGGTCCGATTGGGCTGGTTCACGAACTCGTCCGAGTGATTACCACTTTACACGTCTGTACCAAATTTCATTAAGATCGGACCATATTTACGGCCGCTATCGTGTTAACAGACATATATATATATATATATATATATATATAGATATATAGATATATAGATATATAGATATATAGATATATAGATATATAGATATATAGATATATAGATATATAGATATATAGATATATATAGATATATATATAAAAATTCGAACAAATGGTGTTTTTTGCTTCTGGGGACCCCAAAATGAAAAGTTAACATGGTCTCGGACTTAGGTCTTACCATGAGTACTACCGTAATAGCTTATTCCTTTAAGGAAATTCGCTAAAATGTACTGCGTTTACCGCCAAACGGAAATATCAATTATATCTGCAAGTAGTTGACATAGGCTAATAATTCAAAATTGATTAAATTTTGATTATTTATTTTTCAAAACCAAATTTGATGGTTGAAAGTATATTTTGGCTAATTATTACAGTTTTAAGTAAATTTGAAAAAAATTGAATTTTTTATCACCTAAATTCCTATGGTTCCTAAACCTAAATTTTACAGATATTTGGGTGGTGTCACTTTGTTTTTCATCTAAAGCACTAAAAACCAAGAAATTATTATCAAAATCGTTTGAACCATTTTTGAAAAATTTGGATTTCTATAGTTTTTATGGGGTAAATCCCCTTAAAAATCAAAAAGTAAAAAAACGAAAAACGCCTGGAGATATCATGGTTTAATACCTACATGCCAAATTTCATGAAAATCGGAACACTGGTGTTTTCTCTAGCTCTGTTTACTTACTTTTACACATCCACTCACACATCTACATCTACACTCACGGACGGACAGGCACCACTCCTAGAATAACTTTTTTGGATTGAGGGAGCACTAAAACGATTATATCCACTATCAACTCAAATTCAACAATTTTGAAAACAACACTTTCTCTATATACTATGTATAAGGGGGGGGGGAGTAAAAAATATGAATGAAATATGCTTGAAATCAATATAGTTTACTATTTGTATTTATTTTTTTATAATTTTTAAAAAAACTTTTATTAGTAAAGTAAAATTTTACTATTGCCCCAATTTATCATACACAAAAAAGGTTTTTTTGGCATTTACTCGATCAAAGTACTAACTCCACTGTGTCAGCACAAATTTAATAACTTGTAATGACCACGGACCTCTTAATCACCGTCACGGGAGGTTTCTTTACTATCAAGTAAAGATCTCATGGGACCAATTAAGTTAAAATATCGTGATTACTCGAGTCACTGGCAGCGTTTTGTGGAAAGGTCGAAGTCGCCAGCTCAGAAAATTGCTGCTCTTCCTGCTTCTTGGAACTTATAATTGGCATCTCAAAGCGCTCCTCGTCTATTGTGCCGCGCCGTCTCACTGAATACACTTTTATTTAAGTGTAATCAAAATACACTTGCACCTCTGGGCAGTGTTATCTGTATAGTTAATCGATAATTTATTTTTGGCTTAACATTAGGAATTCTTGAAAATTGTGTTTGACGTAAGGGAAAGCTCTACTTATTATCACATCAAAGCGTTGATTTGTCTAGAGAACCGTAAGCAAAATTTTTAATCCATACCCGGGGTAGGTTTCTCATTTTGTAATCTGAAAATTCAAAGAATGAAAAGACATAACTTTCTCTAGGTAGGAAGTATAATAACAGTTTACAAGAGGCAGAGTATGGCATACAGACCAAATTGTTCAAATTGACCATATATCCCGGGCATGTACCAGTTGAGATTCCTACTTTGAGAATAGCAAAAGAAGAGGACACGGCAAAAGGACAGAATTTGGTTATCCAACATGACAAATATTCCCTCACCTGGATTCCTCCATGTTTTTAGACTGAAGGACTTCTCTTATTTCACCAAACCCATTTTTCACAGCCGATTAAGAACGGATATATTGGTTCGTTGAGCCTTGAGGGTGAAACCGAATGAATGTTGAAAAACTGAAAAGGCTTAAGTCCTAAGAGTTAATGCCTTTGTATTGCAGCTTATTCCTTTTTGAATTTTTCTTTCTGCTGAGTTGGTAAATTTGCTTCTGGGGCTAATTTTCTGTCCTGCCCCATCCTCTACGTTTCTGATAGTTCATTATGTCATAATTTATAATAGATGACCATCGAAAATGCCAGTGGAAGACTACTCATGAAGTAGAATATACCACAAGAAAACTATTTTCTTTTTAGATAAACTTTATCTGTATGATTGACGCTGTTACAATTCTTTACGACTTGTAAATAAAGAACATTGTCCATTGTCCTATTGCATGACTAGCGGTATTGACTTCGAATCTTGGAAAACACATTTCATTTCTCGGATGAAGGCTTTCTTCTTTAGTTTGTGCTACAATTTGAACCTAACACAATTATACTGAGCCGCTTAGAGTTTATACATATCAACGATTTCGCATGTTCTTTTAGATAATGCAATGAATAGTGTAATGATTAATTACAGGTAAATTGCGATTCTTTTCTTTACCTTCGACAAGTTAACTTGAAGTAAAAGGTGAGAGGAGTTACTGGGATGTCCCAATCCAGTTTGACTTATTCACTTTGGACTCTTGGATTCCAAGTACTCGTCACAAACGTAATGCTTACAAACCTTACAATCCTGTGCAGTTCTGAACAGATTTTAATAGTTTAAGGATTCATTGGAGAGAGCTCAGCTTGTTTATACCACAAAATTTATGAAGGTTCTAAAGGACCCAAAGTTTGGTATTCGTCCATGCAATTTTACATTGTAATTCAAATTTGAAGGAAACCGGCTAAGTATATTAACAATTAACACAATTCCAACAGCAATCGATCACATGTAAAAACTGTTAGTATATGTTTCAATGTTACATCTTACAGAAAAGAACCGAAATTAAATTAATGGAGTTCTAGAAGTCTAACCTTCATAATACTAGACACTCAGTTCTTTTCAGTAACACAAAAAAAGGTGCAGCCCTAGCTACAAAAATGTCATAATACTAAAAGGCCTGCTTTGAAAGCTTGAACCAATTCTCCAAAGGTTTTCATAATCCTTGACACTTGATTAAATCTGATTCAAGTTTGCAGCCTTGATTAAAATTGAAAAATATTTGAAAAAAGATGATCAATTGCTTTCAAGTTTTATTCAAGTTATAGCAACAGATACTTTGACCCATGCCTCAAGCTTCAATAAGACTTAAAAATTTGCCTCGGAGTGTTTGAATCAAGTTTTCGAGTCTTGTAAAACAAGTCTTATTCATGTTTAAGTAAATTTCTTCTTGCCATCCGGATATACCAACCCTTCGAGTAAACTGCAGAAAGAGCGCACGTAGAGGAAGAGGAAACCAGCAACCTCGCATGTGCATAGTTAGCTTCTCTTCCCGACGGAAGCCACATCTTCCCTCCAATATAGATACACCGTGATCAGAATGGAAAGAGACTGGTTCACAGAAACAATTAAAATGGCACAGTAGTCGGGCCTGGGAGTCGTCGCGGACTGACGGACGGACGGACGCACGGACGGACTGACGGACAGATTTATTGTAATGGCCGCGGTCAGCTGTCCGTCAGGACTAATGGTTTATTGGGGGGGACGCGACTGTACCGCGGCGCTTTGTTATGGAAATGTACGCTCTGTTCTGGGGAAAATGGAACTAGTTTTCTTTCGGTGACGAGGCGAGTTCATTAGTGGCGATTTGTCAGTGAGTTATGCGACTGTTGACACCGATATTCGACTCGCACGAAACGCTTGATGTTCTGGTTCGCGGTTGGGGGTGGGACGGGGAAATGCAAATAAGGTCGTAATAAGTAATGAATGGACGTTCGATGTTACTAGTTGATTTTTCATTCTACTTTATTGCCGTTTACAATATTTACTTGAAGCTTAATATACTTGAAGCTGGAAAATATATTTCTGTGTCAAATAAATGTTTCATTGCTGATTAATGGCTCTGAAAATGGTTAAAAATATATCTAACCAAGAATAAATTTTATTTGAAGTTATTTGACAAGAAAGTAACATTTTCCAACAGGAGAGATCTTCCTCGACCTCCGATGATCGGATAAGATCCAGGTAATTAAAAATTGCTCGACGGCATTTGCGTACCATCACCTCACATGAGCAGACGACTCAGGCTAAATAAACAAAAAACCCTTCAAAACCTTTTGATTTATATCAAAAAAACCTTTCGAAACGGGCAACAAAGAACCTTCTATTTTTGGATCGCTTACATCTGGCTAGGGTTATCATTATGTTAAACGATTATGAATGGGTAGAATCAGGGGCAAGGGCAGTGCGTGTGCTACTACAATTAGTGGCAAAACTCTAGCCTTCTTGTCAAATTACAGGTCTCCAACAGTTGTGAGAAACTTGTAAATAATTGGGGGCTACTGCACAAAAAACGTGGCCGGGGGGCCCGCACGGCTGTCGGGGCCCTGCCGAGCGAGGGGGGTGTTCGCTGCTGGGGCACCGGGCCCGGAAAAGCGTGCAGCGGCACTGCAGGTGGGTATGAGGAGAGTAGGCCTACTTCTGGAGCAGGAAAGAACTAAATTTCCTGCTCCTACTTCTGGAGCAGGAAAGAAGCCTTTACCCTACTAAGCCAGTTTTATATCTTTCTCTTATGAAATATAGGAAAACAAGTAGTTAATCTATATTAACTAAAGTCATCGCGCCTTCTTCCGACTAATGGGAAGTTTAAATTAACAAATTTAATGTTCATGCTCTGTGCTTGGTTTATCAGGGTGAAAAAGAAAACCGTGCTTGTTTGTGTAATAAAGTAGCTACTTTAAGGTGACTTTTTAAAAAGCCATAATGTGGACACCGATGCTAATAGCAGGCTAGTAGTTGGATGAATTTATATTAAAGATTTGCAACCAGACAATATGCTCCACCGTCAAATGTGTTGGTAATTATTCAGCAAAAACGTATCCCCAGCTTATCAACAGATTTGAATACGTATAATTAAATTAGCTGTATCGAACATTTTTCCTATGTGTATAAATTTGTATATCCTTCTAAAATCTTCACTGAAAATATCTTTATTAAAATTTGAGGATAATGAACTGATTAATATAAATCAATATTTTGAAAAGAAAATTACTAATTAACATTTAAATAAAAAAAACCTGGGCAAACCACTGTTTTACTACCTCCAACCTCGTTTGCGGTGGGGATTTTTGAGCCCAATAACATACCTAAACCAAAAGATCCTTTAATTAAAACCCGTTTTAGGAGCTATAACCATAACCAAGGTCCCTCATAAACCTACGAGCAGCTGCCTTTCACGGCCTGCCGGCCGGTGCCATAACAGAGTGGCTTGGCGTTGGCTTGGTCCAGGTCTCGGTTTGGTCATGAGCAACATTTGAATACACAGAGCAATGACCAGAATGTAATGAACAACCAGAATACACAGAGCAACGAATAGAATACATAGACTGAACCCACAGAGTAACAAACAATACACAGAGCAACGACCACGAATACACATAGGAACAACCGGAATACAGAGAGCAACGAATAGAATACATAGACTGAACCCACAGAGTAACAAACAATATACAGAGCAACGACCAGAATGCACAGAACAACCATAATACACTGAGCAACGAATAGAATACACAGACTGAACTCACAGAGTAACAAACAGAATACACATAGCAACGTCGGTAGCCGTTCCCGCACGCACAGACACAGACCGACTCGTGTTATTAAGTGTTCACCAACAAGACAGGTTTTACCACAAGTGGCCTATATCATTACAATAAACATCGGCTTGAACCCATGTTTTATGTGTTCTTAATACCCAACAAACGTTCAACGGTCTGTTACAGATTATAATAACAGCATGCTCTCCGACTCATTATGTCCGGCTATTGTTCGTTCCTCGGTCTGCACAACCGTCTGTCTCTCTGCGGTTTTCAATTTTCTATAAAAGTAGCCGTTGTTTGCGTCTTTATTGGTTTTTTAAGATTCCTGAGTGTGCGGAGTGAAATGATTGCAAGGCTTTTGATTTGGTGGAGGATAACTTTTAAACACTGTAATTGCGGGACTTATACGTTTTCTAGGTTGTCACAAGATAAGATATGTTTTTAAGTTAGTATCCTATAACGTTAAACTGCGTTATTGAAGTTTTGGCTCTGTGCTTACTGGCCTTTTTTTTTTAAAAAAAAGGATGTGTTCGATCAATTTTTTATGTAGCTATAAGAAAAATATATAAGTAAATACATGATTAAAAGTTCATAGGCTTTATATTTGATATTATTAAATACCCCCGTTGCAGCAGACCTGCATACTCAGCGAATTTCAAATGCAAAACAACATATCTCAATCCAACATAGCGAGATTTGACATGTTTTTGTAAGCTCCATAAGAATAACATGGGGAATGAGTATGCAGGTGTGCTGCTACAGGTATATTAAAACTGGGTGATTTTAATTCAATATTTAGTAGATCTGAACTAGAAGAAGCTATTTACCAAGTTTTATTGAGATATTTTGAGAAATAAGCGAGATATAGAATTTTACTTATTTCCCATAAGGTTAACATTGGGACAACGTACTATGTTTACCACTTTCAATATCTCGGTAACCAATGGACATAGAGCAGTGTTTCAAAATACTAAATTGTTTGTTTTTTTGAGCTGAATTCAATGGTGCCCATAAAAATTCGATAAATTTTATTTTTCTATGTAAAAAATTCAAAAAACCCATTTTTGGGGGGGTTTTTCCGCATTTACCCCCCCTTCCGGTGGTCCGATTGGGCTGGTTCACGAACTCGTCCAATTGATTACCACTTTACACGTCCGTACCAAATTTCATAAAGATCGGACCATTTTTGCAGCCGCTATCGTGCTAACAGACACATATATATATATATATATAAATTCAAACGAATAGTGTTTTTTGCTTCTGGGGGCCCCAAAACGAAAAGTTATAGTGGTCCCGAGCTTAAGTCTTACCATGAGACCTACGGTAATAGCTTCTTCCCTGTAGGGGAAATTCGCTAAAACTATTGGATCCGAGCGCACGGAATCGTGCGCTACTCTAGCAGAGCGATAATTCAAATGGCGACAAATTTAAAACACAATCATGCTAACACGATCCGTCTTGAGGGTTATGTTTACACAAATTAAAAAATAACAGCAATTAAATTATCCAGCTGATCATTAGCGGATGTCTACGCCCTAAGAGGAACATCCATACAAAGTTTCAAGGTTCTAGGTCAAGTAGTTTGGGCTGTACGATGTTTCCACTGAGTGGTATTTGACAAATATACAGTAGATACGCCAACACGAAATTTGTCTTTTGAACTCCTCCGTCATTTCTTAACCAATTTTGATCATTGTCAGCTCATTGGAAAGAGCGTGTCGCGTAGATTTGCAAACTGGCCTTACATTTTTGAAAAAGTCCCTTGGGCTCTGCCCCATTGGCTTTTAAAGTTCCCATGTTATCCTTATGAAGAACATAATTGTTTACATTTTGCAAAATGTTACAAAATTTTTCATAAAGCATTCTTCTTACATTCAGTTCTTACAGTTCTTACATTCATTTAAAGCATAAAGTGTGGAATGTAAGAACTAACACAAACTCAAAATGTAATAAATATGATTGCTCAGATTATAGCTTTGTCCTGATTATAGCTTGAATAGGCTAAAACATGGCTGTTAAGTTGTAAATACACACTCTACCTCGTCACATTACGGATACTGATGAATATCTACTACATATTTGTCAAATACCACTCAGTGGAAACATCGTACAGCCCAAACTACTCGACCTAGAACCTTGAAACTTTGCATGGATGTTCCTCTTAGGGCGTAGGCATCCGCTAAGAACGGATTTTACAAAATTCGTAGTTTAAAGTGGTTTTTGGCGAGGCCGAAGTTTTCAAATTTTCCCATTTAAAAGTATGTTGGACGATTTTTGTTTACATTTTTAATGTTCATAAAACAATCAGCTGGTAATTAGCTTCGGAAATGTATACGTTGATACAGATGATAATAAATTGATTTCTTTGATCATGGCTTCATTGATTTTTGTTGATTTGTTTCAAGGACATAATTATGTACAATATAAAAGTTACATTTAGTATAGATAAAATCCACCATTAATTAGTTAAGTGGCACCATCTATATTTCGGTAGCGGGAGTTACGCAGTTTTAAACGTGAAGAGCATACTGCATTTTGTGGCTGAGACTAAATCCCGGTAAGATGGAAAGAGAAAAGAACAGTGGTTTTTCAGTCACAAATAGAATGTGCTGAAATGATATGATTCTTTGATCTACTTATGTAAAATCCCCGATTGTAAGTTATATTTATACTATCTTTTCTACTGTATTTTTGTCAAATACCACTGACCTATCCTATATACAGCCAAAACTACTTAACCTAGAACCTTGAAAATTTGCATGGACGTTCCTTACAGAGCGTTGACATTCACCAAGAACGGATTTTTTTAATTCGAGGTTTTTAGAGGTTTTTCGTGGAGCTGAAGCTTTGAAAATGCCCCATGTTAATGTAATGGATGATATTTTGTTTAAATTTCCAATTTTATTCAATCAAGCATATTAGCTTCACAAACGGATACGTTGTTACAGCTGATTTATTATTTGATCCCTTTTATCATGGTTTTGTGGTTGTTTTGATGATTTTGTTAGGTTATTCGTACTATATAAAAGTTACATTTGGTTTAGTTTCGTACCTTATACGTTCAATCATAAGCTCATTATGTGGTACCATCTTTTTAGGCAGCGGGAGCTATAGTTATTTCCTTAGGCCGTCCTTCATGTTTTTAATTACAATCATGCCAGTTACAATAATTTGGCAAATTCCTTTTTCATCTAATTCGACGGTGTCCCGGCTTTTCACGGAAAAATAAATGCTGCAATCAGTGGTTGATCTTAAATTATTCCTACCCGTCCATATTTTAAGTTAAAAACTAAGTGAATCGAGTTTGAGATACTGCCCACGGATAGCACCATACCTGTTTCGAACATTCAGCCCTTTACTGTACTTAATTGATGCCCTACTAGGCAATCCAGGGACGTAATGGTAAATCTACAAGGAAGTACCTTAAAATCGACACATTTGGTGTTAAAATCGGTCCGGCCGTTTTCGAGTTATAACGGTGAAAAGAAAACCTTCACTATCTACTGTGGTATCCTACATCCTACTGTGGTATCTACATTTTATCCTACATTCCGCCATAAAACAAACATATCTCTACATGACATATTCCTTGATATAAATATTTTCTATTCAGTCCTCTAGATTCTTCATATCAAGGTTAGACGATAATTTTTATCGTGAGCGAGGCCTCGGGTTCTGCTAGTTAATTATATAGAAGATATCTTTATAATTTTTCCCATGAAATTTTCTTTTCAGTTCCGAAACTTTTATATTTAAGTACGAATAATGTTTTAGTAAAAGCGGTATGGGAGGAGATAAAGAATACAAGGACTTTTTTGAGATTCCTGAGCTTTATGTTTTGACATTTTAATAATTAAAACTATTTTTATGATTGGAGTGTCGAATCATTAAGCTTTTTCTGAAGATGCCATAATGTAATCTTTTCTCTTCATAGTTCTCTAGGCTTCATGGGAATGAAAGTTCCCATACTATAATTAATGAATGCAATTTTGTATTGAGTTTTCCTGATATATCATTACATTTTTCTTTCTCGATGGTGTCCCGCTTCTCAGGAAAAAATAAACAAATAATTGTAAATAAAAAATACAACAGCTGTTCAGCCCTTTTTATATTTCTGCCCTTGAGGAAAGTTTGATCGAAAACCATTTTATTCCTGGGATTTTCTCCTTGAGACCTTTCACTCAAGCATTGAAGTATAGGACATCGAAGTAAATATTTACATCGATGATATAAGGTTGATGGGTGGCAGACTTATTCTTTTCTCAAAGGTTAGGGGTAATTTGAGCTTTAAATATAGAAGAATATCTATTTAATTAAATTTAATCAAACTTTTTAACCGTCTCAAAAAATATACTACTTGTTTTGAGTTACAATGTCTTAACAGATACCATACTGCATAAAGGAAACATGTAGATTTATTTAATTTCTTACGGAGAAACTACTAGTGTCCTCATGCATTGGCAACAGAATCCGGAGAGGCCAGTAGACCAGATCGGGATCTGGTGGGGTCCAATCAGTCCAAAACCGTGAGCCCAATCAGGTGATGTGGTTTTTGTGGCGCAGCGTGCGGATCGGTACACGTCTCTCGCGCCAATTAAAACTGTTCGTGTGTCTGTGTGTGTGCGTGTGTTTGTACGTGTGTGAGAGTGTGTGTGAGCACACCCAGGTGGTCCACATCTTGTCCCTCGGTTAATCAATGTGACGTCACCACACTTAGATTCTCGCACCTGATTCTGATTTATGTCCCGCGCAACCTTGATTACAAAAAATGTACAAGATAACACTTCAATTTTTGCGCTTTGAAGTTTAAATGAGATTATTTTAATGAGGAGCATTGTTCACAACGGATGACAAATTTAGACTTAAAGATCGTGACGAGTATCAGCTCTTTAACGCTGAAACAGCTCGTTTCTCAATGACTGACATGGCATTGCCGATCAATTTTGTATTTTGAGTTAAATGGTTCTTGGATTCTTGCTAAGTCTGAATTCCGTTTCGAAAGTAAAAATATTGTTCATAGATTTTTTATACAATAGCAATCTTTGGATTTTGATATTTGTCACCTTTCTAATTGAGGAGTTTGTCTCACACTGCCAACAAAGTATTAGTTCACACGCTTTTATAAATATTCTTGGACTACTTAGTATTACAGATTGAATTTAATGTGATTTTCAATAAGATCCTCTTTATAATATATAGAATTGTTTGAAAGTAACACTGTTATAAGCAGGTATGCAGTATACACACGCTAGAACCCACAGACTTCATCACCACTTGTATTTAATAGACCTTCCCGATGAGGCTTGTAACTAACTCTAATGGACTCACTTACTCCGAGTTTATAGCGTTATTATAAAACAGCCCGATAAACAAACCAAGGACACACAAATGAAATCCGTAGAACGACTTATAGTCCGTAATTAAAACTAATCATCGGATTAAATTAATCCCGACCATCGTCTGTTTAATTTCCCAGGACAAATTGGACCGGTGAGCGAGTCGATCAGTGGCAATCAGCGTAAACAAACAAGGATGTAAGCGATCCCTCACCTAACGACGCCTCGGCCCCATTATCGTAAACTATTTTAAATTGGTGGAATCACCGGGAAGGTAATTATAATTTAGCATTTGCCTTAATCACAGGGCCCGGACGGCTACGACCGGCCTCGTGTAATTATCACTCTTAAAAATCAATTGTGCGAGCGGATTCGATTGACGTCTGGAAGACCGCTCTCGGTCGGGGGACTTGCAGTAGGAAACCGACCCGTGAGCGAATCAGGGGGTACAATAAAAATACAGTAAGCAAGAATAGCAAGATTCTTTAATCCAGTATACGCATAGACTTTGCAATAAACGATTTATATATGAATACTTATAATAAAAATACCATTTTAAATGCTTTGGCGATAGATTGCACTCTTGGAAGATTCAATTTCTAGGTTTAGAGTTCTAGGTGAAGAGAATTAATTAGAATTAAATATATTACTAGTGGACATCAGCAGCTTTAAGATTGCATATTTTTAGACGGCCTTTTGATACGACAATACTCAGCTGTTTCGTGAAATTACAATTCCTGTGTCAAATCTTATGGAGAAATACGCAACTTTAGGGGCTTTCTATAACTCTCCCCTGAAACATAAATTTTTTGTCTCATAAAATTTTGACCAGCCACATTGATAAATTATGTTTAAAGCTAGCTAAATCCTTGTTCCCAATGAGAAGCCTATTGGCTATTAGTACCAAAGAAATGGTTAACATTGCTTAATATGCACTTTTTGAAAGTAAAACAACGTTACGTTGAGGAAGTTCTTCCCGAGCGAACTTACACCGGGTTATTATCATACATAAGAAAGCGTTCAGAATTAATTATAGAAGGCTTAAAAATGATACAGCTGCAAGGCAATTTTCATAAGCTTGAACATCTTGAATGTTAGTTGTTAATATATACTATAACCAGCAATTATATTGGGAAATTGTAGAAAAATTCCAAGACAACGAGATGTCTCCAACTATGACAGCATGACGAAGAAAAGACTTCCACCTGCAACCACATCACTTAATTATCACTGTATGAGGAGAAACCCTCATATGCAAGAGCGACATTTTTTCAAAGCCCTTTCTGGTTCAACCAAGTCTATAAACGACAACAAAACACAAAGCCAACTTAAAATCGTGATTAGCTGAAAGAACAATGTAAAATGGCTTTTAGAGTGGAGATGACTGAAGAATTATTTCAATTAATTTATATCTATCGTATTATGTTGACGGTGGTGTATAAATCATCATTACCTGCAAAACCTTTATGCGCTGACCTCTTTGAACGACATTATTATTATTTATTATTATTAATTATTGAACTGAATCCAGAACGGAGGGAAGAGTTTCGGTCACAGAATAAGGCCCTGACGTATTTAATTCATAAAAGTAGATTATTATTTTTCATCATAAATCGATATTATTTTTCAACACACTTACCTTTAGTCTATGTGTTATTTTTTTATTGCTTCAATAAATTTAAGGGTTTTATTTGGCCAGACGAGTCAAGAGTAGGCCAAATAACTCGGCCATGAAGCGCTGAAGTGCTACAATCTACCCTGCAGATTACATTACTGTAGGTTTTATACAATTTTTGTGGAAATATAAATTGTAAAATAGAATTTAAAGAGTTTAGCAATAAGCTACTTCCAAAAATAAACCTTAAACTTCGGGACCGAGGTCGAACATTGGACTCCCTGTTATCCGGACACCTTTTAACCTAACATTAATTTAACCGGATTGTAGGCCTACTCTACGCCAATAACATCCTTTTATCCGGGCGATTTTTATCAACACATCGGTTCAACCAGACTTAATGGACAGGAAATGGACAATATTGCATCGACGATTCTCGTGGGAAATATTTTAAAAATAATATATATCACAAGTCAGAAACTGTAGTGGTTATTTTTTTGTCAAAGATAAAAAAGCCTGACATATTTTCTGGTATTTTGTGTTCATAGTAATTATCCCCTAAATAGTGTTTACAGTAGTTTTTACTTTTTGCCTGATAATTACTGATAGTTTCACGAGATTTCAGGGAACATTTGGTTTAATCGGAAAACCCGTTATCCGGACAGGTCTCGGTCCCAAGGTGTCCGGATAAGAGGGGTTCTGCTGTATAAACGTTTAGAGACTTTCTAGACGTCATCGTGAATTCGTAGCGGCCCGATTTTAACCATTACAAACGGAGTTTTATGATTGGCTCTGGATTGACCAATCGGAGGTGGTGAAGACCGGAAGCGGAGTGTGTTTCCGGTTGTCACCGTAATGGCGGTTTCTTCACGCCTCCCGTCATGCTCTACGGCCACTTCCTCTACAGTGAAGTTGTTGAGAGCCAATGTTACGCCTCTGCGTCCGCAAAACGCACTTCTTTTCTTGAAACTATTATTACATTAACAACACAAATTAGTGCTCATTCTTTCTATTAACAAAGACATGGGAGTAAGTTGTGGAGATGGCCAGGGAAAACTAAGAACTCAACGAAAAACCATAGAAACGTAACAAGTGGGTACTGTTGCCCTAATCGGCTCGCTGACTAGATCGGGGGGTCTATAATGTAAACATCAGACGCAAAAAGAATCAAATAAAATCAAAATCAAACTTCTTTATTGTCAAAAAACACAATTATGTGCATAACAATCGTCAGTACATAATATATATAAAATGCAGCACAACGTAACAAAAATCAAGTAAAATATTCATTCAAGCTGTAATACTCCTTAAGAACCAGAAATTTTTTTAACATGTTTTAAATTTAATCGTGTTCGCTTGACTCTTAAAGGACATTGGCAAATGGTTGTAAATCTTTATTGAGGTGAAGTAGGTTTGGTTTTCAAAAACAGGATGTTTTGTGTTTAGGGATAAGCAGGATGTGAGATGTTCGGAGATTATATTTGGAGGGAGGTTGTTTGGGAAAAAGACAGTTGAAGTGTTCCTAATAAAAACTAAGCAGTTGTTTATATTATATAAATTTACGGGAATTTTAACATATTATTATCCTTAAACACGCCTCTACATGAAGATGCTTTTCGTAAGCCAAATATAACTGGCACAGCTTTCTTTTGGGCGTTGAAGATCGATTTGATTTTTGAACTATCATGACCCCAGTTAGCAACTCCATAAGCAAGGATAGGAAAAAACATCATAATAAGCCGTGAGGAGGATTTCACAATTTGAGAAGTACGAGAGCCTGCGCAGAAGGAAGAGAATACGACTTAACCTTTTTGATTCACTATCAATGTGCTCATGGAAATTGAGATTTGAATCTATGATTATGCCCAGAAAGTTTGTGCTGGAAGATGAAATCACTTCAAAATCACCCAACATTAGTTGGTTAATCTCTGAACCTTCCCTTTTCTTTAGGAAAAAATTTACAACCTTTGTCTTGGTAGCATTTACACCAAGACCATTTTCACACAACCACTATAAAATTGAGTTTGCTTCAATAAACAATTCGACCACCAGTTTCTCTCGACATTTGATTGAAAGAGAAAGAGAAGTATCGTCAGTGAACATACAAAGAATCCCTTTGGAAACACTTTTAGCTATGTCAGAGTCGGTCACAATACTGATAAGAATACCCAGAGTGACTGGCTTCACCATCATCTTAGTTTTTCTAGTCTTTCTAAAAAAGTATTCCTCACAAACTAAAATTAAATAACTATTCAGTATATCTCGTTTATTTTATTAGTCTAGTTAGTCTCAGGAATATATAAGAAGCAGATGTAGTCAATAATCTAACGTATGTGAATAAACAGAGTTAAGGCACTGGGACCCCAAGAAAATATAAAATTAGAAAGAAAAATAAAATAAGAAATTAGGCAAGAGATTAAGAAAATATAGATATGTTTTTTTATTATGGAGTTTGTGCCATGGTTGCAATATTTTGGCCCTTCACAAATACTATCTAGAAATAAACGGTTATCAAGAGAATGACACATACTTTCTCCTGTAAGCCCAATAAATTAAGGGAATCTACAATAGAAATAACAAATTTGCAATTAAATACATAACGGGTTTTATAAAAATTTGCTAGTGAATAAGGGAGTAACGCAAATAAAACGATTCCTTATGGGTTTGTGATTTCGCTTCCATAACAATAACATAGAATAGAATAGAATAGACTAGAATAGAATAGAATAGAATAGAATAGAATAGAATAGAATTATGTTTATTTTATCAATTTTCAATTTATCACAATCATTGCACATCATAATTTCTATTTCCAGTTCATTAGTCCTCTTTTGGTCGCTCATCACTGCACAACCAAAGTAATGTCCTTTAACTTGTCAGGCTGACTTTCCCTAACTAAAGCTAAAATTAAAAAATAATGAAACAATAAGAGTGATAGTTAAAGAATATTAAAACATAATAAGAAAATTAATAGGGCCTTTTTAGGCAAAGTCTGTGTAGAGGTTCCATCACTTAGTTTGACTATTGACATTAGACTACAAAATGTTTACTACGTGTTTACTACAAAATGTAAATGTGAACTTTCTCCAAAACAAGTTAACGTAAATTAATAATTCAAAATACTGAATAAATTTACCTTTTCAAGCCGAATTTAATGGTTGTAAGTATATTTTCTTTAACAATTAAAGTTTTTGTAAAATTTGAAAAAAAATAATCTTTTAACACTAAAATCGCCATAACTACTGAATTTGAAATTTTACAGACATGCGGGCATGTAATTTTGTTTGGCATCCTAAGCACTACAAACAAAGAAATTCCTATCAAAATCGTTTGAGCCGTTTTTGAAAAATTTGTATATGGTTTTTGTTGGTTTTACGAGGTAAATACCCTTAAAAATTCAAAATTCAAAAAAATAAAAACTATGCACTCAAAAACGAATATTACGACTAACAACTCAAGTTCGAAAATTCTGAAGAAAACAATACTTTTTCCATATTCTATTTATAAGGAGAAGAAGATAAAAATAAATAAAATAGCCTAAAAATAAGTCAAAATATGTTAACATTATTTTTTTAATTTAATTTTTTGTACATTTTTCTATTAATAAATCCTAATGCCTATTATACATTTGGGACATTTTCTCACTCCAACGGTGCAAAACCGAATAAAGTACTGATATGCAGTAGTTAAATAATTAAAATGTGGTTTGTCCAACAAGTAAAAACCTTACAGGAACAACAATGATGTTTTCGCTAAAAATATATTTTGACGCAGGTCAGAACTAAACTGAACGCCTGACTGAAATAAAGTTCAAGCAGACAGATTGATATCACCGCTGCCCTTCCTTGCCATTATATGTAAATTTGAATATACTCTCCCATATAGATCCATATTCCCAGCCTACTTAATATAAAGAGGTTGCTCGTTTAGACGTTCAAAACTAAAGAAAAAATGTAAATCAGATTCAAATTGGGCCAGTTAACTATACTTAACACATTGAAAACAATGGCATTGTAAGTTTCTCATTTAATTTATATTTACTAAAATAACCATAGAGAGATATTTAGTTATCGCTTTAACCAATTTAATTAAATAAACAAAGTATAAACATTTGGTTTTTGCGGTGAAGCATTTAAACCTCTGTCCCGGTTTGGAGGTCCTAAATGGCGAAATGGCGTTGCGATTGAATTAACTAGGAAGGCATATAATCTTCCTTCAATTCAATCTGTATTCTTATACTGGTGGTATATACTCCTATAGTTTTATAATGCTGGTACATAAAACTTAGTCTCAAAAACTTATTTTTTGCAGATTATATGGCCAGACATAATCTACTCCACCTTTCATGAAAAATCAATTATAAAGTGGAACAAAGATAACATTCAGCCTTATGGGCTGTTACGTTTGTAACGAAATAAACAACGAGAACGTTAAAAAAGTAATTATAAATACTAATTGCAAAGTACAGCCTTCTGTCAAGAGAAATTACATTCCAGAGTGTAGGGTGAAGGCTGCATGAAGTAAAAAAAGTATTAATATGATTTTAATATGATTAATATGATTTAAAAGTAACACAGTAATGATTTTAATGTAATTGGATGAATTAAATACCGAGTAAATCTTTGCCCACCATCCATCATGTTAATATTGTAGTTTTTGTAACCTATTCTTATACTCAATTATGTAATCAATTGAGCACTTTGAAAAATTAATACCTGCTATGAAAACAAGTAAAATAAATAGGAAAACAAATTTTAATTGATAAAAGTAAAAAGAACTAATATATAAACAATATTAGCATTACAAGAGATCCATTCATGTTTTGTGGTTTGATAACTCCAAAGGCAAGTATTCTGCTGATTCGGCTCTATAACTATCAGGGTTGTGATTTGTTTGTTTGTTTGGAATGATATCGGGGAACATCCTCAGCATTTTACCCGCCAGGAGCCGAATTTCGTTTTAACTTTGGCTCTTGCTTTGATAATACGATACGCAAACTTATTTTGAAACGAAAACTTGAAAAAACTGCAATATTACACCAACGCTTCAGAACAGTCTGAGAATCTATTATCTAATTACTCTTAACACATTTTTTTATTTGGTAAAAAAACATTAATAACTTAATGTTGCTTGAAACACCGTTCACCCGTTATACCCATTAACCAAGGCGAATTGAATATATATATATAAAGTGAATAGTACCCGATCAGTTTAATATATTTTTTAGTACAGATAGCATTTTCATAGTACAGAAAGCGATGAAATTTAGTTTTGCGATAACGATCAAACCCCAAATTCGGACAACGTCCAACAATTTTTACTCTCTCCGCGACGCACGTGGACTCGTATCGTGGACGTTCTGCAATAATCTTGTCGCGGACTGAGAGTTTGATTCTGTCATTGTATGACGTGAAATACTCTGATCTCGGTTTCGGCAAACGTATTCGCTCAAACTCGGATGATTGGATTTTTTAAGCAAAAGGTTGACCCTAAAAAAATCACTGCGTTTCAAACTTAACGTCTGATCACTAAAAATATCAGAAGTAAATTTATGACAGTTACTTATATCTTGGAAACGGATCTGAATTTTTTTAAGGATTTCGGCCACCACCGTCGCCTTTAAAAAAAATTATTTCCCATATCGTGGCCAAAAATGTTTAACTAGTGAAGATTAAGTACTTCAGAAATAAATTTGTTTGCATGGAGTGGCCCAGGATTTTTCTATTTGAGTAAATCTAGAGAAATAAATTCAGTATGGAACATTTATATCCCAGTTTGCAGCATTGTTTGCTACTAAATAAGACATACGATTCAAAAGAAAATTCGTCCTATACTGCTATCCAAGAATTTCTTCTTTCTCCTCCGTGGACCGTCATATTGGTGGATTAAAACATTTTTTCGTGACATGTCTTTGAGAATTATTGCTATACTAAGTTTCATTACTTTACCTTTAATGGTTCAAATGTTATTAAATCGTTTTGGGCCTTTTCTACCACACTGTAGAGGCACTTTACAACATTTATCATTTATTTAATCCAACTTATTTAATTGAATTGACTCAATGTAAAATTGTTACTACCCATTGTTATTCTCTAATTGGAGCTGTCTATTTTATACATAATACAAATGTCAGCTCAAATCTCATTCGAAAATGCATTAATAAAATGAAGTAGCTATTATTTATATTCGAACATTGTAATTGAGTGTATGAACATTGTAAATATACATTGTGCTGATGATATAAAAATAAATATGCTGTTTAAAGCGACAGCAGTAATTAACTTATAAACCGTTTTTTTTCAAGGAAATTATCTCAGATTCAACGAATAACTCAAGATGCTAATGGATAAAAAACTAATGCACTAACTTAACTTTCTAGTTTAATGCAATATATTGTTGAAGTCGTCCAATTTGTTTCGCTTGACATTTAGTTGGAAAGTTTTTCTCTTAAATCACTCCTGAACAACACATCCAGACCTAAACAACTCTGACAGTGAGGTACCAGTTAATCTAACCTCTATAAAGTTTATAAGTTACAAATAGCGAGTGAAATTTATGTCCGAATTACTGGAAATGGAATACATCAGTTTTTAAGTTGAAATGTAGTTCAAGATAAGTCAGTTTAAACGTTCAAATTGTTGGCAAGTTTGAAATTATTAATAGCTAAGGATCTTTTCACATGCTTTGTTTTATTACACATACATGATGCAGTTAACTATAAATAATAAAATTAAAAAATTACCTAGAGTAGGCCTAAATTTATTTTACTAACATAACTAATTTTTATCCAAACTGACACCGCCACAATCATGGGTTTGAATTTTTAAAATCATTAAAGTTGAATGTTGAAGATGTCTGAAATATATGAATTTGTTAATTTCAAAGACCAACTTCTTTTGCACTTAACCAGATTAACATGTAAAAAATTCCAAAGATGAATACTTACCTGCCATCAGTTCAGAATTTTGGCGATTTCCCCAGTTTTGATGGAAATTTATCTGGAAAATCGAAACTACAAAATGAGAAGGTGTGTTGGTTTCATATTCGTAGACTATTCTCCTTCTCAAGCATAAAATTTTGAAGCAGCCCTCAGCCCTCAAGAGTGAAAAGGTAAGAAGTAAAGTTAACTTACCGGTTTACAAACAAACATCAATATTTACTACAATAATAATTTTTTTTATTTCATCACATGTAAAGCACGAGGGTACTTATACGTTTTATTTCTTTTAAGTAGAACGTCCCAAACATCATGATTAGATTATAAAGCCGAACCATTTTACTGTAATGGGTGTAGAGCCCCATATTTTCCCTCACATACATATATATCATAGATAGGTATCAAATTACAAATTCAAGAATATATAACCCTCAAGAATTCACCCTCTCGCAGTAGTGTTAGTGTTTTAAATTACTTCTACAGTGCCATTTCAAGTTGTTTAACAGAATCCCTTTTCATTTTGCAATTACTCACGGTTGTTGATTTTACCCCACTCAATGTTGGCTTTAAGAGTGGTTAATGTACACTTCACCATCCTATGGTAACAAAACAAAGTTTAATCATATCCCGGTTCCGGTGATCTCCCCAGATCATCCCACGGGGAAAAATATATAAAATCCCCGGCTGTAGAGTTGTTTAGGGGAGACGCGTTGAATAAAAATGTCTTAGACAATATCGCATGATTATTAAACATATGTTGTCGTTGTTTATGCCAGATAAAGCTCGAGTAATGGTATGATAATGACTGGTCGACAGGCTTTATGACACATTGTGAGTTGCTGAATATTCAGACGCCATTGTCTTCAAATCATAGCAACCATCCTTGTTTGATAAATCAGTGGCGGGAGATTGGTCGCTCCTTCCTTTGCAGAGCGGATGTGGACGGTGGGACAGTGGGGTCAGAACTTTACAGAGCGGATGTGGACGGTGGGACAGCGGGGTCAGAACTTTACAGAGCGGATGTGGACGGTGGGACAGCGGGGTCAGAACTTTACAGAGCGGATGTGGACGGTGGGACAGCGGGGTCAGAACTTTACAGAGCGGATGTGGACGGTGGGACAGCGGGTCAGAACTTTACAGAGCGGATGTGGACGGTGGGACAGCAGGTCAGAACTTAACAGAGCGGATGTGGACGGTGGGACAGCAGGTCAGAACTTAACAGAGCGGATGTGGACGGTGGGACAGCGGGTCAGAACTTTACAGAGCGGATGTGGACGGTGGGACAGCGGGTCAGAACTTTACAGAGCGGATGTGGACGGTGGGACAGCGGGTCAGAACTTTACAGAGCGGATGTGGACGGTGGGACAGCGGGTCAGAACTTTACAGAGCGGATGTGGACGGTGGGACAGCGGGTCAGAACTTTACAGAGCGGATGTGGACGGTGGGACAGCGGGTCAGAACTTTACAGAGCGGATGTGGACGGTGGGACAGCGGGTCAGAACTTTACAGAGCGGATGTGGACGGTGGGACAGCGGGTCAGAACTTTACAGAGCGGATGTGGACGGTGGGACAGCGGGTCAGAACTTTACAGAGCGGATGTGGACGGTGGGACAGCGGGTTTAGAACTTTACAGAGCCAATGTGGACGGTGGGACAGCGGGTCAGAACTTTACACAGCCAATGTGGACGGTGGGACAGCGGGTCAGAACTTTCATATCCTCAAAACTGCTATTTATCTCAAGAGCGGGGAGTGTTAATAGCTCCTATGTGTAAAGTTTTAAAACAATAAACTACATATACTTATGTTAAGGGTAAGGCTCTAATAAGGAAGGATCTAAATTTAAACTAAATTGATTAAAATTTTTCGTATAATGGCGCCGCTATTTACTAGTAATTTTTTACGCTTATATTTCACTGAAGTTTACTTTGGTAAAAAGAAATATTTTTAACGATCCATATATGTAAATTATAATGATTTAATATTAAACTGATCATCTTTATTTTTTAAATTATTGTGCCAGTTTGAGTTTATAATCAACCAAATACCGGTTTCTAAATTGAACAGCGTGCAAAAAAGAAATTCCCTTACAACAAACATTAAACTTAAGTTTTGGTAATGTTTACAACACCAAGGAGAAAGTTGAGACAACTGCAGTTAGTTTTGGGAGTAATGTGTTCGGAGTTGTGAAGTTTGTGATCTCCTCTGACAGAAGACGCTGCCAGAATGAGTTATAACATAGAGTTTACAGGTTACAATCAACATTTTGCTTTTGGTCTGCTCATGGTTAGATGAAATAACACTTATCTCTGCAGTCTTTATTTAATTTGAGCATTATTCTAAGCGAATTTTAGATAATTATTCGTGGCCAAACAATTCCATTTGATGAATTATATTAAAATATGCTTTTAGCATAAAAAACAAGCCATTACAATTCACATGAATTAAGTAAGACAATTTACAAACTAAATTTATCTTTTATTTCTGTTTAATTTCGTTATGACTATTAAAGAGAAATAAAAGATAAATTTTAGTTTGTAAATTTATTCGTACTTAATCACTTAATCACTTTAATAAGACAGGTACCTCATTGAGGACGTTACCCTGAATATGAGTGAAGGATGAGTGTGATGGTCGTGATGATAGTAATACATTGTATGAAAAAATAAGTAAAATTCCAGCTAGAACTATACTAGAAATATTTTTATAAAAAAATATTATACTGTTTTCCACTCGATTTTCAAGCGATGGTTTGTACTGAGTCCTTTTTTCTGATAATTTATTTCAAAGAAGAAGTAAATATACCAAAAAAGCCTACTGAAAAATAAAAAAGGCGGATATTTGAAAGATATTTTGTATTATGAAATTTATCTCTATCATTTGTTTGAAAAAGTTTGAAAAATAACAAAGCTAACATAATTTACTCTTAAACTTATCGGACAAGGCTAGTTAAGTTTTTACTGACAAAGTTTCGTCCATCTTAAGACACACTAACTTTTATGAATTAGTAGGTTATCTGTTATTTCTAAGAATAATTGTCTGCTCCCTTGGCAGGGTAAATATTATTTCAATATTAATTAATTTTGAATTATAATTTTTAATTGATTTGTTTACACATTGAAAGGTTTCGTCCGACTAACAGTAGCACTATAGGGGTCAGTAAATCTAAAGTATTAATACATGGCACTCGACACCGACGCGCTCATGATTAAGAAGAAATATAAAGTGGCAATATACTGAGGAGGGTCAATGTCAAGATCTCCTCACTCAAGATGGAATCTCCAGCCGGACAAATTGATATTCCCGTCGCCCTTCCTTGCCATTATATGTAAATGCCGCTCCATCTCGCTCGGCCTGCTTATGGATCCCGCGGACGAAAATTGTCGTCTGTTTGATTTCGTCTTGTGCTGGCTAATGGTTAAAGGTTGAATGCGGTATTGCATCTCTAGACTAGTAGAGATCAAAGTAAACTTTAGTGGAAACGTTGGAGTTTGTTAAGGCCAAAAGTGTTAGCGAATTTCTCCATTTAGGGAATATTTATTTATTTAATTTAGGGAATAAGCTATTGGTGCAGGTCTCATGGTAAAACCTAGGGCCGAGACGATGAGAACGTTTCGTTTTGTGGCCCTCAGAACGAACAAGAACAAAAACATTAGATATTTAAAAGGGCAAACACAACATTGATTTTATTCTTACGGGGATAACAGAGATTTAATGTGTCGTTTACATAAGTGAATAACTTATGTATTGTTTCCCATTATGATAACAATATATATTATTGAAAATAAATAAAAATCTATCATTCGCTTTTTCTTAATACATCTTTTTAAAACATTATTTATGGCTTCATCTAGTTAAGGCCCATTGTGTATTAGCCTATAAAATTCCCCGATTTTAACATTTTCGTGGCAGCAACTCTGCAAAATCTTTCTTTTTGTTATTCTAAAGGAGCAGGATATAAACAATTTCAACTATCCCTCATCTTGACTCGAAGTACTATATACTTGATTCAGTATTGTATATTTAGAATATATTGAATATATAATAAATCTAGTGAGACAAAGCCTGTGTAACTGAGGAAAAGATTAATTGCAATGCAGCATGTATGTTTACTTATTTTTACGCTAGGGGTTTTGTGTGATAAAATCTCAACTTACTGTTTTAAATCGAGTTTAATATTTCATGATGGGTTAGTCTCTAGATCGATCATTGAATACTAAACATTTTTTTAATTACCTCATCGTCAATTGATCGGATTTAGAATGACAAACTACAGCTGTTTCGAGCTGCTGGGTGAGCATATCATCAGGTTATTTGTACTAGAACGTCTCGTTATTAATTATTTATATTTCATAGGAGAGTTCGTCGAAAATTTAAAATAGATACGCACAAAAACACTAAGGACGAACGGATAAAAAAAACTAAAGATTTAAATATTTTGGTCAAGAATTTAATACCGAATACGTAATGGTGCTTCATCGGATATCAGGGCATGACTCTAACATTAATCTTATGTCATGGCTGAATTTAATAATAATTTAGGTGTGGTTAGAAAAAGCATAACGCAAACTTTCAAGCAAAAAAAACCTAAATGCAAGCGAAACTGCACCAGTTAAAAAAAACTTCTATGGATAGAGACTTGAAATATAAAGAAATGGTTCTTAGATAAAATGAGTGTCCGGACTAAAAAAAATTGAGAAGTTAGTAAACGTCAGAAGTTCATTTATGTTGAAACCATAAGTTTTATTATTATTTTATCGTTTGTATAAAGCATTCTCTTTTTTTAAATACATTATTTATTACCATAATGTACATTATTACAACTTAAAATGTTTTACATTGTGATAATTGTTTACAATATTACTATACAAGCAAGAGTTACAAAAAAAACATAAACTAATCGCAAATGTATTCAATACCATTTCAGTTCAGATGGATAGCCACTTATTTAGCATATGCCGTGTAGAGGTTGCTCTGCTATCACAGCGCAAAGTGGCAGCAGCTCCCTTTGAAAAAAATTATAATAATATAAATATAAAACATATTTAAACACATTTTTCCTTGTTTTAGATATGAAAAAATATAATTACAATGACATTAATCAACATTTTATTTAAGGTTGTCCTTTTCAATCTACCTAATGAATGAACTATCATCATGCTTTGGCCTTGTCCTTTTTCTACTCTCATTAAATATTTCTGATGAGAGTGCCGAATATCTATATTTTTTGCAAATATTGGCTTTTGACAAAGAGGTGGAATAAGTTATTTTTTTAAAAAAACCTATACAAATTTATAGAATTCAAACCATATCAAGTAAAAGACTGCATGAATTATTCGTCCTAATCCTGATGAAATTACGATTTATGATTTAATAAATGAAACAAGGCAACATCCTAGTTTCTTTGTGCCGTATAGTTCCTGTAATATTGATAGTTGAAAATTACCAACGAAATTTCACTCAATATTTTACATAACAAATAACGTACCAAGGGATATTCACATTTCTTCTCAACCGAGTTTCAGAGAAAATTACTAATTTCTTTCTAAAAGTGTAATAGAATTGTGTAATTCTGCTACCAGTATGCAGTCGAATAAGGAGTGGCTGAAAAGTTAACCTACAAACGATACAATCCCGTACTAATTGGGATTGCAGTGGAGAAAGTAAGGTAATTTGCTTAAGACAATAGCTGCATTAGAACAACTTCATTGTGAGAGCGAATGAAGAAGAATGTTAAAATATTACAGCCTCCCTCACCCTCATAGTGAATGTCTCTTATATTTTAAAACATTATGAATCAAAAACGTAAATTAAAGGTAAAACTTGTAGCTATTGCTTTTCCTTAAGTGTGGCAGAATTGAAAAAAACCCGTTTATCAGTTCACAGAATATCAATTTACATTTATTTTATTTCGTTGAGTTTTCAAGCCCAACAGTGAAAATATTTTTAGGTAGAGAGGTTTATATTTTTATTCAGTTAGTCAATTAACAAATGACTCTGCACTAAATGTCAAGCCCTGCAGCTACTTACTCGAGACAGATTAAAACATTGTTAATGTATTCTAATTTTCATTCCCGGAAAATGATAAAATAACAAAAGTTAAAAACGAACTCAACTCTCACAAACTGCTCGTAAAATTGGCTTCCTTCAACCTTGCATTTATTAAAAATCCATGTTTCTAGCCCTTTAGCCACTTTATGACTAAATTAGTCATTTATTTAATTTTTACAAAAATCTATTTAGATTTTACAAATAAAAATCAGAATGGCTGTAACAATTTTGTAACCAATAATATTAAATAAAATAAATATCTTTAAAATTTTCGCTTATAATTACTCATTTAATTTTATGCGAATCTTATTAAATTGTACAAGGAATTATGATTACTTGTAGGTTTTGTATGCAAAACCTACTAATCTTGTAATGTAATGAAGATTCCTATCAGGATAATTATTTTTGGTACCATAGAATATTTACTTTAAAGTACCCGAGGTGTTTTACTTTGCATCGTGAAATCATACAGCGCTCTACTTTAAGTTCGATTATTTAAAGTACAGTTGGTTTAATTCAAACTGTAAAAGGTGTCATTGCTAATAATATAGGCTTAATCACACCTTTTATCAGTCGACCACTGTTTAATTTTTGGCGAATCTCAGTAAATATAGGTTTTATTCCTCGTGATGGACATTTTACGGTGGTCAACTTGAACCCAGGCGAAAGTCAGAGTGTCAGAGAACAAAGACACTCAGGGAGCGGCCGCGCATTAGTATTCCCTCCAGCTCTGAGCCGCCAGAATGATAATGGTCATCCACCAACTGTTCGCTCAACACCCGCATCCCTGCACAACAACCCACCGCCGATCACAGGTACCTCCGACTGTTCGCTCAACACCCGCATCCCTGCACAACAACCCACCGCCGACCACAGGTACCTCCGACTGTTCGCTCAACACCCGCATCCCTGCACAACAACCCACCGCCGACCACAGGTACCTCCGACTGTTCGCTCAACACCCGCATCCCTGCACAACAACCCACCGCCGACCACAGGTACCTCCGACTGTTCGCTCAACACCCGCATCCCTGCACAACAACCCACCGCCGACCACAGGTACCTCCGACTGTTCGCTCAACACCCGCATCCCTGCACAACAACCCACCGCCGACCACAGGTACCTCCGACTGTTCGCTCAACACCCGCATCCCTGCACAACAACCCACCGCCGATCACAGGTACCTCCGACTGTTCGCTCAACACCCGCATCCCTGCACAACAACCCACCGCCGACCACAGGTACCTCCGACTGTTCGCTCAACACCCGCATCCCTGCACAACAACCCACCGCCGATCACAGGTACCTCCGACTGTTCGCTCAACACCCGCATCCCTGCACAACAACCCACCGCCGACCACAGGTACCTCCGACTGTTCGCTCAACACCCGCATCCCTGCACAACAACCCACCGACGACCACAGGTACCTCCGACTGTTCGCTCAACACCCGCATCCCTGCACAACAACCCACCGCCGATCACAGGTACCTCCGACTGTTCGCTCAACACCCGCATCCCTGCACAACAACCCACCGCCGACCACAGGTACCTCCGACTGTTCGCTCAACACCCGCATCCCTGCACAACAACCCACCGCCGACCACAGGTACCTCCGACTGTTCGCTCAACACCCGCATCCCTGCACAACAACCCACCGCCGACCTCAGGTACCTCCGACTGTTCGCTCAACACCCGCATCCCTGCACAACAACCCGCCGACGACCACAGGTACCACCGACTGCTCGCTCAACACCCGCATCCCTGCACAACAACCCACCGCCGACCACAGGTACCTCCGACTGTTCGCTCAACACCCGCATCCCTGCACAACAACCCACCGCCGACCACAGGTACCTCCGACTGTTCGCTCAACACCCGCATCCCTGCACAACAACCCACCGCCGACCTCAGGTACCTCCGACTGTTCGCTCAACACCCGCATCCCTGCACAACAACCCACCGCCGACCACAGGTACCTCCGACTGTTCGCTCAACACCCGCATCCCTGCACAACAACCCACCGCCGACCACAGGTACCTCCGACTGTTCGCTCAACACCCGCATCCCTGCACAACAACCCACCGCCGACCACAGGTACCTCCGACTGTTCGCTCAACACCCGCATCCCTGCACAACAACCCACCGCCGACCACAGGTACCTCCGACTGTTCGCTCAACACCCGCATCCCTGCACAACAACCCACCGCCGACCTCAGGTACCTCCGACTGTTCGCTCAACACCCGCATCCCTGCACAACAACCCACCGCCGACCACAGGTACCTCCGACTGTTCGCTCAACACCCGCATCCCTGCACAACAACCCACCGCCGACCACAGGTACCTCCGACTGTTCGCTCAACACCCGCATCCCTGCACAACAACCCACCGCCGACCTCAGGTACCTCCGACTGTTCGCTCAACACCCGCATCCCTGCACAACAACCCACCGCCGACCACAGGTACCTCCGACTGTTCGCTCAACACCCGCATCCCTGCACAACAACCCACCGCCGACCACAGGTACCTCCGACTGTTCGCTCAACACCGGCATCCCTGCACAACAACCCACCGCCGACCACAGGTACCTCCGACTGTCCGCTCAACACCCGCATCCCTGCACAACAACCCACCGACGACCACAGGTACCTCCGACTGTCCGCTCAACACCCGCATCCCTGCACAACAACCCACCGACGACCACAGGTACCTCCGACTGTTCGCTCAACACCCGCATCCCTGCACAACAACCCGCCGCCGACCACAGGTACCTCCGACTGTTCGCTCAACACCCGCATCCCTGCACAACAACCCGCCGCCGACCACAGGTACCTCCGACTGTTCGCTCAACACCCGCATCCCTGCACAACAACCCGCCGACGACAACAGGTACCTCCGACTGTTCGCTCAACACCCGCATCCCTACACAACAACCCGCCGACGACCACAGGTACCACTGACTGCTCGCTCAACACCCGCATCCCTGCACAACAACCCGCCGCCGATCACAGGTACCACTGACTGCTCGATCAACACCCGCATCCCTGCACAACAACCCACCGCCGATCACAGGTACCACTGACTGCTCGCTCAACACCCGCATCCCTGCACAACAACCCGACAACGACCACAGGTACCACCGACTGTTCGCTCAACACCCGCAACCCTACACAACAACCCACCGCCGATCACAGGTACCACCGACTGCTCGCTCAACACCCGCATCCCTGCACAACAACCCGCCAACGACCACAGGTACCTCCGACTGTTCGCTCAACACCCGCATCCCTGCACAACAACCCGCCGACGACCACAGGTACCTCCGACTGTTCGCTCAACACCGGCATCCCTGCACAACAACCCACCGCCGACCACAGATACCACCGACTGCTCGCTCAACACCCGCATCCCTGCACAACAACCCGCCGACGACCACAGGTACCTCCGACTGTTCGCTCAACACCCGCATCCCTGCACAACAACCCGCCGACGACCACAGGTACCTCCGACTGTTCGCTCAACACCGGCATCCCTGCACAACAACCCACCGCCGACCACAGATACCTCCGACTGTTCGCTCAACACCCGCATCCCTGCACTACAACCCGCCGACGACCACAGATACCTCCGACTGTTCGCTCAACACCCGCATCCCTGCACAACAACCCGCCGACGACCACAGGTACCTCCGACTGTTCGCTCAACACCGGCATCCCTGCACAACAACCCGCCGACGACCACAGGTACCTCCGACTGTTCGCTCAACACCCGCATCCCTGCACAACAACCCGCCGACGACCACAGGTACCACCGACTGCTCGCTCAACACCCGCATCCCTGCACAACAACCCGCCGACGACCACAGGTACCACCGACTGTTCGCTCAACAACCGCATCCCTGCACAACAACCCACCGACGACCACAAGTACCACCGACTGCTCGCTCAACACCCGCATCCCTGCACAACAACCCACCGACGACCACAAGTACCACCGACTGCTCGCTCAACACCCGCATCCCTGCACAACAACCCGCCGACGACCACAGGTACCACCGACTGCTCGCTCAACACCCGCATCCCTGCACAACAACCCGCCAACGACCACAGGTACCACCGACTGCTCGCTCAACACCCGCATCCCTGCACAACAACCCACCGGCGACCACCGGTACATCCGACTGTTCGCTCAACACCCGCATCCCTGCACAACAACCCGCCGACGACCACAGGTACCACCGACTGCTCGCTCAACACCCGCATCCCTGCACAACAACCCGCCGACGACCACAGGTACCACCGACTGCTCGCTCAACACCCGCATCCCTGCACAACAACCCGCCGACGACCACAGGTACCTCCGACTGTTCGCTCAACAACCGCATCCCTGCACAACAACCCACCGACGACCACAAGTACCACCGACTGCTCGCTCAACACCCGCATCCCTGCACAACAACCCACCGACGACCACAAGTACCACCGACTGCTCGCTCAACACCCGCATCCCTGCACAACAACCCGCCGACGACCACAGGTACCACCGACTGCTCGCTCAACACCCGCATCCCTGCACAACAACCCGCCAACGACCACAGGTACCACCGACTGCTCGCTCAACACCCGCATCCCTGCACAACAACCCACCGGCGACCACCGGTACATCCGACTGTTCGCTCAACACCCGCATCCCTGCACAACAACCCGCCGACGACCACAGGTACCACCGACTGCTCGCTCAACACCCGCATCCCTGCACAACAACCCGCCGACGACCACAGGTACCACCGACTGTTCGCTCAACACCCGCATCCCTACACAACAACCCACCAACGACCACAGGTACCACCGACTGTTCGCTCAACACCCGCATACCTGCACAACAACCCGCCGACGACCACAGGTACCACCGACTGCTCGCTCAACACCCGCATCCCTGCACAACAACCCGCCGACGACCACAGGTACCACCGACTGTTCGCTCAACACCCGCATCCCTACACAACAACCCACCAACGACCACAGGTACCACCGACTGTTCGCTCAACACCCGCATACCTGCACAACAACCCGCCGACGACCACAGGTACCTCCGACTGCTCGCTCAACACCCGCATACCTGCACAACAACCCGCCGACGACCACAGATACCTCTGACTGTTCGCTCAACACCCGCATCCCTGCACAACAACACGCCGACGACCACATATACCTCTGACTGTTCGCTCAACAACCGCATCCCTGCACAACAATCCACCGACGACCACAGATACCTCCGACTGTTCGCTCAACACCCGCATCCCTACACAACAACCCACCGACGACCACAGGTACCACCGACTGTTCGCTCAACACCCGCATACCTGCACAACAACCCGCCGACGACCACAGGTACCTCCGACTGTTTGCTCAACACCCGCATCCCTGCACAACAACCCGCCGACGACCACAGATACCTCCGACTGTTCGCTCAACACCCGCATCCCTACACAACAACCCACCGACGACCACAGGTACCACCGACTGTTCGCTCAACACCCGCATACCTGCACAACAACCCGCCGACGACCACAGGTACCTCCGACTGTTTGCTCAACACCCGCATCCCTGCACAACAACCCGCCGACGACCACAGATACCTCCGACTGTTCGCTCAACACCCGCATCCCTACACAACAACCCACCGACGACCACAGGTACCACCGACTGTTCGCTCAACACCCGCATCCCTGCACAACAACCCGCCGACGACCACAGATACCTCCGACTGTTCGCTCAACACCCGCATCCCTGCACAACAACCCGCCGACGACCACAGACACCTCTGACTGTTCGCTCAACACCCGCATCCCTGCACAGCAACCCACCGACGACCACAGGTACTTCCGACTGTTCGCTCAACACCCGCATCCCTGCACAACAACCCACCGACGACCACAGGTACCCCCGACTGTTCGCTCAACACCCGCATCCCTGCACAACAACCCACCGACGACCACAGGTACCCCCGACTGTTCGCTCAACACCCGCATCCCTGCACAACAACCCACCGCCGACCACAGGTACCTCCGACTGTTCGCTCAACACCCGCATCCCTGCACAACAACCCACCGACGACCACAGGTACCTCCGACTGTTCGCTCAACACCCGCATCCCTGCACAACAACCCACCGACGACCACAGGTACCATCGACTGTTCGCTCAATACCCGCATCCCTGCACAACAACCCACCGCCGACCACAGGTACCTCCGACTGTTCGCTCAACACCCGCATCCCTGCACAACAACCCACCGACGACCACAGGTACCTCCGACTGTTCGCTCAACACCCGCATCCCTGCACAACAACCCACCGACGACCACAGGTACCTCCGACTGTTTGCTCAACACCCGCATCCCTGCACAACAACCCACCGACGACCACAGGTACCTCCGACTGTTTGCTCAACACCCGCATCCCTGCACAACAACCCACCGACGACCACAGGTACCTCCGGCTGTTCGCTCAACACCCGCATCCCTGCACAACAACCCACCGACGACCACAGGTACCTCCGACTGTTCGCTCAACACCCGCATCCCTGCACAACAACCCACCGACGACTACAGGTACCACCGGCTGTTCGCTCAATTCCCGCATCCCTGCACAACAACCCGCCAACGACCACAGGTATCACCAACTGTTCGCTCAACACCCGCATCCCTACACAACAACCCGCCAACGACCACAGGTACCATCGACTATTCGCTCAACACCCGCATTAATGCAATCTCTTTAAGGTATACCCGTAATACCTCAAGTTGTTTTGTGATAACTCGTTCCCTTAAAGTATCTCTTACGCCATAATTTGTGTATCATACCGACAGTGTGATGAATTTATATAAACGTTGTATACTTGGTACCAAGCACGTTGGTTGTACTTATTTAGGGGACACTGTGTATAGTAATACAAGTATGAGTCTGAGTCTAAAAATTGGTTGCAAAAGAAACTAGTAAAGAACAGCAGCATGAACATATTCTAACGCAAATGACAATAAAAACTGAATTACCGTTTATTATACCTACTTTAAATTGGGATTTGTGTATATTTTACGTCATATTATAAAGTTAATAAATTTTTAGCTATATGAGGAAACAGAATTTTGAAATATTAAAACCGACTAGATTAACAACCCACAACGACCACAGGGCCGGTTTTTTTTGTATGACCATAAATGAGAGTGCCACTTTGATACTCTAAACATTTTAATCATCTAATTAAATTACCATAATTCGACGTATTATTATATTTTCAACGTCAACCTAATCACTCTTTTAACAGAAATTTGCCATTCGAAATAGAAATTTGCGGCAAGAGCCGTGAATGCCGCGTATAATAAGGCGGAGGGCCGGTGACAGCCGCGAACGCGCCGTGAAGGACGCGGCGACCCTGCGACCCGCGAGAGACGCGGTGTGTCGTGTGCTGCATACTCAACGCTCACACGGCCGCTAATTGTATCACCACTGTGTACGCATAACAAAAAAAAACTAAAAATTAAGATCTTGTTGAATCAACAATCTAGTTGTGTAGTTTATAGCGTATCTACAGCCTTGTACAATTTCAGATATGTTCCAAGAGAGTAGGAAAAATATATCCTAAATGACTTAGGCCATAGCCATCTCTGGTTATGCTTATGGGGATTTATTTCATAAACCTTATAGCTCCCTTAATCATAAATTGTAACTTTTAACCTGCTTGGATGATAAGTGAGTTGGAACCTTTATATACTACTTTCAACTAAATTTTCAACCCACCGACGACCACAGGTACCTCCGACTGTTCGCTCAACACCCGCATCCCTGCACAACAACCCGCCGACGACCACAGGTACCACCGACTGTTCGCTCAACACCCGCATCCCTGCACAACAACCCGCCGACGACCACAGGTACCTCCGACTGTTCGCTCAACACCCGCATCCCTGCACAACAACCCACCGACGACCACAGGTACCTCCGACTGTTCGCTCAACACCCGCATCCCTGCACAACAACCCGCCGACGACCACAGGTACCTCCGACTGTTCGCTCAACACCGGCATCCCTGCACAACAACTCACCGCCGACCACAGATACCTCCGACTGTTCGCTCAACACCCGCATCCCTGCACAACAACCCACCGACGACCACAGATACCTCCGACTGTTCGCTCAATACCCGCATCCCTGCACAACAACCCACCGCCGACCACAGGTACCTCCGACTGTTCGCTCAACACCCGCATCCCTGCACAACAACCCACCGACGACCACAGGTACCTCCGACTGTTCGCTCAACACCCGCATCCCTGCACAACAACCCGTCGACGACCACAGGTACCACCGACTGCTCGCTCAACACCCGCATCCCTGCACAACAACCCGCCGACGACCACAGGTACCTCCGACTGTTCGCTCAACACCCGCATCCCTGCACAACAACCCACCGACGACCACAAGTACCACCGACTGCTCGCTCAACACCCGCATCCCTGCACAACAACCCACCGACGACCACAAGTACCACCGACTGCTCGCTCAACACCCGCATCCCTGCACAACAACCCGCCGACGACCACAGGTACCACCGACTGCTCGCTCAACACCCGCATCCCTGCACAACAACCCGCCAACGACCACAGGTACCACCGACTGCTCGCTCAACACCCGCATCCCTGCACAACAACCCACCGGCGACCACCGGTACATCCGACTGTTCGCTCAACACCCGCATCCCTGCACAACAACCCGCCGACGACCACAGGTACCACCGACTGTTCGCTCAACACCCGCATCCCTACACAACAACCCACCGACGACCACAGGTACCACCGACTGTTCGCTCAACACCCGCATCCCTGCACAACAACCCGCCGACGACCACAGGTACCTCCGACTGCTCGCTCAACACCCGCATACCTGCACAACAACCCGCCGACGACCACAGGTACCACCGACTGCTCGCTCAACACCCGCATCCCTGCACAACAACCCGCCGACGACCACAGGTACCACCGACTGTTCGCTCAACACCCGCATCCCTACACAACAACCCACCGACGACCACAGGTACCACCGACTGTTCGCTCAACACCCGCATACCTGCACAACAACCCGCCGACGACCACAGGTACCTCCGACTGCTCGCTCAACACCCGCATACCTGCACAACAACCCGCCGACGACCACAGGTACCACCGACTGCTCGCTCAACACCCGCATCCCTGCACAACAACCCGCCGACGACCTCAGGTACCACCGACTGTTCGCTCAACACCCGCATCCCTGCACAAGAACCCGCCGACGACCACAGGTACCACCGACTGTTCACTAAACACCTGCATCCCTGCACAACAACCCGCCGACGACCACAGATACCTCCGACTGTTCGCTCAACACCCGCATCCCTGCACAACAACCCGCCGACGACCACAGATACCTCCGACTGTTCGCTCAACACCCGCATCCCTGCACAACAACCCGCCGACGACCACAGATACCTCTGACTGTTCGCTCAACACCCGCATCCCTGCACAACAATCCACCGACGACCACAGATACCTCCGACTGTTCGCTCAACACCCGCATCCCTACACAACAACCCACCGACGACCACAGGTACCACCGACTGTTCGCTCAACACCCGCATCCCTGCACAACAACCCGCCGACGACCACAGGTACCTCCGACTGTTTGCTCAACACCCGCATCCCTGCACAACAACCCGCCGACGACCACAGATACCTCCGACTGTTCGCTCAACACCCGCATCCCTACACAACAACCCACCGACGACCACAGGTACCACCGACTGTTCGCTCAACACCCGCATCCCTGCACAACAACCCGCCGACGACCACAGGTACCTCCGACTGTTTGCTCAACACCCGCATCCCTGCACAACAACCCGCCGACGACCACAGATACCTCCGACTGTTCGCTCAACACCCGCATCCCTACACAACAACCCGCCGACGACCACAGGTACCACCGACTGTTCGCTCAACACCCGCATCCCTGCACAACAACCCGCCGACGACCACAGATACCTCCGACTGTTCGCTCAACACCCGCATCCCTGCACAACAACCCGCCGACGACCACAGATACCTCTGACTGTTCGCTCAACACCCGCATCCCTGCACAGCAACCCACCGACGACCACAGGTACTTCCGACTGTTCGCTCAACACCCGCATCCCTGCACAACAACCCACCGACGACCACAGGTACCCCCGACTGTTCGCTCAACACCCGCATCCCTGCACAACAACCCACCGCCGACCACAGGTACCTCCGACTGTTCGCTCAACACCCGCATCCCTGCACAACAACCCACCGACGACCACAGGTACCTCCGACTGTTCGCTCAACACCCGCATCCCTGCACAACAACCCACCGACGACCACAGGTACCATCGACTGTTCGCTCAATACCCGCATCCCTGCACAACAACCCACCGCCGACCACAGGTACCTCCGACTGTTCGCTCAACACCCGCATCCCTGCACAACAACCCACCGACGACCACAGGTACCTCCGACTGTTCGCTCAACACCCGCATCCCTGCACAACAACCCACCGACGACCACAGGTACCTCCGACTGTTTGCTCAACACCCGCATCCCTGCACAACAACCCACCGACGACCACAGGTACCTCCGACTGTTTGCTCAACACCCGCATCCCTGCACAACAACCCACCGACGACCACAGGTACCTCCGGCTGTTCGCTCAACACCCGCATCCCTGCACAACAACCCACCGACGACCACAGGTACCTCCGACTGTTCGCTCAACACCCGCATCCCTGCACAACAACCCACCGACGACCACAGGTACCACCGGCTGTTCGCTCAATACCCGCATCCCTGCACAACAACCCGCCAACGACCACAGGTATCACCAACTGTTCGCTCAACACCCGCATCCCTACACAACAACCCGCCAACGACCACAGGTACCATCGACTATTCGCTCAACACCCGCATTAATGCAATCTCTTTAAGGTATACCCGTAATACCTCAAGTTGTTTTGTGATAACTCGTTCCCTTAAAGTATCTCTTACGCTATAATTTGTGTATCATATAGACAGTTTGATGAATTTATATAAACGTTGTATACTTGGTACCAAGCACGTTGGTTGTACTTATTTAGGTGACACTCTGTATGGTAATACAAGGATGAGTCTGAGTCTAAAAATTGGTTGCAAAAGAAACTAGTAAAGAACAGCAGCATGAACATATATGTAACGCGAGTGACAATAAAAACTGAATTACCGTTTATTATACCTACTTTAAATTGGTATTTATGTATATTTTACGTCATATTATAAAGTTAATAAATTTTTAGCTATATGAGGAAACAGAATTTTGAAATATTAAAACCGACTAGATTAACAACCCACAACGACCACAGGGCCGGTTTTTTTTTTGTATGACCATAAATGAGAGTGCCACTTTGATACTCTAAACATTTTAATCATCTAATTAAATTACCATAATTCGACGTATTATTATATTTTCAACGTCAACCTAATCACTCTTTTAACAGAAATTTGTTATTCGAAATAGAAATTTGCGGCAAGAGCCGTGAATGCCGCGTATAATAAGGCGGAGGGCCAGTGACAGCCGCGAACGCCGTGCAGGACGTGGCGACCCTGCGACCCGCGAGAGACGCGGTGTGTCGTGTGCTGCATACTTAACGCCCACACGCCCACACGGCCGCTAATTGTATCACCACTGTGTACGCCTAACAAAAACTAAAAATTAAGATCTTGTTGAATCAACAATCTAGTTGTTTAGTTTTTGGCACAGCCTTGTACAATTTCAGAAATGTTCCAAGAGAGTAGGAAAAATATATCCTAAATGACTTAGGTCATAGCCATCTCTGGTTATGCTTATGGGGATTTATTTCATAAACCTTATAGCTCCCTTAATCATAAATTGTAACTTTTAACCTGCTTGGATGATAAGTGAGTTGGAACCTTTATATACTACTTTCAACTAAATTTTTTCCAATAAGAATAATTAGTTCTTTTAATGTAATGATAAAAACTATACATTGTTTAATATAAATACGATTTTAACAGAAAACGAACTTACAAAGTATAAAATTATTACATTTCAGTTTATTAAACATAATTAATCTCTCCGATAAGTATTTATGCATACAGTACAGCACAATATAAATTAAGTATACTTAACTTGTACAGTTATTGTGATGATAAGCAGTACCTTGCTTAAGGATAGTGCAGTTCCATTGTCTATACTTAGTAATACCCCGTTATATTTAATAATTCAATTTCGAACCTAAAGAACGTCACACAGATTAACACAAACTAGACAGCATAAATTACCAAACGCCAAATTACCAAGCTACTGAGTGTAACCCACTCTTAAGACTTTTTTACCCTAATCACATCCGAACATCGCCGTGTCGGCCGAACGCGCGAATGATAATTAATAACGGCTCTACAGATTAATTTCAAAGCTCGGAATGATATCCCAAATGATCAACGCCTTAAGAGACAACCGTAAATTAAAGTAGTGCTCATCATTGTGAACATAATTGGCCTCTAAGAGTTGACGGGGGCGATCCTAGCGGATGACAGTGATTACAGTTTTTGTGGTGTCGAATGCACGCAGCCATTGTCCCGGGATTTGCATTATATCTGATTGTATTCCTAATGAGACTGCTGCGGGAATGCGGCCCTTGACAAATATTGTTTTAATAAGGAATAAATTTGCATACGTCTGTGTAATTGGAGATCCTGTTGGATATGACGGTACGGTGGTTGGCTTTTTATAGCTTGTACTGCTTGGTGGCAGTGGAGGTTTCTTTTTACAGAGAAAGAGGGCAGTACAGTACGTACCTGGTTACATCACTGCATAAAAGAGATACTTTTTTACAGATAGCATTAGACATTTAAACTAAAAAAAAACGTTGTCAAGATTTTACTGAGTACCATATATATTTGGTAGAAAATTAGTACCAAATAGAAAATTGGTAGGTTGCTACTGAGCTGCGCAGCCATTCATGTTCTATATAACCATATGTCAGGTAAATTGAACTTTAGTTAAAAATATTTGGAATCTTTAAAAGTCCAGTGAGGCAAAGCACATAAATCTGAGGGTAGTAAAAATTATTCCATGACTTCTACAGAAAATTACCTTTAATTTCACACCTCGATCCTCAAAATCGATTCATAAATAAAGGACTTTTGCTGTGCACAAAAAAACCCCTAGGGAATTAGGACAATTAATTAACATAAATTTACTTCTGATACTTCATACGAGTCCACTTCTCAGAGAGGACGTTGTCCGAAGTTGGGGTTTGGTCATCACAGAAAAACTAATCTTCTTCGCTTTATTGGTAGTAGTTAAAAAAAATGCATAAAACCGATCGAGTACTTTTCACCGTATATATTTTTCTCTTCGCCTTGAATAATAGGGTTTTAAGCAACATCGAGTGATCAAAGGTTTTATTTTGTACCAACTCGTGTTAAGAGATTAATTAGATAAGTGATTCTCAGATTGTTCTGACTGTTGGCCTAATTTTGCAGTTTTTTCGAGATTTTCATTTCAAAATAAGTTTGTTTTGAGCTATCAAAGCAAGAGGCAAAGTTAAAACGAAATTCGGCTCCAAGCGGGTAAAACGCAGAGGATTCTCTGATATCATTCCGAACAAACAAACAAATCATAACCCTGGTAGTTATGATAGAGCGAATCAGCAAAATAGCTGCTTGGAGTTACCAAAGCGCAAAACATGAATGGTTCTATTGTAATGCTCCTATTGTTAATACATTTTTCCTTTTATTAATTAAAAATCTTTTTCTTATTATTTTATATGTTTTCAATAGCAACTATTAATCTTCCTAATAGGACAATTCATCACGTAATTGGATACATTACGTAATTGGATGTAAACTGATAGTGGACCGAGACTTACTCGGAATTTAATTTATTCAACTACTATAAAATATTTTAGGATTATTATATTAACCACTTTTTTTAATACACCATGCAGTCTTCACCCTACACTCTAAAATGTAATTTCTCTTGGCAGAAGGCGTATTTTGTAATTAGTTGTTGTGATAACTTTGTTTGTTAACGTTCTCATCGTTCCTTTCGATACTAACATGGCAGCCCCTAAGGTTCAATTCATTTGTTCCACTTTATGATTAGTTTTCCATGTCAGTAGATTTTTCCTGGCCAAATGACCTACCTGCATAGAGTACGTTTTAGTGGATTTCTCTCGTTAGGGGAGTAGCTATTACCGTAGGTGGCACGTCAGTACTTAGGCCCGCGAACATGTTATTTTTTCGTCTTGAGGTCCCTGTACCCCATAAACACCGTTGGTTCATTTTCATATATATGTATGGTATAAATATATATTTGAATATTTGATTATTAATATAATTTTGAAAGATGACTTTGACATAGAAAAATGTACCTTGTGGGATCCTACGTTGGTAATGGAATGACGTAGAAATTTAATCAAATCCAGTCTCATGTTCCATAGCAAGAAAAGGAATGAAGACAATTTATTATTTCGGTTGTATTTCGATCAGTAGGCGATATCTAGTCCTAAAATTTTCATCGAAATAAAACCCTTTCATAAGTAAGTATCAATACATCATATAACAGGTTACGTACCTCGACGTCCGCAATTCCTTTAGTTCAACTTTATCTGTTGACTAGTTTCGACTAGCACGTAGTCATTATCAAAACAGAACGAAACTAGTGAACAGATAAAGTTGAACTAAAGGAATTGCGGACGTCAAGGTAAGTAACCTGTAATATTGATACCAATTCCGGAAAGGCTTCAATATGAATACAATACAGCATCGAATAAACAATTTAAATTTCTGTACACCGTTATTTCCTTCTCAGTGATTGCCCTATTAGGAACATTACTGAGGCGAAATTCCTAAATGTAATCAAATATATTGAACAACATTCAATAGGCTTGTTTTGCAATTCAATACTAGGAACTGAGGTCAGTGATTGGAAGCTGTCCATTAGAGTCTGGTTCTTGGAGACAGAGGCGCTCGGTGAAGAATGTAGTCCTGCGATAGGTTACTGATGGGAGAGTTGTGGATGTAGTGGCAGTCGGTCTTCTAGTCAAACATGGCGGTAGGCAAAGCGAGGGTGTACAAGAGTACAAGAGTGTATACTTGAGTCAATTTCTTATGTACTATTAAGCCTACATTTCATTAATCTAATCAATCTATTATTCATCGATCAGGATATAAAGTGATGTTTCCAAGCAGTGATACATCTTGTGAGCAAATAGATGAATTCTGAAGAAGGCATAGAATAAAACTTCAGACCAAAGTCATGAAACCTTAATGTACCAGCGGTTGGTTACTACACGGCCGAAGTAATGTCTCAGTCAAGTGCAAAGTTTTTTTCCTCTTTGTTTTTAATCATAAAAATGGGAAAATATGTTATTCCTATTCTTACACAGATTTTACAAGTTTAATACATACTAATACCTAAGTAAATAACATCTTTAATTAGTTAAAGTCGAATCTGTAAGTTTCTCGACGATTTTAAAAGGGTTGTACGAACATCAATACAAAAATACATTAAACTTTTTAAATTGAAACAAATTTGCTAGGCCTGCCTGATAGATAAATAATTTAGTAATATTTTCATGTTAATATGCAAGCACGATTTTTAGATACTTTTTTCTCCGGTTATGAATATTGTAGAAAAATCTAAGAACACCGTTAGAAAAGTAATTTCAAGAAGATGTGCACAGTCCTATTATAACTCACACTATTTACAAATGTGTAATTTTTAACTATAAATAACAACTGCATACAGTTCAAAAACTGCACACCGGTTTCAAGACTCAGACGTAAAATAATTTATTTTAGTTTTTGAGAATCGTAAAAAATAACCTAAGATAAAAAATAGCATGGGCTTTATGGGGTTCCATGTTGGCTATGAAATATCATCAAAATGTATACAAATGCATTTACATGTTTTATTGAAGCCATCATTTCAATAAAAGCAATACCTTATTAGCCATAGCTCATAGCTTATTAGTTGGTTATTTACCAACTAATAAGCTAGTTGGAAATAACCAACTAGCTTATTAAAAATAAACTCAAATATTGTTTTGCTGAATTTCGACCAGAAGGCGATCTCAAGTAATATTCAATTTGAAATCGTTTGAAATGCGCTATTAATATCGATTAATAAAAGATACGTCTTTATTGTACAAGAGCATCGTCACGCTCTACATCAGATCCGAATCTGCGTAATGCAGATTAGTTGGCCGATCGGTCAGGGGAGGCCAAACCAACAGTCGCCACCGAACAGTCGGTCGTTTATTATCATTCTGCCTGCGCGGCTCTGCAGGGAATACTAATGTCTCCAGCCGCCTGCTCCTGGCTCGCCGGACGTCTTTGTTCACCTCGCACTTTCTATCTCTATCTCAAGGTAGTACAAATTCTCAAAGGCTCGATCCTTAATTGTTCGAAAAATAAGCAAAATACAATAAATCTTACTTAAAGGGAACCTTTGATAAAAATATCAAATAGTGTGTACAGCTTTGCACATCCACACAGCTTGTGCTCAGCTTTGTGTGCTCAGCTTTTGTGTGTGTGTGAGAGCTTTGTTATGGCTGTTTATTTTTTGTGGTGGGGTATACTTAAGCTTGTTTTAGGTTCTTGGGAAGAAAATTAATGAACATTAGACATAACCAAATAGGCCAACAAAAATAACCACATTTACTTCGGTTTTGGAAAACGATTAGTTTTTGCTAAACATCTATTAATTATATTGTAAATCAATTAAATTTGAAATTAAATATTGAGGGGCCGAGCTTGCCTTAGTAATTCTGGATCGACCTATATGAAATTTTAACCCCTGCCATTTGCATATCTCAATGTTTTAAAAAAATCAATTTATAAACAGTTGTAGCATTATTTTGTTTAAGTTTTCGTTTTGATTACGTAACCAACATTCAACAAGCACCATGTATCCCTTAAGGTGATGTATTTTTTAACCTTAAAATTAATTAATCTTTCTAAAGAAAAACTGCATTTTCTTAAGAAACTCAATCACCCAGGTAAATTAAAATTTTTGTATTTTTCGCCTGTATATAAAAAAAACTGTTCAAATCATTAGGCCCATGTTCGGGATACAGAAAAAAATACAAACAAGAATTTCAATCCGTTAGATGATGATGTTCCATTACAAAGCCACTCGTTGTCTATATTCATGAATAGTAAGTACTCTGTCGAAGAAATTGGTCTGTAACACGACTCACGATATTATAAGAACAAAAACTCTTCATTGAACAAAGAAATGTTCAAACACTAATCCCTAATTCCAGGGCCGTCTCAGAGCACCTCTGATCAAACCGTTTTACCCCAGACAATCGCTGAATATGACATAGTCATTATCCTTTTAGTTTAATAGCAGAAAAAACTAGATAATAGGTTTGTAAAAAAGGGTCAGAATTACAACTGCAGACCCTAGACACTTGAAAGGGCGACCTCGGCAGTTTGTGAGCGGCCGGGGCGTCCAAATTGGGCTCAATTGGATCAAAAGCGCTGCCCGTGTCAGCTGTGACGTCACGGTGATGACGTAATAGCCGCCACTGAGGAGAGCCACTGGACGGGGGCTGACAGCCGCGGGTTGTGGCCTCAGCGCTCTATAGCTGCACACACATCGAATTTGTTCGGATGGCGAAAATTATATCGATTTCGGTGGATTGCAAACCACCGTTTCTTGCTCATGTCGGGTTTTATCGTGTTCGTGGTTGTGTCAAGGACTCGAAAAGTGTCATGGTGATAAACTTACTTTTCAGATGAAAATGCACATGGGCGGATTTAGGTCATAATATTTGGGGGTGTCAGCTCAACTACCGTTTAAAATATTGTATGCTTAAATTCAAACACGAAACTCCTATTTAAATAGTCAATTTTAAGGCTTATTCCGAGTAGGTACTTATTTTATTTAACACAACCATTTGTAATTTATGCAAATATCTTAATCAAAGTTATGTTGAAAAAATTTTCCCTCTTCACCGCTAACAAATCCACCAAATGATCAGAAGCACACTCTGGCACCCGCAGAAATCCGTCCATGGAAACGGGGGGTAAAATGAAGAATAAAATCTGGGTTCATAAAAAAAGGCCACTAGAGAAAACTAGGGATTCTTCAAAACAATGTTACGGAAGACTTTAGCATAATAACAGTTTATTATCGCCACAACCTTATCTTGAGTGTATTCTCTAAATATAGGATAAGTATACATTGGTATTATTGAGGGTAGAACAAGTAAGATGAACAAGTTGGATGGCTTTGTTATTGACAAAACTATGAAGGCTTTTGCAAACATCACAAAAATCAGAAGACTCAGATTTAGACAGGTTCGGAGATCTGTAAATTACGAAGAGAAACGATATCCACCCAGCCACCCCGCCCATTTGTGGCTAGTTAATTCGTTACTTGGTTTATTCTATTAACCAAGGTTTGCGTAAAAATTAGTTTTAAATTTTGGATGTATTTTAGTAGTTTGGCATAACTTTCACTAAAATATCAAACGTATGCACTGTGAAGTTTATTTAGGTGGGTTTTATTGGTCAAATAACCTTGATTGGGTGTTGTGTATTAAAGGTAAAGCGTAAGAGCAAGCGCTGAAAAGAAAATTCATTACGAGATTTATTTTAATGGTACATTTTCATAATATTTATATATTTAAAATGTAAATTTAAACCACAACATATAGACAATAAAACCGGAAGTATTTCAAACTTAATAGTTAACAAACTTCGGTACATTAGTGCTGCGCCTTACAGTGTCAGTATTTTTTTCCAAGACTGTATTGTGAAGTATGAAGTACGAGTTAAGTTGGTAACTGCCTGACAGGGTTTAAACAGCACAGTTTGTTTTGACGAATGTGTGTTTCAAAGTAATGTAAGTAGATGTTTAAATGAACACCTTTTTAGCTTAAGCAGAACGATTATACAAATGCAAAACGTGACCTAGATATTTTAAAGTTCGAAATCTAACTTATGTAGTCTTTGCTGGCTAACCTATTTTAATCAGTCTTGGTGTTATATATGATATTATGATTATGATGATATATATATATATATATATATATATATATATATGATATATTATGTTACATATGATATATCATATAACATCATTATAATTATCATAATAACAAACTAATAAGTTAGTTTGCTGTAAATCTACAACCATATTTGAAATACAATAAATGTATAAATAATATTGCGTTTACATGTTTTACACGGTCTGTTGTACTTTATCAAGATTTGCAAGTCTCATACTCATCAAAATCTCAGGCCTTCACAAATATACAGTAATTTGATGTTACAAATAAAATGACTCGTAAATTGTCCAAAGTGTGAGATGTCCAAAAATCGAATTAAAATGATAAACAATGTACCATACCAAACAATCAGGGAAATCAATTTTAAGAACCCATAAAATCTCATTGCTTAGCTCAGAGCAAATAGCAATCTGTGAGTTTTAAATGGAAATAGTTCTAACTAAAACAGGTTTTCAGTCGACTGCGGTGCTGGAAAACGATAATAATTGGATAAAGCTGTTATTGCACAGTTTCCGAAAACCCATTCGGACTCCAGGATTCGATTACTTACATGAGTACTAATAAAATTATCCTATGAGGTTATCTTGTAACCCTAATTTTTTCCTTGTGTAAGTGAGTTTTTTTTAAATTAAATTCAACTTTTTTGGTAAATAGTTGATAGTGAAGTTGTATTTCATATGAATTTGTTTTGTTGCAAAAATGTCTAAAGGCGGCTATAAATTATTAACGTACACTAGAATTAGAGATGCTCAAAAACGCACAATTAACACCGCATGCATTCTCAACACAGTAATAAAGTGAAATTATCACTAGTTAAAACAAAAAGTTATAAATATCAGTGCTCAAGACTGCAAAAGAGATTATAAATTGTTTACAAAAATATACGAATTTTAATTTCCTAGTTTAATGTGCAGTAATGTGTGAATAAATAATATGTGGTTTAAAAATATGATACGTGATGAAGTTAACTTTAAAAAACGTGTTAATTGAAGGCAATAATTATAATTTAAAATCAGATAAGGTGTAAAAAAATTCATTCTAAAGCACAAGTGTACAATCTGATTGTTGTGTTGTGGTATCAGAGTTCTGTTGGTTGTGGGGTCTAACAGTGTTTTAACCCCACAAGTAATCCGCAGATGTATTAGTTTCTGTGAACTGTGTCCTAAATACATGCCAAACTTAAAAAATGCGCTACTATAAAAAAATACCTTGAGTTTTTCTTTGTTAGTCGTCATAGTTTTACTAAACTATCGATCCACTCTAAATTCCGTATTACTCAGTGATTAACAGTTTTCTTTCTTAAATATAAATATCTCAAGATGACATAACAATTAAATCGCAAAAAAAACATCAAAACTCTCTTCCCCTAATCGATTAAAACTCCCTTCAAAACAATTAAATCACGTTTTCCTGAAACCTCTTAATGCAATTAAACAAGCAATCGGGATACGGCCAAAACGAACAGAAATGCTCGGTTTGTTTTCAAATGCAACGCACGGAATTCGGTCTCCTGATTGGAAGGAATCGAATAAAAGCTGTCCATTAGAGACTGCTTCTTGGAGACGAAGAATCCGATCTTGGAAAAGAATGTCGTCGTGGCACGGCTGACGGGGCGGCGGACCCTCTGAGGAGAAATTGCGTGCAATCTCTCTGTTCGTGCTGCGTGCAATCTCTCTGTTCGTGCTGCGTGCAATCTCTCTGTTCGTATTGCGTGCAATCTCTCTGTTCGTGCTGCGTGCAATCTCTCTCTTCGTGCTGCGTGCAATCTCTCTGTTCGTATTGCGTGCAATCTCTCTGTTCGAGTGGCGTGCAATCTCTCTGTTCGTATTGCGTGCAATCTCTCTGTTCGTGTTGCGTGCAATAGTTATGTCCTTATTGCGTGCAATATCTCTGTGCGTATTGATAGGATAATTCCAAATATAGGGCGTGTATGTCTGTAGTATTCACAAACAAATAAATCTATTCAAACATTTAAGGGGTTTAGGAGATTCTTTTTTTTTAATTGAAAGTGATATATCTATTCACAGAGTTCTGTATGAAACTTGTTAACTGTTGCCTCGCTTTGTATCTACAATTGTAAAATAACAAGAAAGTAAGTTAACAGAACACATGATACAATCATACACCACTAACAAATACACTTGAGGCGGATGATTTTTAATAAATAATAATTACTAAATATTGTTTTTAAGAATTTTAGAAAATATTTTCTGTTAAATTACGCTTGCTCTGTACTTGTCAACTATATATTTCTGAAACATTTGACCAATTAAGATTGGCTTAACAATCCTTTCGCTTAGGTAAATAGTGAAAAATAAAACGTAAAGATTGGCCTTTAACTTATTTCAAATCTTTAGATTGTTATCTTTGATTTGCATCAACAAAATGCTGATGGAAACAATTAACTTTGTCTTAAACAATATTTAATTCCTTCGCCCCTCCCCAGTAATCCGCATTCTCAGTCGTTCGAGGGGTTTGATATTACAAGATCAACCAAATATTAGTCTGTGAGGTTTAAAACTAAATAGAATTAATTGGACTAGAAATATGACACTTTAATTCTCTATTTATTTAGAGTACTATTTCATATTATCATGACTTGCAATTTTGAACTCGATTTGTATAGTCAACTAACACATTTTAAAGTAAATCGTAAGACACATTATTATTATTTTTTTAATTAAAGAGTTATTTTGGGGAGTAATTGCCCTTTGCCCTTAATTTTTTTAAAATATGAAAAGTCACAACACTTAAAGATGTTGATATTTAGCATCTACCAAATGTGGACAGGTTTTCAAGTTTTTTTTTTTCAAAACCGGACTTATTTAATACACTTGAGCTTTTCTTGCGATTAAGACTCCTACAGCTCTGAACCAATTTTAATAATTTAGGTGCTAATATGGAAAGAGTTTGACGAGAGATTTTGCATTAAAAAGACTTATGAAGGTTAGATAAAAGGGAAAAACTAAAGTCAATAGAAGAACGCTAGATGCCTTTCAAGTGTTGTATTCGTCCTTAAGATTTAACACCGGGGCAGAAATTTTAGGGAACATTGAATTGCTAAACAATTATTAATCAGAAGACCGTAAACAAAAGCTAAAAGCTGCTGAAAAGCGTGTGTTCACTGGTGGGTTAGTAAATAAGGAAGAACTGTTTTTATATTCCCTGTAAGAATTGTAAATGAAATGAAATGAAGTGAAAAATGCCTTACTTGACTAGGAAAAGTTTGGGCCACATGGCCCTCTTTTACACTTAATCAGTACACTTCCTAGAATTCAGTAGGCCTACCATTAGACGACCGAAGTACTCTGTTCACCGCTAGACAGAAACATATATTTTATCAGCAATCGGTATATGTAATTTAAATTACATTTGACAGACCAAAAAAATTAGAAATTGGAAACACTTTTTTTTACTTTTGTCTTCTGAACTTGTATGTTAACTTGTATGTTAACTTGTCTCATCCGAAACACTCTAAACCATTTAAGGTTCTTTAAGATATTTTTTAATAATCCTTTAAAACAAGTGACGTGTTAGATATATTAGATACATTACTTGAAATAGCGACCTACCCAGGTAGGTATTTTAAGGCAAGTATGAATGACAGATGAGTGAAGGATGATTGTGGCGCGATATTGTAGCCTTGTTATATTTTTCACTGTGTTGTTAAAACAGCAAAAAAAACGCCCCAGGATGTTAAATCATGAATTCATTAGGCGCCAAGCCATCATTAGAGCAACGCTGCGCCGACTGCGATGTAAACTATTTACAATCAGCGCACTCAGCTGTTGGTAGACTATCATAGTCTTCTGCATATTTGAAATACTAAATCCATTAGTGTCATCAATATAGGAGTATTTTTAAGATCACTAGCACATTTTACGTTACGTACGCCCATGTAGACGTTTAACAAAAGGACAAACCAACCTTATGATCAGTCAACGATAAACCATATTTCAAACAGTGGATGAATCGAACGATTTCACTTATAATATTAATAAGTGGCCAACATTATTTTAATAAAAGGCTGAGTTGAGTTAACTTCAGTTCTAAACCTCAGGAAACAAACGTTTTCCTTTAACAAATTGTCCTTGAAATTCGCAATAAAGCTCAATATGAAATTCGCAATGGCAAATGGCATTTTTCTAGATTGCATGGAGATCCCGAAGAGGAAATAAAACTATTAATTTTGATTTAAATTAATACTTTTTATTGTGATCAATCTATTTACAGTGGCGATAAAAACAGCATAAAACTAAATAGCAACCGTATTGAGGCCTCAAATTAAATATAATATAGGAACAGCTCAGGAATGTATACAACAGAAATTAAGTAATTTAAAAGTAATATCATAAATAATATTTTCCAATAAGTACTTCAGAAAACATCGAATTCACTAAGAATCTTGATTTCTATAATACGAACATGTCTATCAGGCGATTCTTTTACTAGCGTTTTGAAATTTAAAACATCTTCATGAAGCTTACGATCAACATTCTTTGCACGTTTGCAAAATTCAGTGAAAAAATGCACCAAGAGTTTAACATTCTATCTTATACAATGATATAATAGTTTTAAATCCTCTAAACCTAAACAATGAATGTAACCACACATTTCAATACTGATCATTCTAATTATATTTTAAAATACTTACGCTCTTCTTAAAATCTCAAATAATAACACAATTAAACTTTATACATACATCAACATGTACAACCGAATAAATTACAATTTAACAGTCTAAGACACTCAACTTTTTAACTTTGTTATAGGTAGATTTAAGTAAATATTAATTTGTACATTAAAGATAAAGCTATATAATGTTACAATGTATTTACAAAGAAATTAAACAGTAAGTACAGTTTTTGGCTCGGGACGTCATACGACCGTTTCTGGACTCGGATCTTCTGGAAGGGAAGACGGTTCAGGGGACGAGTCAGATGTTTCAGGACCCTCCTGCTCTGTAGTAACCGCTACCGGAAGTGGCGGCAAAACCCTGGCCGGAAGTGCGGGAGGTTCCAAAAGTAACCTCACGGGAGGTGGGAACACTGAAAACGAAAATATGAAACATCAGAAAGATCGGAATACAGTATTGTATGTAAATACAATTTATCTCATTAATCATACAAATATATTCACATAATCCTAAACACACGCATTGCAAACATTATTTTTTTCAATCTACATAAAAATGCATTTTAAGTACATGAAATTACATTGTTTAACCTCTCTCGGAGTCGGATTGTAACTCCCATCCCAACATGACTTTCAATTTAAATTCCTTACAGTTTCTCCTACCTTCCACGACAATTTGCAGTAGCTAAAACTGTCTTAAAAATGCTCGACCAGTATGCTTTCATTATGTTCCATTTCAATTCAAACATACTGCAGATAACAATTAAAACATTACACTACCCAATAAACCCAATTTAGGGAAGATATCATATAATAGTTTAAACATTTTAAAACTAATTTTACTTCCTTAGCTTTTACGTTTCTTTTAAAATTAGTTAACATTTAATTTCTTCAGTTCAGGAGCAACATTGCAGGAAGCGAGAGGGAGACAATGTAAAATTTTTTCTTTTCGACCAGCAATGCACCGTGAAAAAATCACAAATTAAAAGTCATCGGGCGCCGGCATTGCTCCGAAAGTCATAAACTCGAATGACGCTGCTCCGACACTTTTTTCGGAACAGTGCATTTCGGAGTTATGCCCGTCAGAGCAGTGCCATTCGAAGTTAAACTTTCGGAACAGTGTCTTTCAAAGTTATATCTTAATTTCGCCTTGTAAGTTGTGAAGCGAACTTCTGTCTTAAGAGACTTACAATATTGAACGGCACAACTCCGACAGTAAGAACTCCGAATGACACGGCTTCGAAAGTCATTACTCCGTAATGCACTGCTCCAAATTTCAAAACTCCGAAATACACTGTTCAGAAAGTGTCGGAGATGTGCCTGTTAGGGCAATGCCATTCGGAGTAATGACTTTCGGAGCACTGCATTTCGAAATTATGCCTGTACAAAAACGTATTTTTGTCGGAGTTGTGCCTTTCGGAGTTTTGACTTTCGGAGCAAGGCACGGATCTCAGAATCTAAAAAATACGTACATTTGAAGTGGTCGCACTCCTTCCCCACCTCCCCCTTCGCCTCATTGGCCTGCCTAGGTCTGCCGTAGAGCAGGGCGAGCAGCAGGAAGAGCAGCAGGGCGGCCGCCGCCCCCGCCACCCCCTCGAACCCCGGGTGGCCGTACACTGGGCGACTGGGCGGCGCGGCCAGCGGGGCGGCCTGGCGCGTGTCGAGCACCAGCGGCTCGCTCACCGACTGCGGGTCCCGGAACAGCTGCACCTGATACCGAATTTGACAATCGTCTCTAGTTTTCTAAATATAATATTTTTAACAAGATTTAAATTCTATACCTTTTTACTGGCGCACCTCTCCAAGAAAGCATACCTACTGCATGTACAGTACAGTAAACTCCCGATTAACCGCGAGCGGATTATCCGCGAATGCTACGAAAAGCGAGAAAATACGTTTTTGTAAAAAAAATTAAACTGAACTGACAAGTTTTTTGAGTACAAAACGCGCGCAGGCTTTTTCCGTCTATCGTAACGCGAAGACGATTTCCGTCTACCGCGACGCGACGATGATTTTTGTCAACTGCGACACGACGACGATTTTTGTCAACTGCGATATGACAATAATACTTATCTATTGCGACAATGATATTCGTCTACCGCGACGTCCATATTCGCATAACCCGACGACGATACTTTTTCTACCGTGGTGACGATACTCGTCTACCGTGACAACGATATCCTTCTACCACGACGACGATTTTCGTCTACTGCGACGTGACAAAAATATGTGTCTAACGCAACAATGATATTTGTCTACCACATCGACGATATTCGTTTACCGCGTCGTCCATATTCGTCTATTGTGACGCGACACTCGCCTACCGCGACGTTATAGGATAACCCCCCCCCCCCCCCCCGAAATTAAATCTGAGTTCGCCCCTGGCTCTATTAAATAAATTGATTTTTAATATTGAAATAGTTTTTCTCTTTTATTCTCTCCCATTTTCAACACTTGCGGATTATCCGCGATTTTAGTTATCCGCGGCAGTCGTGCCACCCAATTTCGCGGATAATCGGGAGTTTACTGTATTTGCTGATTGTTGCTTCAAACAGTGAGATAGCCAACCACAGCTTAATTTTATCTGCCAAATGTTGTGGAAATTAGTGATCAAAATAGAATTTACATTGGTAATAACTGTGGTAAACACTTAAGTGGGTAATGATCAAGCAGGCTTGATGGACACGTCAGCTAGCAGTCATATTAATTATTCACGCGAAAGTTACTATTTTAATTGTTTATATTTATTGTTCTTCAAACAAATTTTAAGAGAAGAATTATATTTGGAAGACAATAATCATAACTAATTAAAAATCAATAAAAGGGAAAAAATTCAAAATAAATTAATAAAAATCTAACTAACCAATTAAAGGGGATTGTGTGAAGCAGACCAAAATCCCATGCAGGAGTTCCAAAGATAACTTTAGATAATTTCTTCGTTTATTTAAATTTTAAAGAAATACGACACAGAATCTGAATTTTATGCATGTTAAAAATTATTAATCCTCCTCAATAGATTAATTTTAATTTTCTACGAGATTCGCTTCTAGAAACAAATCTCTCCCAGGGGACAGAAACAGAGAAATATCTGTGACAAATGTTTTAATAAGAAACGTCTGTAACAATGTGACATAAATCTGGGGCGCAGCTGAAATATAGTTGTGGGGTAATGGAAAAATCTGAATTGCTGATGGAGCGATAAGTCTTCCGCATCGTCGCGTCGCGGCGGCGACAAATGTACACCACATAACGCACCGCACCACAACAGAGGGCGTCACCACCACAGATTGTAGCCACGGGATGCAAAACTATGTCAGAAACGTCCACCACATAACGCATCACCACCGACCATACACCACAGGATAACGCACCACCACAGAGTCTAGCACCACAACAGATTGTAACCACGGGATGTAAAACTATGTCAGAAACGTCCACCACATAACGCATCACCACCGACCGTACACCACAGGATAACGCACCACCACAGAGTCTAGCACCACAACAGATTGTAACCACGGGATGTAAAACTATGTCAGAAACGTCCACCACATAACGCATCACCACCGACCATACACCACAGGATAACGCACCACCACAGATTGTAGCCACGGGATGCAAAACTATGTCAGAAACGTCCACCACATAACGCATCACCACCGACCGTACACTACAGGATAACGCACCACCACAGAGTCTAGCACCACAACAGATTGTAACCACGGGATGTAAAACTATGTCAGAAACGTCCACCACATAACGCATCACCACCGACCATACACCACAGGATAACGCACGACCACAGATTGTAGCCACGGGATGCAAAACTATGTCAGAAACGTCCACCACATAACGCATCACCACCGACCGTACACTACAGGATAACGCACCACCACAGAGTCTAGCACCACAACAGATTGTAACCACGGGATGTAAAACTATGTCAGAAACGTCCACCACATAACGCATCACCACCGACCGTACACTACAGGATAACGCACCACCACAGAGTCTAGCACCACAACAGATTGTAACCACGGGATGTAAAACTATGTCAGAAACGTCCACCACATAACGCATCACCACCGACCATACACCACAGGATAACGCACCACCACAGAGTCTAGCACCACAACAGATTGTAACCACGGGATGTAAAACTATGTCAGAAACGACCGCCACATAACGCATCACCACCGACCGTACACCACAGGATAACGCACCACCACAGAGTCTAGCACCACAACAGATTGAAACCACGGGATGTAAAACTATGTCAGAAACGTCCACCACATAACGCATCACCACCGACCGTACACTACAGGATAACGCACCACCACAGAGTCTAGCACCACAACAGATTGAAACCACGGGATGTAAAACTATGTCAGAAACGTCCACCACATAACGCATCACCACCGACCATACACCACAGGATAACGCACCACCACAGATTGTAGCCACGGGATGCAAAACTATGTCAGAAACGTCCACCACATAACGCATCACCACCGACCATACACCACAGGATAACGCACCACCACAGAGTCTAGCACCACAACAGATTGTAACCACGGGATGTAAAACTATGTCAGAAACGTCCACCACATAACGCATCACCACCGACCATACACTACAGGATAACGCACCACCACAGAGTCTAGCACCACAACAGATTGTAACCACGGGATGTAAAACTACGTCAGAAACGTCCACCACATAACGCATCACCTCCGACCATACACTACAGGATAACGCACCACCACAGTTCGCACACCACAGGACAACACACCACTTCGGGATGTAATGCTTCAACAAATCATACAACACAGGATAACACATCACCACAGAGTAAAACGCCACCGCACAGCCCATACATCACAGTACAACGTAACACTACATATACCATAACACTAACACAGATCGCACACCACGGAATGATGTAACACCACAGACTAAAATGCCATCATAGCCCATATACCATGGAGTTTTGTATCACTACAAAATCAATACAATATTTCAGAAATCACAGGTTACAGCACCACCAACTGTATGTACTCAACTACAGTCTCATTCATCACAAGTTAATACGTCATAGTTTCCACGCTCCGTTACGGAGCCTCCGTATACCACAAGTTTGCAAGATTGGTCACAATGCGCCTACGTACAATGCGTGGAACTAAATAAAAGACATGGCGGTTTGCGGTGGGCAATAGGTTGTTCAATCTATAGGCGAAACTACTGATGGAGCAGTGATTCTGTGCGCGTCAAAAAAACCGACAGATTGATGGGAGAAGAAAAAGAGAGACTCCATTAAGTAATTCAAATGTACTAATAATAAATTAATTAGGAAACCCTTGATTGCTTCTTATGTAAAAATTGTCTATATATTGACCAGATCTTGGCACACAAGGGCCGGTTTCGGAGCTCGGGGATATCTTAATCCTGGAGTTAGTTAACCCGTGGACTAAGATAATCTTAGCATGAGAAATCGGATTTCGGAGCTCGGGGATAAGTTTCTTAACTCTCGGATTATCTCACTTTGAGGATAATTTTATCTTTGGACTTATGCAAGGAGTTACCGAGGTATTTTGGAGAATTTTCGTATTTGGGTAGTGGTGGGTACTGTGTGCAGACACATTTGACTTGTTCTTTCTTCTCTTTTCGATTGAATTCACGTTATCTCTTGCTGTGTTCGGGTTATGCCTCCCGGAATTAACTCTCGGGTTAAAGATATTCTTGGAATTAGTTATCCTTGAGCTCCAAAACGCGATTTCTACAGTTCGAGGATAAAAACCGGTTCAAACTAGTATTTAGTTACAGTGAGGATAAAGATAACCCCGAGTTCCGAAACCGGCCTTTAGATTCTGTTAATCCACCATACAACACATAACGCACCGCACCACAAGTTTGCGGAACAAGTTCGCCACAAGTTTACCTCTTCATGACTTTCCTTGGTAAGTCTTTATCATGGACACGGAAACTTTGGCCCTTTTTGAGCATCAGTCCGCTCTACAGCAACTCGTTTCAATCATATTTGTTGCGCCGCTTACCTGTATCTTGTAGACGGTGTCGGGCCAGAGCGAGAGGGTGACGCAGGTGGAGTCCGTGAGGAGGTTGCCCTTCAGGCCTCCGCCCTCCAGCTCCCAGGTGACTAGGTACAGGGACTGCGCCCCCCTGGCCTCCCAGGACACCTCGGCGATCACCAGCACCCCCTGGTGGATCAGCGAGACCTCCTGCATCCGCCAGCCCTCCTGTGGACAGTCAGTTCAGACTTCAGGCCTCCGCCCTCCAACTCCCAGGTGACTAGGTACAGGGACTGCGCCCCCCTGGCCTCCCAGGACACCTCGGCGATCACCAGCACCCCCTGGTGGATCAGCGAGACCTCCTGCATCCGCCAGCCCTCCTGTGGACAGTCAGTTCAGACTTCAGGCCTCCGCCCTCCAACTCCCAGGTGACTAGGTACAGGGACTGCGCCCCCCTGGCCTCCTAGGACACGTCGGCGATTATTAGCACCCCTTGGTGGATCAGCGAGACCTCCTGCATCCGCCAGCCCTCCTGTGGACAGTCATTACAGACTTCAGGCCTCCGCCCTCCAGCTCCCAGGTGACTAGCTACAGGGACTGCGCCCCCCTGGCCTCCTTGGACACGTCGGCGATCATTAGCACCTTTGGTGGATCAGCGAGACCTCCTGCATTCGTCAGCCCTCGTGCGGACAGTCAGTACAGACTTCAGGCCTCCGCCCTCCAGCTCCCAGGTGACTAGGTACAGGGACTGCGCCCCCTGGCCTCCTAGGACACGTCGGCGATCATTAGCACCTTTGGTGGATCAGCGAGACCTCCTGCATTCGTCAGCCCTCGTGCGGACAGTCAGTACAGACTTCAGGCCTCCGCCCTCCAGCTCCCAGGTGACTAGCTACAGGGACTGCGCCCCCCTGGCCTCCTTGGACACGTCGGCGATCATTAGCACCTTTGGTGGATCAGCGAGACCTCCTGCATTCGTCAGCCCTCGTGCGGACAGTCAGTACAGACTTCAGGCCTCCGCCCTCCAGCTCCCAGGTGACTAGCTACAGGGACTGCGCCCCCCTGGCCTCCTTGGACACGTCGGCGATCATTAGCACCTTTGGTGGATCAGCGAGACCTCCTGCATCCGCCAGCCCTCCTGTGGACAGTCATTACAGACTTCAGGCCTCCGCCCTCCAGCTCCCAGGTGACTAGGTACAGGGACTGCGCCCCCCTGGCCTCCTTGGACACGTCGGCGATTATTAGCACCCCTTGGTGGATCAGCGAGACCTCCTGCATCCGCCAGCCCTCGTGCGGACAGTCATTACAGACTTCAGGCCTCCGCCCTCCAGCTCCCAGGTGACTAGCTACAGGGACTGCGCCCCCCTGGCCTCCTTGGACACGTCGGCGATCATTAGCACCCCTTGGTGGATCAGCGAGACCTCCTGCATCCGCCAGCCCTCCTGTGGACAGTCATTACAGACTTCAGGCCTCCGCCCTCCAGCTCCCAGGTGACTAGCTACAGGGACTGCGCCCCCCTGGCCTCCTTGGACACGTCGGCGATCATTAGCACCCCTTGGTGGATCAGCGAGACCTCCTGCATCCGTCAGCCCTCGTGCGGACAGTCAGTACAGACTTCAGGCCTCCGCCCTCCAGCTCCCAGGTGACTAGGTACAGGGACTGCGCCCCCTGGCCTCCTAGGACACGTCGGCGATCATTAGCACCCCTTGGTGGATCAGCGAGACCTGCCACATCCACCATCCCTCCTGCACACAGGAGCACAAGAGTTAACGTTTCCTTATCTTGTTTAAATAATTTTTAACGTTTACAATCTAACAAAAAATAAGTCGCAACAGTTTGAATGATTGAACTTATAGACGATTTGCAAACGAAGTGCAGCTTCACGATTTTAAGCTTACTGATTAACTTAACTACTCAAAACTTAAATTGTTGGTTAAATTTCATGTAGCCTAAGAGTTTTTGTTAAACATTTGAGGCAAAAGGTCAATAAACTAAATTATAAACTGCATTAATAACTTTTAATTCATATTCTTTGATTAAATAATATAGAAAATAATAAAATAAAATATTCATCTGAGGCTTAGGAGAAATTATTGGATAAGTAATTTAAAGATATAGCTATGGCACTAGAAGTTGTTACTAAAAAAAAAGACATAACTGTACCAGTTATTAATTACAAAAGATTGTAGTTTATTTCTTTATGTAAGATAACAAACTTTTTAATTTTAGTTCGTTGATTGGGGAAGTCTTCTCCTTTTTATAACAAATAGTCCAACAAACGTGATTATTTAACTCGCTACGATGGTACAAATTATTTTTAATTGGAAGAGCCTTTAACATAAGAATACCTTTAAAAAGAGTTCCAATTATATGAAATTTTGGCCCAAAGGAAGCCATACGCTCATTAACAGATGGTCCCGGCACAAGAATGTTGTGGCCCTCATAATTTGCAGTCGTTCATAAAAGATAGAAATTATAGCATTTACAAACAATGAATTTATACGGAAATAATGACATAATGTACGGTTTTAAAGTCGAAAAGTTAAAATGGTTTTGGGATCTGTTATTAAAGAGTTTGGAACCGGGCAATTACGCAGTAAGGAATGATAAGGGTCGGGCGGTGCGGTGGCGCGCCCTGCGGGAGATCCAGGAACTACCGCCGCCGCCGCCGCTCTGGGGAACAGCTGTGCGGTGGATGTGTAGAAAAATAATAAAAAAATACTCCATTTTGATTTATGAATTATCAAACAACTCATATCGTTAAAAAATAACACGATAATAATTAGAAAGAGGAGAGTTAAACATTTTATTTTTAGAATGTTAGAGATTTTTAAATTTATACCCCAAGATTACATCAATTTGGAAGTGGAGTACTAATCAGATTCGTTTACGCCTATAATCTCTGTAGCACAAGTTGAGCACTGCCTCCATAACAAGACAATAAGACGACAGAAAACATATAAAAACCCATTGAACATTTAATTTAAATACGTTTGGAAAAGTTTCCGCTTTCTACAGGATGTTGGGCTACATTAGGTTCCTTCAGTTTTATTGAAAATTAAAAGAAAACACTTCTCGATTTTGAAAAATACTCCGCCGAGGGTTCCCAGCGCATTAACGAGCACTCAGTGGGACCGGGGATGGCGCCGATAATGGGGGCGAATTATCCCACCTTTGCCCGACTCTCGGCTCATTGATTGGCGACTGACGGTGACGGCCCGCCCCCGGGCACACAGGGCCACACTGTGCCTACATCTCATCCACCACTTGTTTGTTTTACGTCCAACACTGTAACAGGCTCTATCACTCCTGCTAGATGTTGGGTTTACTTAAATTGGTTTAGTGAAATAATTGTTGAAATATTTTAATTTAAATAGTTAATAAAAAGTTATAATATGTGACTAAAGGGGCACATATATTATATTAAATTTAAAACCTTCCGAGTAGTTCCATAAAAACTTTGGTGAGTTCAGTCCAGATTTCATTTTTGAAGAAGTTTTATAATAAATGTGTAAATGTTTATTTTTAAATTCCTCTTCAGTTTAATCGGGGGACTAAACTCAATTGCGGCCATGAAAGTCCACATGTGACTGCCGACATACTGTAATTCAATTATCACATGTTGATTTCCAATATTGTCTTTTGTCTGAGTTTGGTGTGGAAGGGTGGCCTCAGTCTTACGAGAAATACAATAATAAAAAACACACACCCTGAATTTGACAGTCCCGATAAGAAAAGACGAAGGCACATGCAGTGGAATTAATGGGGCAAAATCTAACTATGGTATTCCTCTAAACTGATAAGAACTAAAGACAGACACTTAGTTATAACTTGCTCATAGTCTAAAATGCATTTAAGACGTCAAATCAAAGATATACCGGGTGTTCAAGAAGTTCCGGATCGGCTTCGTATTACATAAAAAAATATTACATATAAACCTACAAAACTTAGAAAATGTGTATTGGACACAAACTACTATTTTAGCTCATAATCAGTGACCCACTGCTACCTTTCGAGGACGGTCCACATGAAAACTCTGAAGCAAGTTCGGAAGAGCAGTGCTCCCGGACAGTCACCATCCATTAGCCCGCCGGTAAGGCACACTCCCCATGCCGGCCGCGTCCCGGACGGTAATACTACCTCCCTATATCACGGCGGACACTCTGCTCCGCGTCCTCCATGTTAAACAATTTACTCGGTCTTTCCCTCCGCGGAATCGCGTATCGTCCCCATCCATCAAACTGGCCGTTCCCATCTGGAATATAATGATGTCTACGGCCGAGCTGACGCGCGTGTCCGCTGTGCAAATGTGGAGATCTAGATAAAACCGGTACCGCTCATCTGTCACCGAGGGCTATTGGGAATTCGACGCTTCTGTTTTAGTGAGTAAAAAACTAAATGGGAGCTATTGGGATGTTCTGAAATCCATTTGGGATGCTGGAGAAACTCCAGGCTTCTAGGGTTTTCAGTGGTATTGGACGGCAAGAAACGCAATGATAATTTCAAATTATATGTGTCCCACTTTGGTTTTTTAAGAAAAAAAAATAAAAGAAGCGTGCCTAACTGTAACCCTAAGCACTCAACTGTAACACTGTCTGAATTCATTCTTCTTTTTGTGGTTCGCCTTTTCATATGGAATCCTAACAGACGGTTTGAAAGACTAAACTAAAAAACACATATATTTCAAATCTATATTAGTTCAATTTGATTGACAAAAACGTATTGTGACCTAATACGAGCCGACGTGACAAGAGCCGACTATTCAGGCTGAATGTGCATTATTGCATTCTAGGATACCGGCATGTATACCATCGTTGGACATTGCAACCTAAATTCTCTGCTATTCATCAAAAGATTGAAAAAATCCAATTTCATGGTTTAAGTTCAAGAAAGTGATGTATGATGTATGCATTTTAAATGTAGTACTAACAATGTGACCTCCATAAGAAGTATTATTTTTTGATAGACCACAACGACAATGGACAAGGAAATGGACGATTCCACTAAACAAACACTCGCCACAAAATATCATTAGCCGTTCTGCACCGCCAACCAAACATTCCTCAATAGCATCATCAGCCGGTCTGCACCGCCAACCAAACATTCCTCAATAGCATCATCAGCCGGTCTGCACCGCCAACCAAACATTCCTCAACAGCATCATCAGCTGGTCTATACCGCCAACCAAACACTCCCCACAGTATCTCCAGCTAAGCTTCACGCCAACTAAACGCTGCCCACCAGTATCGTCAGCCGGTCCGGCGGGAAGCGGTCCTCTAATGACTCTTTGTTTCGGCAATCACAGTCAGGAGTCGCCTCAATAAATAAACGCTGCCGTTTGTGGGCCTTAGACAAATTGAAGGTCGCCTCCTGGCCTCACGCCCCACGTGACCCCGGCATTATTGGATCCGTATCAGCAATTAGCTTGTAATTCACAGCCCGAGCCTTCCTCTATCCTCTGATCCGCCGTTTTGTTGCTCATTATAATTGTGTTTCGATCGCGCGCTCCTCCTCGATTTACGGCCGGCGGTTTGGTAACGTTGAGCTGTGCGCTGCTCGAAGGCACGGAGTATACCCTCGCTTTTATTCCTCGTCTAATCTTTAATCCTGTTCTTTGAAAAAACATTTTTTTCTAAAAGAAGATTTAGTTTATGTTTGCGCATTTAGCACTAGTTAAATTGCGTTAAAGTTAGCCATCTTAAACACCGTGGGTCTGCGGTAACCCTTGTGCGGGACAAAGTGGACAAATTTAACATGGACTCTTATGAAACCGATTTATTCATAGCTGCCGCTAGTGTTGCAGAAAAATGAAAACCGCTGAAGGTAGGTATACTCTTATACCGCACTTGTTGGAACCTTACCACAAACCGACCTAATCAATCTTATTGTTACTAGCCTAATAAATCTTATTGTTTTTTACGCTCTGAAAGACAACAATAAAGTGAAATTTTCTATCAGTATTGTCAAGAATATAGTATATTATGATTTTATGTCTTGTACAATATCCTGTAAAAACAATCGTCTCGTATGGTTTCATCTAGCAATTAAATTGTAGATACTGTTATTACTGTATTTCAAAGAACAGTTACATTTAATTATTTATAAACACACCTTCCTGAAAGAAGAAAGTAAATCATGAAACGAACCATTAAATGAACATTTTATTATCTATACATTTCACAGCTATAACCTTAATATCCCTTTATAACAATTTTATAGACCGAATGAAAGAAATCGCCGTAAAACCGTATAATTAACCGCTAGTTTCACCTTCATTAAGTCGTTCCGCGAGTGCGAATCGAGTAATAAATGCTGCGAATGATTTATACGGCCTTAACAAATTCACTTATATTAAGAAAATGTTATTAACGTCTCAATTTTGTCTGCGCCGGCGGCGGCGGCGAGGCGGCAGATCCATCACCCCTGCAGTCTCGCCGACCGACAGGCTAAGTGCAGCGGGTACGTAACGACCCGGCCGCATAATCAATCTCCACAGGTGAAACAGATAATTCTATCTTCAATTTCTGGGAAATTTTCCCCAATCTGGGGGACCGCTAGTTAATAATTCTCGGGTTGCCCGGGGGCGATATGCCGAGGTGTCGGTTGTTCGTGGTGTTCGGAGGGTGAAGAAGAGTTTCAAAGTATGAATTTGTGTTTGCTCTCAGTTCATTGTAGTATGAAAGTGTTTAGTTTTTCATAAAAATATGAAAAACTAAACGCCCCCACACCCCAACCCAAAGATCTACATCGTCATAGCTGACATGTCGTTTTATTGAATGTCATTTAGAGTTAGTCTCTTTTGTAAGACAAACATCATTTTTATTTTTATTCAAGAAGGTACTTTTTTTAGAGTTCAAAAGAACTCTATAAAACTCATCAAATCTCATGATTTTCAAAAAATATTTTGAAATTCTAACACTTTAATAGATCACGCATAAACTATTTAGAAATGTATAAAATTCTTCCTGAAATTCTACAACATATGAAGTTGAAATGCAAACAGCTAGGCAATGGACATTTGACGATTTTTGTATGAAAATAAAGAGATAATTTGTAGGTTTGTCGAATTGGATATACACGAATTGTAAACGAAGGGCTTCAGAAAATGAGATGAAATCACAAGTAAAAATGTTATTAACAACGATAAATTCTGTTCGACATTACAAATATAATTCAAGGATGAAGGTCGTTGTACTGTGTTAGCAAAAGTATCATGTCTCGCGTCTGGCAGCGGGCCGTCTGATTAACATTGGCGTGCCGTAGCAGCCAACGTTTGCTGCATAGACAACCACAGTACCTCTCAACTCCCCCTGAAAGTTATTTTTGTAAATATGGACGTCCTAACGATGTTAAATAAGTCATTTAATGTTTTATTTCATGAAAAATTGACTAAAAAATGAGTCTACCACACTATATTTTATTTGAAAGTAATTACACTGTCCAATACTTGTGCAGGTATAAGATAACAGTATAGAGGAAAAATACATGTAAATTAGGAAGATTGTAAAAGAACGATTCGGGAACTAAATGTGTGGCTTTATTGATCGTCTGCGTCTGAGGTGATTTAAACCTCGCAGTGCGTTATTGGTAGAAAAGATTGTTACCACTATGAATCATTATCAAACATGATGATTTAAATGTCTCTCTTGCAATGCATACTCAAATTTCCAACGTTAACTCTTTAGCTCAACAATAAAAAATAAAAAAATTTTCCTCTAGTATGATCTCGTAAAATTTTGCAAACTACATTACGTTTTATGGCATGTCATTTAGAGTTCGTCTCTTTTGCAAAACAATCATCCATTTTATATTTTTATTCAAGAAAGTATACAGTTTTACAACAAAAATTTTCCTTTAAATGTGGACTTTTTTACTTCAAAATCTCTGTAAGAAAACTAGTGGCATGTGAGGTAGGTTCAATTGGCAACTCAAGAACTCAAGGCTTATCTTGAAACTGATGAAGATTTTACCCCAGCGCTGCTCTTGGGAAGGCATCAGTTCACACTAGCTCAACACTCATCTTTAATCCGCATTTAATTTAAATTACCACGCACTTTGCATTTTATATAATGGTACTATATTCATTGTTTACTCGACCTCACTACCGAATGACAATAAGCATTTCTCCATCGGTTCCGGCCACATTCAACACCGACGTTCCCAATTAACATCGGTTCCTCCGCGGCGTTATCGAATTACCCGGGGATCGCCGGGAGTCGGTGGTCACGTGACCTCATACCCATTACCCGGCTCTACCAACATTTCGGCCTCACGTACGCCGGGCTATTAGTGGCGTGCGTGCGCGTGCGGGCGATCCATCCACCGTCCACCTGCCGCGCCCCGCGGCCCGCCGCCGCCGCCGCCGCCGCTGCAGCCGGATGTCGAGGTTTAAACAGTATTTGCCAAAAAGTCCTAAATTTAGTTTTTATTTCGATTATTTTTCGTGCGTGCACAACGGGAACCCACGCAAATACTCTAGTTCGAGTGCATGTTTAACATGTTCCATTAGGCCCCTTTTAGACCAGGTCACTGTTACCCGTAACTGTGGCCGGACACTGTAATCGACAACTGCGTCTGCTCGGGCAACTGCAGCGGACATTGTTTCCCGCCAACTCTTCCGTGCCAATTGAGAAAGATGTTGTCAAAGGAAGAGAAGAGGGGTACCCTCCTTTTGCTCTCCCAATCAGGAAAAGAAGGCGAAGAAGGAGGCGGAAAATTCACGTTCACCTGATGTCAACCTAAAAAGCGGATAAATAGTAGATTTAATTACTAGTCTAGAAAGTGACCTATTGCGGGGAAAAAGCTATTGAGCCCCGCAATAGCACTTTTGAGACGAGTATTGAACATTATTTTTCATTACGATATCGAAAAACTTGCAAATAACATGAATATTTTTGCTTATTCAACTTAGTATCAAGAAAAAAAACCGAACTCATAACGCTGAGTTTTCGTGCTTATGTCAAGGTTCAGTAATGCAACAGCTGATCGGTCTGCACCGCAAAATCCCATAACGGTTACTTTCCGTCCACCACATACGCACAAAAAGATAACTTTATGTAATTTTGCCGTGCAGTAGCGGGAATAACCTATTTTCTTAGCTCATTTTACGTTTAGAAAGTGTACTTTCGTGTGTAAAGTATACTCATAAAAGTTATACTTGTTATACTCCGCTTGATGAGCTGTGTGCCGATAAAAGTAAATGTTTCAACTACTTTAGAATGTGTAAAACCTC